>OZ029924.1:12624013-12951513 GCA_964023275.1 Norana najaformis | reverse complement strand
GTAAGCGCAGCCACAGTCTTCTCAACCTCAATCTTACAATTATCGTAATCATAATCTCGAGATTTCTACAACGAAATCCATGTCACAGGGATCGGCTTATTCACAGGCGCTCAGTCAAAACCAAAGCGACAGGCAAAAGAGGTTCGGTTCCAGGTCAAAATCCAAAGCCCGATATCAGATAGCTTTGCTTCTGTAAATAAGATTGAGACAATTGTTAAACTTATTGAAATTCAATCGCTTTGTAGCCTAATTGCTGTGCGTGAGGATCCCAGGTTCGCATCCCGCTCGTAGCTTATTTCAGAGATTTAAATCTCGGGATAGTACGGTCCGTGCACGGGGACCTTAAATGGCGTGGCGCCCATTCAAACGGGCAGCGGTGGTGAAGGATCTCGCCCGATAAATTCATTGCAAAATGAGCAGGGTCGAGACCATACGGTCGCTATATAAAACCTATTCATTTACATTTACATTTAATTGCAACTGAAAAATCTTAGTGCACGGTGTCCTATCTTGGCTCTATTTATGGTCTTTGATTGCAATCCTGCTTCTATTTTATTCAATACGAATATTATTTCATCATTTGCCATTTTGAAGTAGAGTCAAAAACTGATATGAAAAGTTGAATTCAAATAAGAATTCTAAAGCGTGGTTATGGATAATCCAAAACAGAAGCGACTTGCGTATGATGCTGCATTCAAACTAAAAGTCATCGGACTTGCTGAGGCTACAAATAATTGCGCTGCCGGACGACAGTTTGGAGTTTCGGAGAAACTCGTGCGAGACTGGCGAAAACAGAAGCTAGTGCTTGAAGAAATGCCCAAAACAAAGAAAGCACGTCGAGGTCATAAGTTTCCAAACTATGAGATGGTGATGGCGCTGGTTGAGTGGATCAACGAATCTCGGCAAACTGGTGTGAAGGTAACCACACCTGAAATTCGATTGCGCGCGCAGAAATTGTTTGACGAGTCGACATCTACAAAAGCTAATTTTAATGCGTCAGGTGGCTCTTGCGCGCGGTTTGTGAATAGACACAGTCTCCGTCAGCGCAGAAATATTACTCAAAAGCTGCCGAAGACCTTGGAAGAGAAGTTAGAGTCTGTTTTAAAATGCGCTATTACTTTCTGCAATGAACGTGGTTATGATTTTTCACATACTGACAGTATGGACGAAGCTTCAGTGGCATTTGACATTCCAGGGTATTGGACACTTGTTGCAGGTTCTCAGAAAATTACAGACCTGTCCAAGATAATTTGGGCTGAAGAAGAACTTTCCCTGAATGGACTAAAATCAATTGAAGATGTGAAACCTTTGATAGCAAGACCTTATGCTTGTGCAGTATGTGATGAGATGTTTGAATTTGAGAAGGAGTTTCAGGAGCACTGTTCTAACCATGGCTGTAGTCCACCAGATGCTTTATTTGTTGACCTGTTTCAAATTTAGGCCCCTGTTTATACATACATGCATAAATACATACGTACATACATATGTAAGGCAAGTGATCAGAGTGGAAGCTTTGCCTTATTCTAACTGTTAATGTTTACATCAGTTTTTTGGCATTGAAAATAAATATTTGAGCAAATCCAGTGCCTGACAAAATGTCAAAAATCTTCAGACAGTACAGGTGGCTAAATGATTCTCAGTGTAGCATTAAAAAGTACAAAACAAAGCTGCTTCATATCTGGAAAAAGCACTAGTAGGCCTACCAAGGAAAAGTAGGCAGTTAACCATTTCAGATTTGTTTGGACTGTGATGAAATCAGACAAAAAAATGATGAAAAAGAAAGGTGCTTTATTGCTCAAGCTATACAGTTACAAAGGAAGAAGTTTCAATAAATTCAGAATACTTTGTGCATATTTGTTTGTAGGTTACGTAAATAAGCAAACTCTTATTTGACTTAACTGAAGTGAGATTGAAGTGCTGAAGTGATTCTCCTGCTGTAGACTGGACACAGTGTGGTGCCTATTACCTATGTACTGCTTTGATTGACTTAGTGCCTTTCTAAGTTTCTTAGCGCCTTTATGAGTTTCTTAACATGCGCTACCCAAGTTCTTGGATACATACATACATACGTATGTAAGGCAATGATTCCAGTCATGAATTTATTCCAACTCTAGACTCAACGTTGAGTGCTGCAGCCCAGCTGATTGACAGTATACCTAGCTTTGGGCATATATCCAGCAGGTGGAACTGCACTAGTTATCAATGCAAAAATGCACGGAGTTTAGATGGTAATGCCTATGAAGTCAATACCTGAGACTTGTTCTCAGATATGATGCATTGCAAAATAAGGCTTTGTTTTAATATGCCATATGTCTGGCATTTGTTTCCACGATCAAGACGGATAGATTTTGAGTTTGGATTGCGATTTTGACTTGAAAGAACCATTCACTGATGCCTTGGACAATATAATGGTGCTATAGAAGTCTTTAGATATATGTAGTGGTATGAAATTATTATTATTCATGTAGCTATTCCATCTACACTAGCTAGGTTTTAAGTACAAGTATTTGGGTACCAATTACTCATATGAGTGAGTATTTGGTGCCAATGACAAGAATGTATGCAAGTGCAAGCTACATTGACATTCAGATTAGAAGTTGATGGAGACTGCGATCTAGTCGCTAGGGGCTCTACCGGCCGAGCTATCATAAGATGAGGTTAGAGATTGTGATTTAGTCGCTAGGGGATTGTGATTTAGTCGCTTGGGGCTCTACTGGCCGAGCTATCAGAAGCTGCGGTTGGAGACTGCGATTTAGTCGCTAGGGGCTCAACCCGCCGATGTAGTCGTCTGTCTGCTATATCTGGTAAGAGGCTGATTCAGGGTCGTCCAAAAAGACGTCCCCAAATAAAGTGGGGTCACCCAACTGTGGAAAAAGGAGGGGCTATGATCAATTGAGGACGCTAACTGGTGCATAGTTATTGCAGTACAGCCAGGGCCTTAAACATCACCTTCAGTCAGGCAGCAATTTGTACCGTATTGATTCCAACTGGAGTCCCTTTGCTGGAGGTGACAGTATCATAGTATCCCACTCGAGATCACCTCAGATTTATCTGGGTTTATGGCCAAACCACTGAAGTAGAGCAATGTGTGCAAAAAAGAGACTCTTCAAGTTTCACCTTGACTGTCAAGTGACAGACGAATGTAAAGCGGAATGACTGGCTATGTGGCTGATTGGTTAAGATTCTAAATTACAAATGGCCGAAGACAGATCTTTGATGGGATAAACTTGAGAGGTTGTTGGTATCCTGGTCAGATTTTTAAAGAAATAGCGCGACTAAGATAGATATGAAACATGATTGACAACCTTCAGCAAAGGACATGCGTATACATGTATTTATATACACCTACATACATATTTACATACAATGTCATACGTATATACATCTACACGTACATACAATACAAGCAAGCATACGTAGGCCTACATATAATTATACATGCATATGTTCTAAATGTTTAGGCCAATGCATACATGAACGATTTTAAATTAATGGGTCTACATAAAAGACACATAGCCATTATTCAACTGCTGCAAATACGAGTGAAATGTTTGGTGTACTGTTTCTGAATGCTATAGGTCAAGTGTTCGTATACATGTGTAGCAGTATTTGGAACGCCATGCGACGCTTTTGAGACATCGAAGTGTCTGTACAGCTGCGTGCCTTCAGTCAATTTGCGCAATACTTAAAAAGTTACTGAAGGCCATTCGAGGGCTTCAACTAATAGCAACGCACGTGCTTCCTACGGCGCATGTCTGCGTGCTTGCAGTGATTGAAATGCGTAGTTGTTGCATGCAGTCTTCACCGAGTCTTTGCCAACCAATAAATATGCCCGAGTCTTTGATTATACCTACGGCGTCTTTTTGGTGAAGTCTGCCTGCCTCTCTTGAGTTTCAAGCTTCTGCTTTTAGCGTTGCCTGGTGAGGGTTAAGCACAACAGACATTCATTCGGTCTCGCCATACTCTCCTGAAATAATACCATCAAATAATAATAATAATAATAATAATAATAATCTCTTTTTCTCCGGAAATTTTTGAACAACCAAGGGATTATACTTACCTTGGTAAAAAAAAAAAAAAAAAAAAAAAAAAATAATAATAATAATAATAATAATAACAACAATAATAATAACAATAATAATAATAAAAATAAAATAATACCATCAAATAATAATAATAATAATAATCAAACAATACCATCAAATAATACTGTTTTCGTGTAGGAACGAATTTATTCTTTGCCTGCAACTTATTGCATGTTCTGAACCAGAAATGCGCTAAGTCCGGAGTCGGTATCCCGCAAAATTGACCTTAAACGACATATAATGACTGTATACCGATTATGCATCATGAGGGTCATCCATCCATCCATCCATTCATCCATCCATACATACATACAGTACAGACAGTAGGCCTACATACATACTTACAAACTCACATACATACATACTTGCATACTTACATGTATATACATACGTGTATTCATTCATTCACTCATACAATAATATATACAATATATATACTTCATACAGTAGATATATTATGGTTCGAGCCATCTCAGATACATGTCTCCTGTATGTCGAGTTGGAGCAAGTTCGTAACGCACTACAACTGATTAGAGCAATCAATTAAAATTTGCTTTTATACAGTGGCGCTAAATAAGCACAAGAAGGAAATTAGTAAGCAAATATTGAACTTTCGTGCTGTTCAAACTCAGTTACTGACGATCGAAGTCAATGCTAACCTGTGAACAGTTTTTTTGCTCAATTCTGCTACTTCACGTGAGCCATTCTACAGCCCCGGGCTAGGAACAGTTTTGTCTTTCAATTAACTGTTTTCCTCTTTATTGATGCGCCAGTTCTACAGTTCTGTGTGGTCTAGGAAGACTGCGAGGCAATAACGGGTGAAAAATTTAAACAGGTCTATTATTTGATAATTGTTTAATGTGCTGATCTAAGACGCAGTAAAAGTTTAGTAGGTTTCAGGCTATCGACGACACGGGGTTTGCGTTTAGAGAGTAGCTGACTGTTCTACGTATAACAGTCAACTAAGTCTTGTCTGAGCCGTTCAAAGTACTTAGATTTCCAGTAAGCCACAGGAGCGAAGCACTTCAAACGCGACCTTCTGTACTAATATACATACATGTGTGTACAGTTATGTGTGTGTGTATATATACACGTATATATTATCTTTAAACATTTAGTGCGATGCGTTATTGACGTATATAGCATACATTATTGAACTTCAAGCAAACACAGTTGCTTTTAGATCTAAAAGAACTCGAAGCTCTTGATTTGTTAACAGTCCTTGCGTCGTAGGCTATCCTTAGCGCAGGTTTGATCCTGATCGCAGTCAAGAGCTTCTACTCGAACCCGGAAGTCTTACTTTAACCTTAGCTATAATCAGTCGCACAACTGAAGTAAAAGGCTACCTAATCGTTTGAATTACTGTATCAAAGAATTATTTTTCACGAGTAAACGAGCGTCTGGGCTTAATGTACTCTGACGAGAATCTATTCTAAGCACATTGATAATTTCAAAATAGAACTTAGTAACGATAATGCTCTTTAATCGACTGCTTGAAGCTTCGTTGTAACGTGATCGGAGGGATCTTACAACTTGGGCGTTTGAAAAATATTGTAGAATACATAAGATTAGCAGGGTGAATTCTGTAGGTAAGAAGGAATAGTGAATGGCTGCCTTGCATTCAGTGATCGTCGTTGCTGTTGTGCTTCTGTCGATGGCAATCGGTGATTCCTATTCGTCGTCGTCTGATCCTCGCAATCTATTAAACGAAGGAGTCATAAGTGCGACCAGTCCCAACGATACTCGGTGCTGTGTCGCCGCAAACTGTTCCGAAGGGCTGCCAATCTGCGCCATCGACGATGACCCCACAACGGTCTGGACACTGCAGCCTGGAACCATGAAAGCCTCGATCGTCGTTCACCTCAACGCTTCATCACTGGTAAGCAATCTGTGTACAACAAATGACCCAGAAACTTCCATTCCCATATAATGTAATGTAATATGATTTCCTGTGATGCAAAAATAATTTGATGTAATTCTGACAGAATTCTATAAAGCGTCTAATTAAAGACGCAGTTAAACAAATTGTACGATTTGAATTGTCGAAAAGAAGTTGATTCCCTAGTTCGTCTGAAGTGACACTGCTTAATGACAGAGTTAGTAAGCATTGCCAAGCGAGGTGTGTATTTGAATATAAGGCGTTACATGGAATATCAGGCCAATTTTGCGGCCGGTATTCGAAGTCTTTGCATCATTTGAAATGAGTGGTCCATCGTCGATCTATCTTGGTTACATGAAAGTGTTATGCATTGCTGAATTTCTGTTGATGTGTTTGAGCTGAAAGATTACTTAGCTTGCTGACTGTGCCATTGAGAAAGATGGCGAATGACAAATGGGCAAAATTGTCCTTATCTTACTGGTGGCAGTTGGTTGTATGTCTCAGGTAAGTAGTGTGTCAGTGGTGATGAGTCCAACGAGTGTAATTCCGAGTTCAATTGCTGTAACGGCGCTCGGAATGGACGTCACTTGGACCACTTACTTCAATAAGTCGTGTCAACCAAATGACGACTATCTGCGAAAAAAAGGATCAAAATATTACAGCTGTCAGCGGTGAGCAGATAAAAAGTAGCCTAGTAATTTAACACACAAAATGCAGACAAACTATAGACAGGACTATGTACTGTATAATGAGCAGGTATACTATGCCAGTGAAATTTCCCGCGTACCAGGTGGGTCTGAATATAGCGCATTTTGTAACAAGGATATTGGCTTTTAACCTCCAAGTTTTCTTAGGTAATCTAAGGATACAAACCCCGTAAGGTTGGTTCGCTGAGTTTATCCAGAAGGTTTGGTATTTCATGAACGGTAACATGCACAATTAAGGTCTAATTGGACTCGCACTGCTTAACTTTACTGAGCCAGGCTAAAGACCAGACTAATGTAGATTAGATAAGATCAGATCTGACTAACATTATTACATTATTTCTAAGAATATTCTAAGTTTTAAATCTAATTTCTGGCAACAGATACGAAGAACATTTTCTCACTAAATTCAAATAATTTTGGCAATATATACTGAGTTACTGGGTAACGTCTCATTAGATTTAAGAAAATTTAACTCCGAGTGCGCGGTCATAGTGTTTGCCTAATTGCTCTAAACCAGTCGGTAATTCCATACATGTTTGACAGTAATTCGCAAGACACTTTAAATTCTTTATTCGATGTCCATGGTCGATCTTTAATCGCAAAATGTTGTGCTTGATAGGCCTGAACAGTATACGACAGTTGCTCCGGAAGGATTGTTCTCCATTAGCAATGGTTCTTCCGATTGGCGTTGGTGGAGAACTTTCCATCAGTTTCAACTGACAATCGAAGCCAATGAGGCAGATTACAGCAACTCAAACTCATCAGGTTCTATTGAAATTGCAGACATTCAACTCAACGGATGGTAAGCTCAGCTGAACACTAAAAATCCCCTTAATAAGCGCTTATAATTATCAAGCAATAATAAAATAAAATAAATGCGGCTCAACGGATTACAAGCGTTTCTAAAGGAAAGAAAATTGAAGGACAGTTCCTTTTCGCTATATGGTAGTAGGTCTACATTGATAGCTCTCTTTGAAAAATGATAGTGTTAGGGGTGAGCATGGAACGTAGGTAGGTCGGCTGATTTAAATGTACCACTTTGTGAACTACAAGACAGGTTTTGAAATGAATTCTTTGCTCAGTGGGAAGCCAGACTAAGATACGTAACATTGGCTTAATATGCTGATATTTAAGGATATTTGTTATGGCTCTGGCAAGAGAGTTTTGAATCATTTGTGGTTTGTGCAGTCTCCCTTATTTATATCAATAAAGTGTGAATCACAGTAGTCAAGTCTGCTGGAAACCAGTGAATTAGCCAGTTGGATTAAGATAGTTTGAGGTAAAGGAGACCTGAATCTACGAATATCTCTTCTGTGGAATTGAGCCGATCTGCATAGTACATTACATAAAATCGTAACTTTTTAGTAACACGCAAGTACGTATCAACGTCGCATCGGATTGCATCTCAGTTCCATCCTGGCAATGATATTGATTTTCTAGGGATGAGCCAAGGGATGCTTGCAATTGTCATCCTGCCGGAGTTCTAGACGCAAATGCTCCATGCTCCGATGACAAATGCAATTGCAGAAATACAGCAACATCTAATATTCAATGTGTAAGTCGGTTTTTCGTTGGCTATTCTATAAAATAGAAATTCATAAATTTATTTGATGATGATTCATCATGTTTTAAACGCGCTTTCATTGGAAGTTTACGTGACGTCATGGAGATGAGTCATCGGGGTGTTGACGTGTTTGATTGACTGGCGCCTTTATGCAGGAGGGCTAACATCAGGAATGATTCTTGGCGATGCGCATTTTATCACTTGGGCGCGCACACAGAAAACGTCAAGCCTACTGTACGTTGTGATGAGTCAGCGGGTTTACGCGCATTAACGGAAAAGTTTGAAAAAATCTACAATTGCGCAATAGCGTTAGGCAGTTTAAGGCGTCCTGCCAACTTGCTGACTGAAAGCATCATATAGAACTTAGGTAATCGCTTAATTTTGACCCCTCTCTATTAGAGTAATTGTAATTAGTAACTCCTATCTCGCCGGTGTCTAATGCACAAGACATCAACCGATGGCGCACCAAAGTCAATCCGCAGTTAGGTCATATCCAGAAGGCCAGTCCAATGAGACAGAAAGGCAGCCTATAATGGATAAGCAGTTTGAAAAAGGCAAGTCTTGAGTTGTCAACAAAAACACTCAAGTGACTGAGCAGAGCGAACAGACACAGGGAGAGAGTTCCAAAATCTAGGTCCAACTACCGAGAAAGCACGTTAAACAAAAACTAGGAGTGATCAGAGAAATGCAATCAGATGACCTAATTGAGTAATGATAAATCTGGGGAATGACGACTGATTTTAAGTATTGTGGTTGTGCAACGTTCAATATTTTATAAACTATAAGCCCCAATTTAAAAGAAATCCTTGACTGAACAGGAAGCCGGTGCACCATAAATCAATCAATTGCAAAAGGTATTGGTGATGCAGAACTTTCAGCAGTTAAATTAGTTAAATATGCAGATTTGGCAGACGAAACAAGTTTTCACACAAGCTTATAGGTAATAGGTGGATATTTATAGAAATTTTTTATTCTGTAAATAAGAAAAAAGATATATAACATGAATAATAAATTGATTTATGATTCATTAATTAGCGTTGTTTTCTGTCATACAGATCCCGAACAATAACTTTAGTCTGACTACGTATGGCCCGAAGTCCGGAGGAACGATCTCCTTCTCGACAGGAAACTACTTGGCTCACGTCGCCAACGTTACGCTTGGAAACAGTTACAGCTGCAAAATAATTAAGAAGTAGGTTGTCTTTAGAGATGCGGCCGTTTTAAAGTTATACGTTAACTGCCAAAAGTTAAACCAGTTTTAAGCTTCTTCCAATTTCTAAATTTGTTCACTTTGTCATTGGATGTTCTCTGTCGTATATAGTATTTAGTTGTGTGAAACGGTGGCTGATTGGTTGGAGCGCTCACCTTGACGCGGTGTGTGCGGATTTGGGCCTCCTCGGTGTATAGGAAACTTGAGCAAGTCCTTTACGCACAACTGTTCAGCGCCATCGATTGATGCTTTGCCATTAGATATTGGCGCTTAATAAATACAACAACAATAATACCATTCTACTCTAACTCACACATACTGTTATGAACAATTGCATTTTGAAGTAACATGGATGCAAAGAATTTTGTTCGTTTAATTTCGCAGTCTGTGGTATGAAAGGTAGCAAGTGATCATATTAATAAGGAGACAATGTCTTCTTACGATCTCCAAACACATTCCATCTGAATTACTTAATATAAATTGTATTGAAATCATGGGCGTCGGCAAGGGAGCCCTAGAAGCCACGGCCCAATCAAAAATCTGGAAGGCATTTCTTTTTTGCTTTTGCCTCCAGTTTCGACCATAAAAGTTAAATTTGTTGTGTGAGTTCGGGTTTGGTTAAAGACACCAGGGGGTAGCACTAAAGCCCTGATGAAAAAGTCTGTATAGCGCTTATCGGCTTTCAAGCACTCCTGTTACTATTAAGCTTATTATTATTAAACTCATTATGTTACTATTAAGCTTATCGTTACTTCAACATATCACTCACCAATCCATCTAGTTTCACAACTTCATGTTCGACCATTTCAGTGGTATTAACTAGGGCTGTTGATTAATCACCGTTAACGCGTGCGATTAACGCGTTAAAATTTTTTGCGATTAAAATTTTTAAAGCAACGATTAACGCGTTAAGAACTTAGTCTTTCTTTCTTGCCGCGAGGGTTCGTCGACCAAAATTAACGCGATGAAAATTCATCTAGAATATATTCAATGATTGCCAGAGCCGACATTTATTATATCAATGATTGTTTGTTTCCTATTCTTTCGCGCTTTTTCGCGTTCTGTAAATTCGATTGTGATATTAAATTTGGGCGTTACAAATTAGGTTTTACGTAAAGAATGGAGTCAAGGAAACTAGGAAAGACAATATTGGACGGACAGTTTATTTTTAATACGGATGACAAGTCGTTTGTAAGTATTGCAAGACTGTTTAAATTAATTACTACCATATCAACTCGTCGTTGAACAATCGCCTGCGTACCAGTCGTGCGTTTACCGCCACTGAACGTGATAAGACATCAACGTTATCTTCAGCAGATGTTAAAACGGAACCTGCACTAAGCCAGGCAACCCCAGTTCAGCAGCGGGAGATGTCTAAGCCAATGGACCAGGGCAAATGCGAAAGTATAACCAATGCCATCACAAAATAGTTTGCGATGAATGGCCGATCTGTCAGCATCCACCATGGCTAAAAGTATTTGTCATCCCAGCAACGACTGTCCCTTGTGAACGAGTATTTTCTTGTCAGGACACATTGCTCATAAGAAGCTGGCATCGCTGGACCCAACTAATGTGGATAAACTTGTTTGCTTCAACAACTGGTTGCATTTAAAAGAATAAACATTTTAAAGCTACTTTAAACATTTTGCTTTGGACATTGCATATAAATTAGAAATATTAAATACTGTAAAATTGCAATCCAACTGGGATTACTGATTTTTCTAACATGTGTGCAATTAGAATGCGATTAACTGTGATTAAAACTTTTAATTACTTTTCTTTACTTTGGACACTGAATATAAATTAGAAATATTAAATACTGTAAAATTGCACTCCAACTGGGATTGCTCATTTTTAATTCTTAATCGAAATGCAGCTCTAGTATTAACACAAATAGTGATTTGGTCAATTCCTTGTTAAGTTCAGCTTTGTCTGCTCGTATATGAACTGAACTGAATTGAACTAATCTGAACTGACAACTTCTTTCTGTCAGAATACTGACAAGCTTGTTCCAGACACTGAAAGTGGCGTAGCTAAGTGGGAGGAGTTGTGCGGCCTGGGCGGCACTGTTCAAGTGGCGGCAAAGTGGGCAGCAAAATTAAATTTTTAAAGACCTTTTTATCGTCTGCACCTGAAGTTTCAATGGTGATCACGTAAAAGACCATTTTAAAGATATTTTTTATTATGATGAGGACAATGAATTCTCTGCCAGAAGGCAAGTCCATTGGCTTTATGCCACCCGGGGATGAGATGAGTGAGATGGCTTCCCGTTGCCTTCCTCACAGACAATTGTGGGTGAGCAACTTGTCCTGGGTCGCTAAGAAGTGGCTTGAGGCAGATTCAAATCCGCGACCCTCCGGTTGCGGGGCACCGACCATACCGCTACACCACCGCGTCCCATGCGGGTTCGAATCTGCCTTAAGCCACTGCGTAGTGACCTGGACAAGTTGCTCACCCACAACTGTCTGTGAGGAAGGCAACGGGAAACCACCTCATTCATCTCATCCCTGGATGGCATAAAGCCAATGGACCTGCCTTCGAGCAGAGAACTTTCAGAACTGCCTATGTTTCTTCCTGTATAATATAACTATGTTTGATATTGCCCTCCTTCCAAAGTTCAGGATATTTATTATATGCTTACAAACTTGTAATGGTGATCACTAAACGACAACGATTAATAAAGAAGAAAACATATCTGTCAGTGACCAAATTTACGACTGTTATAGTTTTCAGGCCCGAAGCACGTGGTTCTTGTATTAGGCACAAGGCCCTAGCAGTCGCCTTGCTAACCTTTCACTAAGGTCAGGACCCGGTTTTGGGGGGATGTTCAGCGAGGCAAAATTGCTGTTTTTGGCTGAAATTAAAAATTTCTATGGGAGGGAGGAACAAGAAAAATATAACCACGTCGCTGGACACTGCGAGTAGCACTGAGCAGAAATTACTGTGATATTTCAAAGTCCGTTATACTATGAATTCAACTCAGTTCGATGCAATTGTAGGAACGATACGTTGCTTTACATCAAGACAACAGCGGGCAACGACTCCGATTTGCATTCCTCTATTCCCGTTCGAATTTATTGGAATCGCCCGCCAGGTGTCGCTTCGTTCATAGTCGCCGATTGGGAGTTTACATACAAGCCTGATCCAATCATCCACAGCGTCTCTCCACTGACGTCGATCAGAAGGTATCTGTCCTTATTATCTCTTTACTCGGTTTCATATCCACATATTCTGTTGCATTAATTAAGTTCATTAGATTACGGCAAACAGACTATTTATAGGGGCATCTATCTAGATTATATCTTCACTCTCTGGACAGTGTCTTGAGTGGAGTGAAGACACTCCACAATCAACAAGCCTTAGGAGTTATCAGACTATAGCATAATAATATATTTCATCACATTTTCACAGTGTATTTTATTGTATCGTATTCTCTAGCTTTACTGACTTGTTTCAAGTTTCCTCATGAATCGTATACATTTACGGAACGCCTTTGAGAACCTAAGACTGGCTGTAATGTGATGGCATTCGTTTGAAAAAATAAAACTCTTGTTACATGGAAGCCTGAATGTTTGCAAATTTTGAATTGTGGTGTTTCAAGAGACCGACAAAACGGTGCATATATTTCATTGTCCAGACAGTGACCGCATTGTTTCAGACTTTCTTTCATGACTCTCTTCATTCACTTAACAGTAAACGTGTATCACGGCCAACACTTTCCAGGGCACCACATATAGCTTCTGCAGTGGTTGACCCTTAACTGCTGGTCCATCTACTACATCCTCTTCTTATTCAGTTAAGAATTATTGTAGGCAATAAAGCTGGATTTATTTCGATGTCTAAGACTAGTACATTTTTCGCGCTCTGTCATGTATGACACGCCTTCGAGTGCTTTCTTCTGGACGATGACATATTTAAATGTACAACGAAATAAAACAAAATGCACTGGCTGATTCCAAAAGACTGAAGAGCACAACCATAGATGAAAAGTAGGCTAATCGCATCCTCGTTCACTCTTTGTATCAGTCCACTGTTTTGAAGCACTGCTTGCTATAAGGAGATCGTTGGGCTACTCTCTGTATGCCATCAGCACTCGGCCATTGATTTCTGTCAAGAGTTCATTTTCCACTTGCTCTGGCTTACTTATATTCATCTGGCTGAATCTGTTGTCACTCGCATCTCTTAGTCGTGTAATTTAGGCGATATATTCGATTCCTCTAATGTCTTTCTCGGAATAGCGTTCAATCGAACTGGAAATCTGTTTACTATCGCATGCAATGTATCAGCAGAATCAGACCTTATACGCCTCTGCCTGTCTTGGTTTCACTAGTTAGCGTCTTACTGTAATTTCTATCCAGCTTGATTACTGTACATCATTTCTCGTATACGTGGACAGATTACAAACGGTCCAGAATTCCATGACCAAGGCCATAATGAAAAAACCCAGGTTCCAACACATCACCCTCACACTGCATTAACAGAAGTCGCTGTGTAACGTGCGTTTCACTGCATTGCGATGTTTAGAGGGGGAATAGCGCAGACGGTTATCGGAGAAAACCTGGATTCTGTGGCTTTTCCGTTCATTACACTGGTGCTTCAAAGCACTAACTTGCCCCCGTACTACGCCAACTTCACAAACAGTGATCTCAAGCCCAACGACAAGGTCAGCCACCAAAGTTGTTCAAAAAAAAACAATAAGACAATTTATATAGCGCCGTAACTCAAGCCCATTAAAGGACGCCGTAGTGAAATTAAGAAATTTCAATGTAAAATATATAGTACTATCTAAGAAGATAAGCTTTTGGCAAAGTAATCATAGAAATATACTAGTACAATCCTAGTAAGAGATTAACTGATAGAGGTTTCTAGTTACAGTGACGCTAGCAATAATTGCGTTTTTGTTATTTACAGGGCTTAATCAACTTTGAGGGGTGTCTTTGTCAAAACATTTTAAGCTGGATCAATTTATTTGTTTCTGTATTAAATAAGCGCCACTATCTAACGATTAAGCATCAATCGATGGCGCTGAGCAATTGCCGTGAAGGATTTTCTCAACCGTACGTAGCGAGGCTCGAACCCGTACCGTCCGCGTTGGAAGGTGAGCGGTCAAACCAATGGGTTACTGTGTCGCGCTAAATGTTACTAATCTCGCCCAGTTTTAAATCGAGCTCATGGTTTTTAGGAACCACGACAGCGCATGCGCAAAGACCTTTTATTGCAATCTGACAAAAGTGTTCATGAAGCAAGATAGATGTACTTTATTACGAAATGACTTGCGTACTTGCTCTGAATAAATGAATAAATCAGGCTCAGCACTTTTGGAATGCAAGATGGACGGTTTAGAATATTCAAAGATGTATCCGACTTTGGAAGGCAGCCTTAATTTTAGCTATGTTGAGAAATAGCTGTTCGTGTTGATCTGTTTCAGCTTTGTCATCACATCAACAGCTCTATAATGGAATGCATTGCTCCAAGCCTGGAAAACGCTCCAGATTACTACGAAGGAAAGACAACGATTACAATATCAGTGGACATCAACAAATACAACGACTATACGAATTGCGAAATCACGGACGGAAATTGCGACTTCATAAGAACCTCTAATCCTTCGGTAACTAAATGGGTCAACGAAATGGTCTACGATGTGTACAATGGGAAAAAGTCATTTTCAATTCAGGTGAAAGCAACACTACATGTCAACTAAGACGGTGTATGTGTGCACACATGTATGTATGTATGTATTTTTATTCTTATTATAGTATTAAGTGTGAGTGGAATGCACAAATGAGCCAGGTCTTTTGGTGCCAATTGTGCAAGGAAAAGATTACCAATATAATTCTTAATGCATTAAATCTGTAACAAATCTGTCGAGAGGAGGTTTCTTCAGTATGGGATGAGCAAAAACAGACGGGATGGATTCTTCATTCAATGGGAAGTTGATAAATGATGTAACGATCAGACATATGATACCAAAGAACTTTTCCAGAAGAGATGCAGGAACAGTGTCATGAAAAGAACTTTGCTAGGTGAACCTCTGCAAGACAGAAGGTAAAGAATTTAGATGGAGAAATTTATCATATGCAGAGTAGAGCCAGCCAATTCAACGTAATACCGAGAATTTTATCCGCAAAAAGTAAGAAATTTACTGCAATCTGACGGGCAGCCGAGTAACTAGCGGGGATGAATTTAACTTTTCTCATGTATTACGTGTATTTATTCAATATAATGTTGACTAGTGTTGGCAACATGAGATTCAAATGATGACCTGGCATCATGAATCAAACCGAGGTCGTGTACTTTGGCTAATTCCAACCTCGACAGCTATTAAGGTAGGCAACAGCTTCGTAGTCTCCCGAATCGACTACTGTAACAGCCTACTGGCGGGTCTGCCATCCCGCCAAATTGCTCGAATTCGTTCTGTGTTAAACTCTGCTGCCCGTCTCATTTACGGCAAGATACCATCTGACCATGTCACCGCTCTGCTGCGTGACAATTCATTGGTTGCGTGTCCCGCAACGGATCACTTACAAGCTGTGTCTAATGACATACAAGGCTTTGTTTGGCTGTGCTCCGGACTACGTACTCGACTTCTGCATTCGACCAGCGGATATGCGGCGGGTCTACCGGCTACGATCGTCTTCGAATAATCAACTACACGTCCGCAGAACTTTAACAAAATTCGGAGAACGCTCCTTCGCGGTTGCCGGACCCCGTGGCGTGGAACAGTCTCCCTGACCATATGTCACGTCGTCCCCTTCACTGGACACATTTAGATCACGGCTAAAAACATTCCTTTTCAGCTTATCCTTTGATGGTGAATGTACAGCGCCCTTTTTTCGACATCGGCTATGTTACGGCGCTATATAAATTGTCTTATTATTATTATTATTATTATTATTATTATTATTATTATTATTATTATTATTTGGGCTCTGTTGGAATCTGTATAGCTCTTAAGAAAATAAGAATGCTAGACTAAAAAGATGTACACTTTTAGACACAAGTAATTTCAGGACAATTTACAAGGATTCACTCACGTAGGCAATGAACATTTCAATCGAATGATTTTTTTGGGTTGCAGGGTTGGGGATTTCAAGCTGTCAGTATAGAGGAATACACGGTGACTGTTGGAGGTGTCAGTTGTCAGATCGTCAGCATGGTGGACAATCACATGGTCTTCTATCCGCCAGAACCAGCGAACTTTACGACAATCGACGATGCTAAGCAGACGATCGTAAGTTCTGCAGCCAAGTAACGAAGGCTTAATTTAGTCAAAGGCCACTGTGTCTCGTCTATATCTAATGAAAGATGCATAGCGCCATTTTACTCAGATAATATAATCACTGTTCATCGGTTCTTACTATAGTAAAAAGAGTAATAACACCTTGAGAAACAACACCAAAAAATGGTGGAATGCACGCACTAATTATGACAGTAAAGCCGCAAATACTAGTTACACAATATTTTTGAAATGCTCTGAGATCGAGAACAGACATCATTCCATAAATATGCTGACTGAAAGACTAAACCTTAACTGCAGGTTTTGAGAATAAAATCTTAAAATTCTTTTACTTAACACGCTTTACCTTTTTAAGGAATTTACAATAAAAATATCTGTATTCTTCAATATGGTTGCCGGGACTTCTTTTTAATGAACTGCTGCTTTTACGAGAAACCACAACATTAAATGTAAAAATAGATGCGAAATTGGTAAAAGAACTCAGTAAAGTCGGCGAAATCCACGCTATCAGCATTTCTATAAGGAGTTTCTTTTGAAGCTGCGTTATAATTATAATTTTGCAATTAATATTTTTAAACAGCCACACTTACCGTTAAAGGTTAGCAACTTTATACACAATGCTTAGGCTTACCTACAGTCAATCGTTAGTTTGTGTCTGTGTACATTGCAGTTGGCTGTCGGGTATTATACATTCACTGTCGGAGACATACGGTACTATCTGAACTGGATAGACAATCCTACCAATAGAAACGCACTGATCATAGGACTGGTCTGTGGCGTCGGTGGAGTCGTAATCATCATTCTGGTCATCGTTCTGTACAAAACATATTACAAGAAACGACGGGTTCCACCTCCTGCAACTATACACTATCCAATGGATGCTTCGCGATATAGTAAGTTAGAATACACTGAAAACGTTTTCCAACTGTAAGAAATACATTATGTCAGACGTTTAAAATGAACAATTTGGCTGATTATAGACATGATACCTGTTCATTTACAGAGAATAGAAAATTGCTATTATTAATAATTACTAACTTCTATCGCGCCGGTTTCTAACGCACAAGGTATCAACCGATGACGCACAAAATCCAAGCCGTAATCAGGTCATTATCTCGAAGATAAGACCAGTAAGACAGAGAGGCAGCCTATGGTTGATAAGCTATTTCAGAAAGGTAGGTTTTTAGTGGAGAACAAAAGGACAGAAGCAACTGAGCAGATCAAACAGATAAAATGATAGAGTTAAAAATCCAGGCCCAGCAAATATAAAAGCTCGTTCACCAAGATCAGCTCTAGTCTAAGATATAACCAGAGAAAGACAAGCACATAAGCTGGTTGAATAATGATAGGTTTTGGGAATAAGAACTGATTTTAAGAATTGTGATGGGTCAGAATTAAATTTGAAATGAATCATTTACTGAACGGGAAGCCAGTGCAAAGATTTAAACACCGGGATCATATGCTCATAGTTCGACTTAGTTACTTTACAACAAAGGTAACAATTTTTCATGTGGCTAGCTATGTTTTAAGTTCCATTTCGAATAGCAACACGAGGACAACTATTTCTTATGGGCTACTTGTGCTTTTAAACAAGTGCATGTACTATATAAAGACATGTGTCAAAAGAGGAAAGGTACATTTACACATTAGAAAAGGCTTTAACTATTTGTTGGCGATATTCTTAACCGTTTTATTGATGCATTTGCTGAACAGCGCGTCCGCCACAGGTAGAATCCCCTCTTTTGGATTGTCTGAGTTCGGAGCAGAGAATTAAAGTTGAACGAACTTTGGTTTCGTTCAGCCGAATTAAAGTTGACGATGAGATCGGTTCAGGCAAGTTCTCCAGACCGTATAAAGAACAAAACTGTTATGTTGAAACGATTCTATATGTTAGTTTAACCCCTCAGTTATCTTATATACAAAAACAGAAGAACAAACTATCCCCCAAATTTGAGAACCAAATTCAATAATTTATTAAAACAACATTTATGTAATATGCAACAGAAATATGAAATCAACATATCCTGTAGACTGCCTTCCTGCTCTTCCTGCTCTTCCTGCTCTTCCTGCTCTTCCTGCTCTTCCTGCTCTTCCTGCTCTTCCTGCTCTTCCTGCTCTTCCTGCTCTTCCTGCTCTTCCTGCTCTTCCTGCTCTTCCTGCTCTTCCTGCTCTTCCTGCTCTTCCTGCTCTTCCTGCTGTCCAATGTAGAACTGCATCTGGCTATTTTATGGCGTTTTGTTAACCTCAAAAAGACGCAAGTCATTAAATGGTGCATCAGTCTGTTCGTTGAATAAGAAACACAATTAACTTAGTCAATTTCAATCTACACGACGCTATCACCTTAGAACGAATTCCCGAAAGACCTCCAAGAGTTTGCTCGTCCCCTTATCTTACCTGCTAATACGAGCACTCCTCCGCTTACCCTCCCCCTTCAGTTTTTCACCCAAGATTGAAAACCAAACTTTTCAAGCTATCCTATGCTGCTTCCGCTTCTGCACCATCCCGTGACCACCATCCCCAACGATTTCCACCGTAGCTCCTTGTTTTCTCCTTGGCTTGACCCTCCCTCGGATTCTGAATCTGACCCGGCACCAAAACTAACCGAGCAACCTGGCTCTTGCGGACTTGATTTGACACAGCCCTGGCGAATGTAATGTAACGTAACAAACATTACTAAGCAACTGATGCCAGTTGACGGCGGCTTTTATGTGGTGCTGAGAAATATCGGAGATTTACACTTACTTGTAGGTCGACGTACATTTAAAAACAGAATGCAATGTTAATTCCATTTTGTTGCTGCGGTTAGTCTCTTAGACAATGCGGCTTCGATCGCGTTGCATTTTAGCAACTTGAAAATATGGCCATTTGCATTGTTTGATAATTGAATTATGTATCTATTTGGTAAGTTAATTACGTAACTACAATTTGTAGGTAATTTCGGAAAAGTCTACAGAGGTCTGTTCTTCAAAACGGACGACGAAATAGAACAAGTGGCCATCAAAACACTCCTAACGAGTGAGTTGATTTTAACATTCCTGAGATGTTACAGACGAAGAACTGGCTTTTGTGAAAAGGCAGCGCGTTGAAAACAACGGCTGATTGTAATATTTAATTTGATAATGCAAATAACTTCAGCATCTGCTTGTTTTATGACGTGTGCTAACTATTAGGCTACTGCTTGCAAATGTAACTAAGAAAATGTGCTAAGACATATGCTGCCCGTTGTGCTGCTTTGTGTTCCCTATGGCTCGGCCTGTCGAGGACACTGGACGGACACTGGACGGACACTGGACGGACACTGGACGGACACTGGACGGACACTGGACGGACACTGGACGGACACTGGACGGACACTGGACGGACACTGGACGGACACTGGACGGACACTGGACGGACACTGGACGGACACTGGACGGACACTGGACGGACACTGGACGGACACTGGACTCAGTTGCCTGCACACTGTAACGCTGAGCCTGAGGTGATTGCTTTATATATATATATATATATATATATAGAATTTATTAGAATAGATTAGAGTAAGCGACTGTTGATTCACTGCATATTATGATAATGGCGCTGTATGAGTCTTTAGTTTAGATCGAATCAGATTAGATAAGATTAGATGAAATTAGGTCAAATTTGGTAAGATATTATCGGTTCTAATTAAATTGGGATAAATTTGATGCTGGTTAGCAACATTCAACTGAGAGAGACTGGTCGCTTTGTCACTTTGTGCGCCGTTAGATGTTGCCGTTGACTTTCATGACAAGGTGCGTTTCCTCGAAGAGGCGACGACCATGATCGGCTTCAGCCATCGTAACGTTCTGTCACTGATGGCAGTCGTCATCGAAAACAATTTTCCTTATGTCGTTCTTCCTCTGATGGAAAACGGAGATCTTCGAGATTTCGTCTCAGAGCCATGCAAGGTCAAGCACATAGCAACTGATTACGCATTGTTACGGAGTTCCATATGTCACAGTGGAACTTTACAATCTGATTTTTAATAGCTTTACTTGATGTTTTCAACACTACATTAATTGTCTATGAGGTTTTAAAGTTCTCTTCATGCTATGCTGACTACTGGAAATATCATCCATTCAGCATTTATTGTTGGACTCTTGGCCGCGACGACATTTTACATTGCAAAGCACCCTTGAAGTAGCTTGCTACTGACGATGCTGTATAAATTGTCGTGATTACAATTACAATTACAATCGATACTAAGCTTCCAGGTCTTCTAACTGCTTCACCTGAGCTACGCAAAGGACGGCCATCACAACGTGGGCCTTTTGGTTTTTTCCAACGGCGCTTTTACATAATGTTCTCATGTGACCGTGTTTGTCGGGCAGGGAAGTGGTCTACAGGATACGTCGATTAAAAATTTTGACGCACTTTTACACAAATTTTGTAGTTTTTAGCAGTTTAATTATCGATTTGCTCTTCAAACTTTTATTTTCTGGCTAGTTTATCATTTTCTTCTGCTTCTTCTTGGCAATGATTTGCGTGTCATTCGTGAACGTGTCGTTGCTGACCTGCACTTTCTGTGCTCCATGAATTGGATGAACACAACAAGCCGCCTCCACATTCTCTTAATTTTACAACTTTTAGATACACATTAACTTGGCTGCAGCTGTTTTAAATATTTGCGTTCATGAGTCGCCCATCACCTGAGATAATTTCTCTTTCGGTCACACCTTTTAAAAACCTGTTGTGCCTCTTTTTCTTGCTTGAAACTTTTGTAACAGTCATCGCTGGTTTAATTTCTGTAACTGTGATGAAGCAGCCACTGCTTCATTTACCTTGCTTGCTTACATTGTTCCTGTTCCTGCTCCTTGCCAAATCTGGTACATGGCCTATTTTGAAGTTGGCACAATCCCATTAATTTCGTCTGGTTCCTGGTGTCGCCTTCACAAACTTTCTGCTTAAGACATAAAATTTCGATTGCCATCAAAAGACTTTTATGAATTGGCCTTCTGTAAAAGGCTGCCATGATTTGCTCTGAGCGAATCTTCGCTAGGCTTGTAAATATTAAAAACAAATTTCTCCGCTTGATAAATCCAGCTTTCAGTTGATGAACGTTTTCCTATCTCACTGACTCTGCTCGTGATTGCATATATTTATATACATATAGGGCTATTATTTGTAGCTTTTTATTTTGTTTAGGACATAACGGTATTGGACTTGACGTCATACTGTCTACAAGTAGCGGAGGGCATGGAATATTTGGCGGAAAACAAATTCATCCATCGAGATCTCGCTGCCAGAAACTGCATGTGAGTTGTAATGCAGTATAAGTGACTTTTACAAGACCTCGTGATAAAATGCATTCACGAGTTTTAAAAGGAGTCGCGAGTGATCGCGTAGATGTGATGTGCTTCTGTTAAGAATGGATTCCTTGCTCAAGGGTATACGACATTTGCATCATTATACTGCATTGATTCTACTTTGCTATTCGGAGAACAGAGGATCTCTTGAAACGAAGATTTCCCACATTGGATTTCGAATACTCATATCCTTGCCAAACATCTCATTATCATCATCATCATCATCATCATCATCGTCATCGTCATCGTCATCGTCATCGTCATCGTCATCGTCATCGTCATCGTCATCGTCATCGTCATCGTCATCGTCATCGTCATCGTCATCGTCATCGTCATCGTCATCGTCATCGTCATCGTCATCGTCATCGTCATCGTCATCATCATCATCATCATCATCATCATCATCATCATCATCATCATCATCATCAGCATCATCATCATCATCATCATCATCATTATTATTGTTATTCGCTTTAACATCGTCAAAGATCGTCTGATTGTTCGTACATCCTGGCGCATCACATAGGACTTCTTGAGGACTTTATTATTATTATTATTATTATTATTATTATTATTATTATTATTATTATTATTATTATTATTATTATTATTATTATCATTATTATTATTATTATTATTATTATTATTATTATTATTATTATTATATTATTATTGTGCTTAATTTTAACTTATGCTTAACTTTGTTTTAATTAAATTAACTTTGTTTTAATTAAACTTAATTTTAACTTATGCTTAATCTATATTGCACCAAAATGAACGTTGACAGTCAACACATTAAGATTTCGAGTGCAGTGCAATTGGAGTCAGATGAAAGCTACCAGCTTAAACTAGATCTGGCCTCTTTTATCAAAGCATAAATATCAAGTCACATTCATATGTCAGTTAAAGAACAAAATTCAGCGTCAATAGGTGGGAGGATGACACAGTCGCCTGCATTGGAAGTGCACATTTATGTAGAACCTATTCAAGAAACTACTCAGAAGTGCTCCCGACCCGATAACACAAGACCACGATCGAAAAGCATGGCCTTAAATCGCTGGTGGAATAGAGCCAGAGAGAGAGAAATGATGATTACAATTAAAATTATCGACTACTTATTGTTTTCTTTAAAACTTCTTCAATCCGCACGGCATTGGTGATTCAATAGGATGAACAAAGACTTCGTAGTAAAGGTGGCGGACTTTGGCCTCGCTCGAGACATCTTCGAGAATGATTACTATCGCCCGCAGAACCAAAATCTGCCTCTACCAGTCAGATGGATGGCTATCGAATGTCTAGCTACCTACACAAAGTTTACGGAAAGCAGCGACGTGGTAGGATTTTTATCACCGTAGCCAGAGTTTGTGATTTACCAAGATGTCTGTCAGCTTCTTCTAAAAGCGCTTCAATTGCTGTGTTCTTGCGGGCAGAGTGAGCGAGGCAAACACATGTGAGAGGAGAAATGATGCAGACAGAAAAACGCTAGAACGACAGACACCTCTGCGTCCTGGGTTAGGTTCCTATATGAATTATTGATACCTAGTTTTCAAGCATTGTCACCGTAAGAAATGGCTGTTCTGTATTATTATAATTATTACTACTTATTATTATTATTATTATTAATTCTGCACTTATTAATCGCCACGATCTAATGACTAAGCATCAATCGATGGTGCTTAGCAATTGTGAGTGAAGGACTTGCTTAAGGTCCGTACACAGTAACCGTCTCAGGGGAGGAGGCTCAAACCCGTACACTCCGCGTTACAAGCCGAGCGCTCTAACCAATCTGCTGTCTGTAGATAGCTTGTTATTGCTGTTTTTGCAACGAAAGATCTTTCCATATCCAGAACTCGCCTCTGAGGACGAATATCGATGCAGGTGAGTAATTAATGCGCGGTCGTCTGGCGTTATTTACATTAGTTTTGGAGAAAATTGGTGGAGGCCAATTATAGTTAATTAGTTATCGGGCCGCGTCTTTTGAGTACCTTATAAAGGCGCTGCGTAGCTCTAAAGCTGGCTGGTCTGTGCATTTATTTTACATTGGCTCCTTTGATTATCATTCGTTCAGTCAACAGATGTGTCTTTGTTCGGTTAGTGGTCTTTTGGTGTTCTGATGTGGGAACTGTTTACTCGTGGAAGAAAGCCTTACGCAGACATCGACAACCTTGAGATTAAGCGATTTCTTCAGCTGGGAAGAAGACTCGAAAAGTCTCTTCACACGCCCAACTTCATGTAAGACCAAAAAAGTTACCTAATTTAATCTAATCTAATGTAATGATTTCTAAAGTACCGTTATTATCAAGGGATCCCAAGGCAGCAAGTGATGGTCGCTTCGAGTGAAATCGTAACAAAAATCATTATCGTTTCTAGAAGCTTGGTCGAATTTCGTTAGGCCAGAGTAATCAGAGGTTAGGCTACGGTGTGTAAGCAAGTTGAAGCAGACGACTGGTAAGTTTAGGCTTGAATTACATTGCAGAACCTATAGAACGAATAGAACTTGTCAGCAAATTCAAAAACCGTGGACGAGCAACCAAGAATGCTCTAGAACCCAATACTGTTCTGGTACTAGGCACAACCAAAAATCATGGTGTCAATTGATTGAGTGCAATATTAAGACAGATGGCAATCAAATTTACTGAGTTGTCGGCTTTTGCTTAGAAGAAGATATCAGTTTTTGAAGGATTCAGAAAAAGTTTATTACTAACTATCCAAAACTGAATATGACCAAAAAGTGAAGCAAGTAATTGAACACCAAGACTAGCTGTCGAATGATAGGAATAGCTGTGTTAGCCAAGAGAACTTTCATTTAGTTATGAACCGACTGGGGTCATATGCAATGTGAACTCGCGTGGGTCCAGTACAGAAACTTATGGAATGCCACAATTCAAGACAACAGGCGCAGGAGTGACCTGGTTCAGATGAACTGACTGGATACGATGGTGCAGGTAAGATACGAATCAACAGGGAGTGGAACCGGAAAGACAAAACCAGCGTTCGAGGCGGTGACAGAATATGCCTTGATCAACAGCATCAAAAGCGGCAGATAGGTCAAGAAGAATAAGCGCAGTTACTATTCCTGTTGGTCCATGTGGTTCATTATGTGATTTTGAGCTGAAAATAGTGCGGTTTCAGTGGAATGACATTTGCAGTAGGCAGACTGAATGATAGGTGATTACAACTACTCTTTGTAGTGGCAACTACTTTTTCTAGGATTTTGGAAATAAATTTGAGAGCAAAGATGGGGCGCTACGTTGATAAATCATCAGGAGGGAGAGATGGCTTCTAAAGAAGAGGGTAAAGTGTGGCATGAGCGAAACAGGCGGGGAAGCAGCCTTCAGAGAAAGAGCGTTTGACCGGATGTGTTAAATAGGGCCAATACGTTGAAGCATTCTTTTAGAAAGGACGGTAGGAATGAGGTCCAAGGCACATAGTTTAGCAGGGGTAAGAAAATTAGATTACAGATCTCAGTCAAGGTAGACCAAGGCATCCCGCCTCACAGAGGTTGATTGGTTGGATACCATGAGAGGAAGAGCTTAGTAGTTTCTAGTCGTGGCAGAAGCGACAAGCTTGGAGCCGAGTGGTGAGGTCAACTTCGACTCCCTGAGCGGGCTGCCGCAGCACCCGTCTGCTCTATCTGTCTTGTGAGGCAACTAACAGGCTGTTCACTGGCCTTGCCTGCGACCGAGTTGCCGCGCAGGACCGTGTCCTTTACGGGATTATGTTATGTATGGGACTGATTACGGTACAGGACGGAGGGAGAATGCTGCCCACTTGATGCGGAAATATTAAAAGATTTGAGTCGAGTGCCAACCGATCGGTACAGTAGAGACTTGCACCACGATCACTGGTCATCATCGGGACAGGGTATGTAATCCGGGGTGGAGGGCTGTCACACACCATTGTCGATGGGCCACGTTGGACGTGCCTGTCTGGGGACGGGTCCCAGTGGCCCGGCTCGAACTGGAGAGTGACAAGCGGCCATCTGTAAAGCAAGTGATCGGCTCGGAGTGGGTCGTCTTGTTGCATGCAGGGTAAAATCCTGAAACCCCGCATCCAGGGGCAGAGGGAGAGGGCCCTACAGCATTCTTTTTTTGGACTGGTGACGGAAACTGCATAAATACAGTCGATGGATGAGTGCCATATGCACGAGTCCGCCTCCGGGCCACAGGAGTCTAACCTATGTAGCAGATTGGATATGTCAAGGTGAAAAAATTCAAAAATCGCAAGGGTAACGGCATGGAGTGACTAGTACTCTCCTAAGGTAGTTGGTTAGAGCAAGTTGAGCATCAGTGGAGGAGATTTAGGGCATAAAAGATATGAAAAGTTATTAGTGATTCTGAAGTAATGCAATGTGTTAATGAGTTTTTTCAAAATGAGTAATGCAATAGCCAAGTGAACATCATTTAATACTAATTATCAGCACTTACAACAATAACAAGTTAGCAGGAGTTGTTACAGAGATAAATTAATAAGTATCAGTTGGGAAGTAAGAAATGAGTAAACAAGAATTATGTATCTCAGCTTTTATATTGCATCCATTAAGCCTTTAAAATGAGTTAGCACAGTGATAGAAGAGTGAGTTGGAGTTGAGTAACCGTCCGGTAACCTTTCGAATGCACAGCAAGTTTTCAAGTCATGGCAACGGAAGAAAATTCAGGTAATAACATAACCCTTATCGTGTTGTGCATGAGGCGATAGCTACTTCAAATCAGAGCCACGCTTTTAAATTATCAAACACCATTTTCCTTCTTATTGCATTAACACAGTCATTGATGTGCGTTAAATTCCGAGTGAAACAATGCATGTATGATCAACTATTTTAATCGAACTGTGTTAATTTCAATTTAGCTATAGTCTGATGTTGCTGTGTTGGAAAGAGAAGCCCGAAGAGAGACCGAGATTCAAAGAAATCGTGTCGTACTTGAAATATATCATGTCTCAGGCTTCTGAAAGCGTTAACGACAACAGGTCAGTCTCAATGGCTTCGGTCGATGAAGCAGCCAACGTCAACGAGATTCAACTACACGTCTCTGTGGAGAAGAGGGCTTCCTACCTGGATCTAATGCGTCAGTCTGTTTCAATGGATCTAATGCGTCAGTCTGTTTCAATGGATCAAATGCGTCAGTCGGTTTGCCCAGATTATTAGACAAGAAATGTGCATCGGGTAGAATGCGCTCTCATTCTTTGAGTAGCAATGACAACAATTTGAATTTATAGTTTTCAATTGAGAAACCTTTGCTGATTGTATAGAAACTCCGAAAACTTCGTTCATTCTTCTCCCCGGATTACTGCTTTCGGCTCCACTCATTTCATTTAGTCTTTGGCTTACTTTGGCACATGCATGGATTCTTGCCTTCCGTGCCCTGCTAATCTTAACCTTATGACTCTAGGAGTCGTGGTCCATCAATTCTGTTACTTATGGAACTGAGTCATGTAAATTAAGTAATGAATTAAGTAATGAGTTGCTGTTATATTGAAATAGGGGCCAGGTCGTCCATAAACTTGGAACTATTCATCTGACACAATCATGTTGTACTGTACTTTTCCCCTGAGCTTATAACTTTTGATATGTTACGTTATCTTTACGAGTGAAATAAACTGTCATGCAATGTTCTAGGCATCTGCTATCGGATGTTCTTGCCATATTTCTAGTCCTCTGAGTGGCATCGATCGTCAACCAAGGACAGGTTCTGCAACCAATCGAATGTTTTGAAGTAAGTAAGTAAGTAAGTATATTCTTTATTAACCAATAGCTAATCGCACATCGGTTTACAAGTATTTAAGAACACAAGAAAACTTAATATGCATACAACATCCTAATAATAAAACATTTACGCGTTAAATTATCAGCGGGAGGAATAATACGATTATGGGTGTGGGGGCAGTATGGAATAGCTGGGGGTTTTAAGTGGCGGGAGTAGCTGAAGTGAGCAGGCTGTTCGTTCAATTAACGTCCTGACGCTGCGTCATCTTCCACTTAGGAAGGATTGCTCGACGGTGAGATGATTGTAGGCCACCTGGCGACGGATCTCATCGCCTGTCGTTCCTCACCCATGATGCAACACGGCCCAGGAACTCTGCAAGTACTATTAACTATCAATTTTGGATGGAAATCCGTTGGTTGGGCTCCGCGTGCGTGCGGGAGCCCAGCACTGGTGACTTATCTAATTATATGAGCACTGCATGCTAAGCGATGAACTTTCTGCTCTTAATAACATTTAACATCGCTTAGGCTTGGATAGAGAGCGTATTTGATTAGTTTCGCTTAAAGCGGCGCAGTATAAATTTCTCATTGCAGTTACAATTAGAATTACAATCTAAGACTCCCTACGTCTAGAAATCTTCTAGCTGTAATCATCCTAGCCTAGCTTTGATCATTGCAACTCTCAAAGCTGAATCCTAAAACCATTACCAAGTTCAGTTTGTTCTGCCAATTTTTTTATGTCATTCAGGTCTAAGGTTAAGGCAACTTGCTTACTTACCGTAACCTTTATTCTGGGTTCTGTGGTTGATCATCTATTGCAACTTTCAAAGCTGAACCATAAAACCATCGGACCGACTTTCAGATGCTTCCGCCTTCAGCATTTTGGACCAAGAAATAACGTTTTCGGCACATCGCAACAAAGCCATACATATGTCCTGTTCTTAACTGCACAGTTAAGCACTCGCAAAGCCGCTTTGACACTGATGTGTAGGGGGTTGTCTGTAATCGGATCGACAGTGCCTACAGATGAAATGCCTAATATTATCTGACCTTACTCGATGCTGAATTGGCCAGCTCCAGTCCATTCCGATCTCTGGTTTCATGCGGCACGATTTTAAATGTAGTTTCCACGACCTCAGAATGAGTTGAAACATTTTGCGAATGAAGTGCAAATGTTTGGACAGCGATGCTCCAATGTACTGTACAGGATCTGAAGCGCCAGGAGAAGTTTCGTTTAATGGCGCTAAATAAATGCTTTACATTACTTCGCATTAAATCACAGTAGCCTACATCACTTTGCATCGCTGCCTTGCCATAATTTGAAGTTATTAGTCGGTGCTTGCTTACACTATGCGTTGCCGGTAATAGCGAAAAGTCCTTTTCAAGCGTTTGATCCTATTGTACGTAGGTAGGTAATTGAACATTTGTATATCGCCTTTCAAGAACCCCACGAAAGCGCTAACACATGCATCCTTCATGCTGATGCCTTGTTTAAGAGTTTTATTTCAAATAAATCAAAAAGTCAAATAAAATCAAACAGCTAATCCCTAGGCATCATTCGTATGCAAATCAAACCATAAGACAGCTAGCAACATGCCTACTATTTAACCAGTATAACCAAATGCACGCCTACGTATACCTTCTTCATGTGCTCGTGTTCACTGGATTTCCCATGAGAAGCAAGGCAATTAACTTCTCTTGTGATGAGTAAAATACTTTTGAAAAGTATTTGGAGCACAACTAAGGTACTTATTCAGAAAAAGACGGGGAATGACGATACGACAGTTGGCAGATATTACGTTTAAGTACAGGCGTGAAAGATGTAATAAGCAACAAACTATAATAACTGCGACAAGAACCACTGAGAATGCATATGAGCTGAATACTGTTCTAGTTCGGCGTTTAGCGAGAGTCAGTGTGTCCCGTGATCGAGTGCAGTAGGTGGAGTCTGATGGGAAACGATGGCTTTCATCATTTAAATTACTTGTCACGACTAGGTATGCCTAGATGTGCCTAGGTATGCGAATGCAGCCATTTTACTCTGGCCTCTACAATTTTCCGAGGGCTTGCTCCTTGCGGTCCACAGGGCTCTCCGGCGATCCTTGTCCAGAAACCCGTGCAATATGCTTTATAAAACTTTGCGTTTCTGAGATGTAGCAGAGACTGGTATTGTCGTCGTTCTCCTCCTGGTCATCAAGTTGCTCATATGGTCTATGTAGGAAATCCGCAGGATCTTCCAGAAGCACCACATATCGAAGGTGACGATCTTCTTATTTAGGGCCTTTGTAGTCGTTCAAGTTTCGCAGCTGTAGAGAAGTACCGGCAGCACATACAGTTTGTAGAGCTGCAGCTTGGTGTTTAATTCAATGCTGGAGCGTCATTTGGCAGTACCCAGCGTCTTACCCAGGGAAACCACGCAGAATCTGGCGATGGCGATTCGGCGCTTCATGTCTTCTTAGCTGGATCCACTGGGTACTGCTTGGCTGCCTAGGTATGCGAATGCAGCCATTATCTCAAACGTATCATCTGCAGCCGTTGACGGTAGCTGACCAGGGGCAGTATGCTGTGGTCTGGATCTTGGTCTTGTCCCAGTTGATCTCGAGGCAAAAGGCCTTTGCCTCCTTGACCATAAATTCCAGCGCTAGCAATAACATTTCTGCTATCCCGGTCAGCAGTGAAACATCGTCAGCATAAGCAAAGTCGGTTATGACCTCCTTCACGGCAGTAGCGTCCACCATGCCTCACTGGACAGTGGCATTGGCGAAAGTCATTTTTTCTCAAGCAAGAAAGTTAAGGAAGAGCATAGTATTTACTCATTCCTAAAACGCCAATATTGAGTGTGTATGTTTCGGTAGGCCTTTCGGTCCTTTCGGTCTGAGCTCCAATAGCAATCCGATATCATAATTTTTTTCTGCATACAGGGATCTAATTGGGGCGTAGACAGAATCAGCCAAGCGTATCTGTGTCGTGGCTTTAAGGCTAGTTTCGGCCTCCGCAATAAACTTGGCGTACAGAGAGAACCGCTTGAGAGCGTATGTGCTCTGCCATAATGTTTGCACAATGTTTGCTCGTGAAAATCACACAACTGAAGACAAGATCGCGATTTAACTAAGTGGACATTCAGGTAATTTATGACACATTCTGTACATCTGGACAAGTGAGTTACTCTTGTAATATTATGGGTTTAAAATTTAGATCTATTCAATTTGATTGTAGATTTGAAAACGAGTTAAGTTTATATATGAAGTGTGTTCTAAAAGGGAGATTTTGAGTAGCTAATAATAGTCCAACAGATGTGCATTAGAATCAAAGTGTACGGAGCGCAATAATACACGACATGGCTAGCGGAAGGAAAAACGAACAGTATTCATATATATAAAACTACTTTCCTATTTTGCTGAACGAAGGCATATAGGCCTGTCCAGATTGAAAGTTGGCATAAATTTTCAACACGTTTTCGTCACGATCTTAACCAACATGGAATGTCAATATTTTTCTAACTTTATGGTGGTCATGTGTCCCAAAAATAAGTTTTAAAAAGTATGTTGCCACATGTTGCTGTTTTTACATGTTATTTGTTAACTCTTACTCTTAAATTATGCAGTTTATTACTTTACTGTTTACTGTTTTAATTGCAATAGTAGATGTTTGAGATGTGTGTATCATTTTATTTGCATACAGTATCAGTTGATCTTCGTGATGCTATTCTCAATTATCAATATATGTTTTAACTAATCAAGAATAATAATTATATTTGTAATATGGCGCGGTACAACATTTCTGTACATTTAAACGGGATAAGCCTACACACACACACACACACACACACACACACACACACACACACACACACACACACACACACACACACATATATATATAACCACAGTCCAAACATGTTATGCACACTCTTCCAATCTTACACATATACATTTACATGCATGCAGATATCGTTATATGCGGCGGGTGTGTACGCACAATGCCATATGCAAGATATATGAGCTATCGATGTACACGTAGGCAGTAGGCTAACGTTTTTTGGCACGATGATCATTCCACATGCAGGCTATTATTACTTCCTGATTTCTGTATGGGCTTCTAAAATGCACACAACCATGGGAATACCGTTATACTAAAGCTCATCGTCACTTCTGAATTACATATAATAATTACATATATATATTATATGCTATGTAATATAAAACTATATAAATGCATATGAATACAAATTGAAATAAGTATCGAAGGGACTCGTGGTTAGCTTGGTTTATGATTGCAAGTAAGTAAGATCTTTTATTGAAGTTCCTTCAGTTCAACTAAAAGGCGTTTTGACGCCCTAAAGTATTCATATTCATCTCAGATGTGTTGATTTTAAATTCCTTGTCGCATTCTACACGAAGTTTGTCGTTTTAAAAATTTAAGTTATCGTTTCCAATTTAAAAATTTTTATTTTCTGAATAGTGTGTCTTTTTTCGCTGTCAGCTAATTCCACGAGGTTAGTGTAAATTTTAGCATATACAACGTTTAACACAAATGATGTTGAATTGTAGGCCTGTTGTATATGACGTGAAGTTAGCCAAGTCAAATGACACTGGACAGCATAATATGACACCCGTCTGCAGTGTTACTGTGCTTCTGGTGAGCGCTTTTCTGCTGTCGCATTCGTCGGCGACCATAGATGTTCCAAGGGATCTGTTATATAAGGCAACAGCAGTTCAGATCAGTCCAAATGACACGGGATCATGCTGCAGTGAATCAGGAGGTTGTGTCCAGTCTTCGTCGCCTTGGTGCGTTTTCGACGGTAACAGTTCCACCAGATGGACGCTGACACCAGGACAACGCAAGTTTACACTAACAGTCGACCTGAACGCACAGTCGCTTGTAAGAATGCTGACTTTTAAACTTTACCACCAGTTAAACGACCACTTTAGTAAATTTTTAAAAGGACGTTTGCTATAGGAGCTCATAAATATTGAAGTTATATAACTTTGTAATTGTAATCAAATTTAACATTTACTAGGGCTCATAAATATCATTCAACATTTACTAGGGGCTAATAAATATTGAAATTATATAACATTGTAATTGTAATCAAATTCAACGTTTACTAGGGGCTCACAAATATTGAAATTATATAACATTGTAATTGTAATCAAATTCAACATTTACTAGGGGGCTCATAAATATTGAAATTATAAAACATTGTAATTGTAATCAAATTTAACATTTACTAGGGGCTCATAAATATTGAAATGATATAAATTGTAATTGTTATCAAAAAAACATTCACTAGTGAATCATAATTTCCATTAACCAAAAAGAAAAACAGATGACTGAAGGTTAGCAAAACAACACATTGGATGAAACTTCCAAGGTTCAGTACAACCTCTAAACATTCTCCAATTTACATCAAATTGCAACTGATTTATTATTTTATATAGTGAACTTTTTGGCACCTTCCACTATTCAAAACTAAAACTCTATATTCTACTATATACAGTACGCATAGACCACCCCCATTGTATCATACTCCCAGAATGTAAATGCAAACCACTTTCTCATTTAAATTTCATGAGGGTCGATATCTCACAACAAAAATTCTAGCTTATCTGTCGCCTGTACTTTCAGCTGTACAAGTGTTGCCTATTCGCTTGTAGCCCAGAGTGCCTCCGATTGAATATATTCATTTGCCATTTAATTATGTACGTAATATAGCATTTGTTTTATTTCAAAATGCAACTCTTGCTGCAGGCATTTTCATAGTACAATATTGACAACGTTTACAGGTTGATCACTTCGAAGTGAACTTTGATGCGCAAAGTGTGATTCCTAGTTCCGCTGTTGTCAGCTTGCTTGGAAGTGACGTCACGTGGACGATTTACGTCAATCAAAGCTGTCAATCAAATGATACTTATTTGCGAAGACGCGGCTCGCTCTACTACAGTTGCATACCGTAAGCAGTTCTTTCTTATCTTTGTAGGTGATACAATCCTCATCAATTCAGAACATAATTATGTTTTATCTAATTGCTGCTAATACGTAATGTACTTAGAGAATGCCGAATTCTGAGTCATGTGCAGTCTGCTACCTGAAAATCAAGGATTAGGTCCGCAGGGCATGGCGATTCAGGACCTTCAGGGACTATTTCAACGGTCGAAGGAAGTCAGCGATGGCGACCTACGAATTCTCCAGACAACGCACAAAAACCTAGGAACATGGGGGACCTAAGAAAGGAATCCCCATCAATTATAACACGCTAACTGATATTTCTCAAGGATGTTTTACGGTCGCCTCAACGTCAACTCATCCTACAGCGTGTACTGTTCAGGGACTCTGAATGCGGCATCATTATTCTGCATTGGCCTGTCTTTTGGAGACGGCTGGTTGAAAACTTTCTCCAACTTAACAGATATCAATCGACTACGAAAACCGTTTTATCCTTCTCAGTTTCAAAATCGTCCGCTTAAGCTAAGTTAGGTAGATCATTTGTGAGCTTATTATTCACCAGATAAATAGCCATATATGTATGTACTTATGTTATTAATATTATATTATTATTATATAAGTATTATATTAGTATTTTTATTATTATTAATTATGAACTGCTATCGCGCCGGTGTCTAACGCACAAGGCATGAATCGATGGCTCACCAAATCCAGGGCAATATCCATTAAGACATAGAGGCAACCTGTGGTAGTTAAGCAATTTGAGAACGAGATGAAACAAGCAACCGAACAGAGACGAACGGTATGTACATATGTATGCTGACCTTGCTAGTTACCCGTGTACTTCAAGGCGCCTGTGAGCGTGAGGATGCCGGTTCGCGTTCTGGTCGTGGCTTATTTCAGAAATTTGAATCTCGGACTAGCACGGTCCGTACACGGGGAACTTAAATGGCGTGGCGCCCATTCTAACGGGCAGCGGTGGTGAAGGATCTCACCCAGTTAATTCATTGAAAATGAGCATGCTCGTGGCTATACGGTAACTATAGAAAAACGTGTACATTTACACATGTATCTATGTTTGTATGTATGTATGCATGTATGCATATGTATGTATATACGCACTTAAGTACAGTCAGTGTACTGTGTATGTTGGTAGGTAGCTACGCTGCGTAAGTATGAAAGTAAATATGTATGTGTGATATATCATGACATTTAGTATAGCGTTATAAATTGCAAAGTCTCTTGCTAAATCTGGTCAAATCCCGCAAACGTAGTCTTCAGCGAAGACGTGTTATTTTTTTGAAGTGAAATGATAGAATCTGATGCGCCTTCATTCCTTGTAGGACCAGTCGTGCCTGGATCCTATCTGTTCCGGAGGAATTGTTTTCCATTCGCAATGGATCTGACGGTTGGCTTTGGTGGAAAACCTTCCATCAGTTTCAACTGACAATCGACGCCACTGACGCAGATTACAAGAGTTCAAGCGCATTAAAATCTATTCAAATTACAGACGTTCGACTCTACGGATGGTAAGCTCAACTAGGGCTCACTTAGGCCTCACTCTGTCTCCATCTTTCGTGCGATGCTATCAGTGCATGCATGTCTGCAGGTTAGCGAATTCCCAATCTCTATCTTAACCCCATGTGTCTTCTGCGCCGTTTCCCAACTTCACAACGTATAAAAACAGCTTTTAATCAGTAAGAGGATGCATGGATGAACTCCGCCACTGCTGTACTCGGGTGGTGCCAGTCCCAAGCTTGGATAAAGGAGGAGGGCGACGCTAATCATCTTCGTTATGATACGGCGTTGTTGAACAACTACACAGTAAGAGGATGCCAGTCTAACCATCTACTTAAGTACACCCTTATACATTACTGTCATGTCACCAATACAATTTTAAAACAGAATGAACCGGAGCTTCTGGCTATGAGGTCATTGTTGAAGACAGCAATTACCATCTGAGAGCTAAACGATGGCAGTTTTGCAACGACTACGAGAAGGTCTTCAAGAATAGCCTTGTAATAACCGGTTGGTGATTACGCCGTTGTTTGCTGTAGGAATCAACCGAGTGGTGGATGTAACTGTCATCCAGTTGGAGTGAATGATATCAACGCTCCATGTGACGCCAACGGAATCTGTATATGTCGAAAAACACAAAGCAACAGCGACCAATGCGTAATTTATTTTTATTTAATAATACATGAAAAAAATGCAAACATAAGTTCTGTGGTAAAGCCTCTTTAGGCAGCTACAGAAATGCGGATAATAAGAGCTAAATGCTTCTATTGTACTTTGTTCTCCGAAGATTGAAGGGCCTTTCGGATAAAGAATTCTTTAAACCCACACAAGACGCTGGAAATTGAAACTTCAATCGGTTCTTTATTCTCCATTCTCAATGTTACACAGATCGGGAACTCTGAACATAGTGTCATATGTCAACCCTGGATGGGACTTAATTGGTTGGGGGCTCTACGTGTGTGGAAAAACGCCAGGGGTCATTTTCCAGTTATCGAAGCTTCTATGTTTAAAGAAGAACTTGTTCTTAATTAACGCTAACGTACTTTAGGCTAACGGGGAGTGCCTTCGAGAGGTACTTAGAGCTGTCCAGTAACATCACATTACATCACTTTGCTTTCCATTATCCTATATGTACGCAAGACAGGGTGAAGCTCATAAACTGGACCTTACCCTTGACTCTTAGACATATAAACGTTACCTAATTTTTGGGGAAATATTTTCTACACTGAGCTAAATGCTTGCGTTCTTTTGTTTATCCGTTAAAGGTACCACAACTGGATAAAGTTCTGCCGATGTATGGCCCTAGTTACGGCGGAACGCGAATCAATATGACAGGAATCTATCTGTCAGACGTATCCAGAGTGACGCTGGGAAAGGACAATTGTTCCATTTTCAAAATGTAAGACCCTGGGTCATATGCCTAAACCTTATCTAGCCGGTATTTTACAGATTACCTACATTTCTAATTCTTCTATTTTTTGATTTAGCAATAAATATAACTGATTCGAGAAGGCGACTCGTCCCCCACTATTATTTATTATGATGATGAAAACTGATAACACATGAAAAGTCACGTAGAACATGCGAATCTGAGGCGCGGTTAGCCAGTCGTCGGTTGTTTGAAATCCAGTTAGAAGTAATTACTTTTTAGGCGTTTCCTGAAGTAAGAAACAGAGTTATTGCATCGCGAAAACACTGGTTATCGGTTCCATTCCTTTGAGGCAGCAAGGTGAAATGGACGAGAGTCCAGGACAATTTTGCATCATGGCTCAGCCAAAAGAACCGTAAACGAAGATCGCAGGATGCGGGGAAGGATGTTAGGATAGACTATCTGTTGAAGGATAGGTAGTAAGTTGAAGGCAGATAGACCGTTGTAAGAGTTTTGTCACTCCTTATCCTTTCTAGACTAACATCACTGTCAGAAAACGCTATTTATCTATAATCTTATAATGTGGCCTACATCCACATCAACTCAAAAGTCATGTTCATTTTCCTCTTTCAAAGAACAAACGTTATCACCTAAATATATACAGTTTCTATCCTTACCAGTCAACGGTCACCACTTCGAAGACCTAGTTACAACAGATTAACTGCTGTAAATGGTCTCCACAGCGATTGGCTAAGCGGCTGATTGGTGAAGTGAAGATTATAAATAACAAGAGGCTGAGAACAGATCCATATGGAACGCCTGCAGTGCAGACAGAAGGATTAGACCTAACACTACCATTGCCATAAGACCGTTAGGAATATTCACAGACAAAAAGCACGTTAACATTACTACAGAGAGTTGTATAAAACGTATTACCCTTACCTGTATAAAGTTTACTTGCTCACTTACTTGCTTATTTGCTTAATCATCTACCTACCTATATAAACATATAATATATATATCTGTATTTATCAATTCCATGCTAATCTATGCTTTTTGCTGCAGCGATGATAGTCTGATCCAAGTTAGGACGAATAGAGGCAGCATATCATCGCTTCCACTTCGTTTATTCTGGGAGAGGCCACCAGGAGTGCTTTCGTCTGTCATAGTTGACGGTGACTTCACCTATAAGCCAGACCCAGTCGTTTACAGCATCACACCGAGGAAGTCGATTATTAGGTAGGCTTTATCACTCTTCGCTGCTTCTGTAACACAAATAATTCAGCTTTTGAACCTGACGTTTGGTAAGTAGATCAATGTACAGCACTGTAGACGATGACAGCCTTGTTTTCACGGCAGTCTTTTCATGTCGATATAAGATTTTATTAATAAGTAACCGTTGGATTTTGCTGTGGACGTGTGATTAGATTCGACTGTAAATGCTAATAATTGAACAACTTTCTAGAGGCGGAATTCTTCAGACGATCATCGGAGTGAACCTGGATTCCGTTGCATTTCCATTCATCGTTATCACCACAGTCACTGGTAGCAACACATTACAATACAACTACACGAACAAGAACTTCGGAGACGGAAATAAAGACAAGGTAGGATCTCTGAGATGAAGAAATCGGCTTCTGTCATCCGCTGAGGTAGTTTGATGAAGGCTATTATGGAATGGTCGTCCTATTGTTTGATTATCATCTATCCTCACCTCATCTTACTTTGTAAGAATGCGCGGACACCTATTAAAGTACATACATCCCATGATAAAGACGCCAATATTGCACTCCACGGCATTACACACGCGGATATACGCACATAGGCTACTCAGCGATATACGGACTTGAATTGATGTAGCGCCGGTGATAAGTTGGTCTCTTTGGACGCAGCTTTGGTAAAGTAACACCTCTTCAAGGGAGAATGATTAGAGGCGCTCTCGACCTGACATCACAAAACCGCGATTAAATATATGGCGTTCAAGCGCTTACGGAATAGAGTTAAAGAAAGACAATTGAGCTCATGTCTTAGGGTGCTAGGCAATCTATTCCAAGAAGGTGGGTCGATCACAGCGAATTTTCTTTACTGCACCATGGAACTTCGAGTTAGGGGACAACCAGGTCACGGTGAGCAGCAAAGCGAAGGGATCTGCGGTCAGAAATTGATCAGACCGAACTGAAGCGCTTTTATGTTAAGATATTTCGGAGATTTACATTACATTGCAGTACATTACGTACTTATTCGTTGCAGTTCTGCCAGCCAGTGAACAGCACAATGTTGAAATGCCGCACTCCTAATTTGGAAGGAATTTTATACAGCGGTAGCGACAGTCGAGCCTACATACATATCTCACTCGACTTCAATCAATATGATGGCTACACTAAGTGCGATGCAACATTGGACAAAGACTGCGCCATTGGGCTGACAGGAAATCCTCAGCCAAATACGTGGAAGGACGATCCTCTGGAGTATCCTCTTTACAGTGAACGTAAAACGATCGAAATAACAGTAAGTTCAACACTAGCGCCTTTAAGATGTCTTTTAAAATGCGCCATATAAATGCTCAGATACATGCACGTATACTTATATAAATTAATATATTATTTGTTTCAGGGCCAGTATTTCCAATTTCGAGGTGACAGCAGTGTTGAAGACTATCAAATAACTGTTGGAGGCATAGGTTGCCAGATAGTCAACTTCATCAATAACGTCATTCTTTTCTATCCGCCAAATGCGTCACTCCTTGACACGAACAAAAAACACCAGACGATCGTAAGTTTCAACTAGGCTGGATCTCATTCATTCGCCTCTCATTCAATTACACTGATTTACATTGCATTAAAAGTAATCATTACCTCTGTTCTTACCTTACAATTCATTTCGTATAATCGTGATCGTAATATATATATATATATATATATGCACACAGCGCCCTTTCGCATCCTGTCTAGCCTATTGAGTTATAAAAATATAAAAGGTTACCTACTAGTTTGACCCAGCTGGGAGTTAAAGTGAGATCATTATTGCTACTGTATTTATTAAGTGCCACTATCTAATGACAATCGATGGCGCTGAACAACTGCGCATAAAGGACCCTACACACTAATCGTCACAAGAGAGGCTCGAACCCTCACAATGAAACCAATCGTTTACCCTGTCACACATGGTAGCCGATTGATAAGATGGGGTAAGGTAACGCAAAATATGTAAAGATAGGCTAACGATATGTGTTTCCATGAGACAGCACTCTTAATTCGTCCCTGTTTTTAGTTGTCTGTCGGGTATTATTCGTTTACTGTTGGAAACCTGCAATACGCCACCGAAGACAGAGCCAAACGGAATGCCATCATTGGTGGCGTCGTGGGAGGTGTTGGCGGATTCATTGTCCTCATCCTCATCGTCGTCCTCATCGTCCTCCTTTGGCGCCGCTGTAAAGAAAAGCGGTCAGATATTAATCGTAAGTCTTAGACGAGTCATACCTATTCCCCAGAGAGCAATGCAACTGATTGCATGTCGAATGGCACGTCGTTTATATATTTCCACTGCACTCATGGTTCGAAAAATTCTAATGCATTATGTGATGCAGTAAATTCGTTATCTGACTGACTGAGTCTAAGGAAAGGTTCCCTGGAACTTAACTGATGCCTTTTTAGTTTAGACAAGTGTTATAAATGTTATAATCAAACCGCATATCTTTCTTTTTTAGTGTCAGATAAGCCTACATAAAAGTCAATAATAGTTTCTTGAGCAAATGATTTTTCTTATAGCTCCAACTTATCATCGAAGCATCCTAGATTACTTAACGCAAGAGGAAAGAGATAACGTCGACAAGTGCATGGTTCCATACGAACGCATTCATATCGAGCAAGAACTTGGCAAAGGTTGTAACTTCTACTATCCTCCTTATAACTGTTCATCCATCTGTAGTCTATATCTGCATTCTTGTCTATCAGGTTCAAGGTCGAGTGTTGAATCCTCGTCAGTTTGACAAGAAATTATATGGTTTTTAAAATTAGCAGAGAACGTTTTCCACCCACATATGAGTAAACCGAGGCCGAGAAAGCGAAATTGCTAACATAATGTGACCTATATGTTCCATTATATTTAAATAATACAAACACTTCAATAGTCTAAATATACTGATTGGCTAATATTTTTTCTAACTTTAAATATATAATTGTAAATAGATTAATAGTAATGAGCTTAGTGAGTTCTGTAACTGGTAAGTTATGATCTCAATAGATAAAACGATTATTAGTTTAGTAGATGAGACTGAGTGGTTTACAATAATGACACACTGATAATTCTAAATTCTATTCTAATCTAATGATTTCTATAGCGCCATTATCATAATGCCCAGTGTATCAATTGGTGATCGCCTCTCGTAATCCATGCAAGACGCCAGGTCGAATTCCGATAGGTCAGAAAAACCAGAAGTTAGGCTATGATAGGTAAGCCAGTCGAAGCAAACGAGTGTTAAGTTTAGACCTAAATGACATCAAAGAACTGAAAGAACGAATAGAACTTGGCAGCGAATTTCAAAACCGTGGACCAGCAACCATGAACGCTCTAGAACTCAACAGTGTTCTGGTAAGAGGTACAAAGAGTCAATAGTGTCCACTGATCGAGTGCAATATTTGTTGGTACGACTGTTCAGCATGAAAAGAGATATGTCGGCTGACTTAAATATAGTACTTTGTGAACTATAAGACAGATTTTAACTGGATTCTTTGCTCGATGGGCAACCAGTGTTACGAATGCAATATTGGGGTAAGATGCTGATACTTAGATGTTTTTGTAATGGATCTGGCCATGTAGTTTTGACCCATTTGTAGTGTTTACAGATCTCTTTGTGATGCCATTAAGCAGTGAGTTACAGTAGTCACGCCTGCTCGAAACCTATTCATTAGCTAGTGGGACCAAGACAGTATGGGGCAAAAGACAGCTAATTCTGAAAACATTCTGTATGTGAAATTGAGCTGATTTGCATTTCGGGCCAACTTGATTAGAAAAGGAGATGGTCGAGTCAAACATTATGCCTGGACTGTGTGCTCATTCGGGACGATTGACAAGCAAGTCATCCGACTGAATAGGCAATCAGATTTACGGAGTTGTTGGCTTGTGCCTAGAAGAAGGAATTTATTTTTTGAAGGATTCAGAAGTTTATTACTAGCCATCTAAGACTGAACATCACCAAAAAGTGAAGCAAGTGTTTAGTGGAAAGCAGGATTAGACGTGCAACTGTCGAATGAGAGGTAAGGTGATTACTCAGAAAACTGGCAACTACTTTTTCCAGGATTTTAAAAATACAACTGAGAGTAGAATTACTTTGATAAATCATCAGGAGGGAGAGATGGCTTTGCAAGAACTGTGGCATGAGCGAAAAACTGGTGGGGAAACAAACTTCAGCAAGAGAGAAAATGACAATGCAGGCGATAATTGTTCCAAGACATCGAAGAATTTTTTCAAACGGGTGGTAGGAATGAGGTCCAAGACACATTGTTTATCTGAGGAAGAGAAAATGAGATTACGAAACTCAGTCAAGATTGTTGGTTGGAGCAAAAATGAGAACCGGTGGAGGAGATTTAGGGTATGAGGGGTTTTCAGATGACGGAACGTTGGAAAAGTTGAGTCTAAGGGTCGAGATCTTGTCAGAAAAGAAGCGCAAGTACCTTAGGCAAAGAAAGAGCTGATAAAGAGCTAGGTAAAGTAATACATTTTTTGCCACGGTGTAGGATCCTGTTTACCGTCTGTCATGACAACCTAGAGATGAGAAACATTCAGAATTCAAATGAGACAAGTAGTGGATTTTGCAGCTGATATAAGTTTGCGGATCACTCTACCTTTATAGTTTATGAGTGTTGTGAACTTACTTCTGACGCAGGAAACTTTGGAAAAGTGTTTCGAGGGACGATTATCGACAAGGCAGGAGTACGAAAACCGGTGGCTATTAAGAGTCTCATTGGCGGTCAGTTAAAAGTCCCCACTCACAAAGTGTCTTCTCTTATTCTAATCGCAGTCAGTCAGTCAGTCAGTCAGTCAGTCAGTCAGTCAATCAATCAATCAATAAACCGGTTAGTTATTTAGTCAGTCCGTCAGTCAGCCAGTTTGTCTGCCCGTCCTATTGTCTGTCTGCGCGGAATATTTGATGAAATGTTGCTCCTGGTTGATTTTGTTGTGGTTACGGCTTCGATATTTTATCTGTCTATCTTCTAAGACCTACTACTAATAGGGATCTGAAAGAAATGATTGAGTCTTAAAATTTCTGCTTAATATTTTAACATTTCTAAATATCTGCAATTTATATTTACCAAATGTTCTCTTAAGCTCAGGAAATGCATAATTATATAATAATTTTTACAGAGCGCACTTCTGGAACTGTTTTGTGTATTCCTGTTCAAAAGACAATTTTTAACCTGTCTACTAAATAGTTCAGTTCTTTGATGTATATTCAGCGGCGTCAAATGATCAACCCATCTTGTATAGCACATTCAGGTCAAGCGTGTTATCTGTAGGCCTGACTAAGACCCAAAAATTGAGCAAGGTGTGTATATCATAATTAGATGCCTGTGGATGGATCGCGGTGATCTCGGGGACGTAATCACCCGTCTTGTAGTTTAAGTCAATCGGTGCAGTGGCTTCGAATTTAGAAAGGATCAGAAACTGCGTCTCTTAAGTTTAAGACAAATCGCCGTAAACACATTGGCTGCGCTGCGACGATGCACTTGTTTACTTGTTTCTTGAAGGTCAATATGTCAGTGATAAGGATAAGGTGGAGTTTCTGCTTGAGGCGATGCTTATGGCCGACTTCTGCCACATGCATGTCTTGTCTTTGATCGCAATCGTCATTAAACAAGACGTTCCTTATGTCGTCCTTCCTCTGATGGAGTTTGGCGACTTGAAAAACTTTGTCTCTAACGAGAACAACGTTAGTTATTCATAGAAGATTAATTTTACTCAAAGCTGAATCGACTTACTTGGTCCGCTTTCAATTTAGCAACATGATAATATGACCCTCCTTTACCTAATCTTACCACACTTTCTTATAAATGACTGATAACCTTCTGCCTTGCTTCTCTTACCTAATCTTGCTTTAGACAACCCAGTTTGCCTTGCTTTAGCGTACCCTCCTTTCTGTACACTTGCCTTATGTTGCCTTGCCTATCTGGCTATCTGATGATCTTGAACCTTACCAGATCTTAACTTGTCTTACCTCGACTTAGCTGACTATTGTTGCCTTATCTTAGCTTGTCTAACTTTACCTTACCTTGCATATTCTTGTATTAGATTAGCGTTAAAGCCTCAATGCAACGAAGAAAACGAAGGTAATTATTACCGAAATTTTAACGCCAGCAATATCATACAGCAATGCGAATCTAAGGCGCACAGAAACTCTTCATCGTAACTCACATGTAATGTAATGCGGTGTCTGTTTTGGTCACAGTGCAATGGATTGCGATTTCAGCTGTTTGATCACTACCCGGGCGACACAGCTGAAGTATGCTGAAGCTGATGTGTATTGAAAGTTAGCTGATCTATTGGGATAGAGTTAGAGGACTAAGGTCACCGCGTTGCCAGCCTATAGGTTATATCGCAGCTGGTAGAAGTAGGTTCAGCCGAATGAGTTGGCGTAAGTAATGTTACAAATCGACAGCCCAAAGTTGCAGGTGCCGTTATTGTTTTAATAAATGTTGCTGCAATTTTGAATGTAGATTGTTCTACTAGACTCAGGTGATAGTGCTTGACTTTTATAATTGCCTTTTTCAGTCGTTCCAGGCGGGCGATCTGGTGAGCTTTAGTCTCCAGGTGGCTGAGGGAATGGAATATCTCGCAGAAAGGAAATTTGTTCATCGCGATTTGGCTGCCAGAAACTGCATGTAAGTCACAATCGACGGCTCTTTCGAATTTGGTAGAACTGATTCAAAGCTGAGTAGAAACTGGACAGTTGCTTTCAGCACACTGTCAGATGACTGTGGCTTTCAACACACTATCAGGTGCACCAAATGTACACTGTCGTTTGGAAGAACATATGCCGAGGCTAAGAAAATGAAGTTGCTACATCTTCATACGCATGGCTGCCTCTCGGTGCCTCTCTTCCGCTCTTCTTCCATTATTTTAAATTAAATTTGCACATAGCGCATACGAGGCAGCAGATACCCATGATTTGAAAGAGGCAATCATCTGGCAGTGAGTTAAACGCAGCAGTCATCTCGAATTGTGCTAAAAGTGGTGGTCCATTTGCTACTAAGCTGTGTATATTGTTATATGTATTTTAATAAAAAAATTAATGGTAATGTAGGGTAGTGTACGATCCATCTACTATGCCATCTTTCCTGCCTTCCTGCCTCAATATATCTTTCAGGTAAATCCTTAGTAATGCAAATCGTAAGTTGTTTAATTGCTGATATCATAAGAGTAGTAAAACAACAAACGCATTGCATGGGGTGAAGTGTGAGCGCACAAACATTCTAACAAGAACCCGGCCTTCTTTGTGTCGGTTGTCAAGTTTACATGTTGAACAACTACACCGACCAGGGCGACTCATGCTGGAACACTTCTGAAAATCAAATTGTCGAATACACCCCTGATAAGGATGACACGATATGAGGTCTTGACATTGTCAAGCTGCTTGACTTGGGTTGAAGTTCAGATATTTAATAATATACCTACGGATGTCCTTAAACGGATGTTTGATGTTGAAAAATTCTAAGTTAAAGTAAGCAATTATGGTTTCATTAGAGGCTTATGTAAAAGCATTCATCAAAAGCTTGATTCTGATGTTGAATGGTCTTTAAGTAGATTACAATCGTCACAACAACATCTAGGCAATAACTCGCCTGAACAGAAGCATAGCGATTTGTTAAAACAGTACTAGGAAATGATCGTATATTTCCCGGGCTTTAAAGCAATGACTGAACAATTTGAGACGTGTATTTCATGAACGCAGGATAAACAAAGACTTCTTGGTGAAGGTGGCTGATTTTGGTTTGGCTCGCGATATCTTTGAAAAGGATTATTATCGACGGCAAGACAACCAGCGTCCTCTGCCGTTCAAATGGATGGCACTCGAGTGTCTGTCGAGTGACTGTGAATTTACAGAGAAAAGTGATGTGGTTAGTCATATATTTTAATTCATTCGATGCATATCTCTATAGAGATATTAAGAAATTTCGGCTCTAATATCCTGCCATCCAATCAGATCCTGCCAAATACAAGTCCGAATCAAATGAACACGAATGTATAGGTCTACGTGTGTTGTTTGTACGATACGATGGTCTAATCAGTAACGATGGTATTCTTAGAAGTTTGTAATCTATCCACCGTAGATCCTGAACAGCGGCCTTACTTCTAATCGTGGATCCCATGACACCGCTTTGAATGGACTTCAAAAGTAACAAGAAATCACCATTCGGCGAATATTAGATATATATTCACATTTGATGATGTTATGCTATGACGCAGAAGCTTTGTGATTGGATGGTTATGAAGTTATAATTCGGTTGTGGTGGTTGTGGTGGTAGATAAGACTAACCTTCAGTGGCGCCGATGTCTACAGCAAAAGGCAACAATTGATGGAACAACAAAATCAAGTTGAAAATAAGGTCAATTTGCGGAAGATCATTTCTTAAATGGCAGAGAGTCCGATGAATCTGTAACAGAGATTGGCCTAAAGCTTAATTTGAGATGAAATGGTATCAACGACAGATCACGAAGATCTTTTGAGGCAGAACGTAATCCGTACGTCCGTCCATCTGATTAGAAATTGTGACTTAACTTACCTGATAGCTTCATGCTGTTGCGATATGTACGATATGTACCATATGCATGGTAGCTGATTGGTTCAAGCATTGTAACGCCCCGAGCACGGGTTCGAGCCTCACCCGAGACGATTACTGTGTAGGGACCTTGAGCAATTCCTTCGCTCTCAATTTCTCAACGCCACCGATTGATGCGGAGTGGCGCTTAATAAATTGATAGTGGCGCTTAATAAATGTAGGAATAATAAAATTAATAATGATGCCCAACTTGTGCTTGTAGTGGTCTTACGGTGTTCTCGTCTGGGAGTTGATGACCCGCGGAAGACGACCGTACAACGATATCGACAATCTGGACCTGAGACGTTTCCTTGAGGAAGGACGCCGATTGGAAAAGCCTCAGTTTGCTCCAGATTTCATGTAAACTATCAAATCACTTTCAACTAAAGCCGTTGTAATTATAATTGGAAATGTGTAAAATGCCGCCTCAGGAGAAACTAATCGGAGGCGCTCTCAGCAGTTGAAGCGTGTAAATGTTGTTGATTATTCAGACCCGACGTCGAACATGCTTAGATCGAAAAACCAGACTTCCCAACCCACATTCCGTGTTACCAAAATAACTAGTCCAGTTTTCTTTCACTAACACGAAAAAATACAAAAAGATTGTATTTTGATGTGCTATGCATTAGTTTGTTTCTCTTGGTTTCAATACACCGGCTTTGGGTGATGCTTTGAAGGCCTTTTGTCGATTGAGCTAAGAGCTTCGTCTTCAGTGAATGTGTTTGTCAGGACCACGAGTTGTCACCTCTGCTGATTGTGGAGATCGCTTTTTAGTATGTCACTACGTGCGATCGAACGCTGTGACTCCACGATGAACGCAACTGAACGTGACACTCAGTTTCTGTAGGCACTTTATGAGGATTGTAGTAGGAAGTTAAAGATTTAAAACGAACTAGAGTAACCGCCAAGAAAGTTCCAAAATGTTTCAGATGGGCTCATAGGCTGCCAAAGTCGGTGTATAACTGAGCGCTGCCAAAATCAATAGATATGCGTTAAGTGCAATAAACAAATAAGAAAACGTGGAATGTAAATGTGCATGGGAGTAAATTTCAGAAAAACTAATTGTCCATTTTGTGTTTCCAGATATGATCTGATGCTGCGCTGCTGGTACCGGAACGGAGAAGAACGACCGCGTTTCAAAGACATCGTCAGCGAACTCAAGGAAATCCTGTCACTGGCTGCTGACACAGGCACTTCACCATCATTCGTATCACCAGCATCACCATCAATCGGGAGCCAGGAGATGACTGTGGTTGCTCATGCCAGAAATTCATACCTGGCTGTCTCAGCGTATCCACCAAACTAAAAAAGGAAGGATACAAGTTGCTCATTGGAGAATAGAAGCAGAGGGAAGGAGTCTGCGAAATGACTGAGTACTAACCCAGATAGCACACCTAGGTGAAATTCTTGTCAATTTAAAGTCGTTATTTTGATGTAAATTTGATGACCGAATGCTCATCAAGAACGCATAGATCTGATATGTCAAACTAACGTCAAATTAACGTCCAAATAACATATTATGGTACACGTCAAACTAACATCAAACTAACGTTTTATTTGGCATGAAAACAATGCAATGGGCGCTTATGCATGCATGCATATACGTGAGTGCATGCATTCATGTATGCATGCATGATATACAGTAGCCATACGATAGTAACATTGTATCAAAACTATGATAGTAATCTCTACATATCATTAATATGGGCAACAGTTTGACAATTTTACAGATTTATTTTAGAGTAATAACGTCATGCACATGATCTAAAAACATTTTAACTTTAGCAGTACAGAAAATACACATAACTAAACATAGATACAAAGATCACTATACTCGACATATGTGGAAAAACTGTTTAAACCCAAAGATCTTGAGTCCACGGCTCATATTGTTAGACCGCCATCTATATCCGCCGAAAATGAGTAGTGTTTAGTGGAATAGCACACACGCTACAGTTATGTATGCAGCAGCAAGGACTAGTATATTCCATGAGGCATGGAGGATGATCAAGGAAACACCGCGAAAAATCTACGAAAAGACACATAACTAAACATAGATACAAACATAGATACATCCATAAAAAATGCTATGAACAATAACTGAAATCTACACCAGTGCAAAGATTGAAACATTGAGATCAATAACACAATGAAAATACTCGGAACCAATGAGAAACAATGAAATACAAAAAACAATGCAATTTTTATTTGGTTTACACATTATAAGAGAAAAATACAAAAGTACTAACATGCAACTTACATAGGCCTACATAAGTAGCAACCATGAGGCAATTACTGCTGTGTAGCCTATAATTTGAACCGTGAAGAAAATGTGAAACCCAGAAAGCGACTGATACAACATTTGACAAAGGCCATTACCTGAGGAGTTCTCACCCCACTAAAGACTAGTATAAATCAATTTGCAGCGATCAAGTCATCCTTTTGTGTTTAACACAATATTTCGGGTTTAATTAAGTTTTTTGCGTTGCGTAGTTTGTTTATAAATAGCTTAATTTGTTATATAAAGTTGTTTAATCAGAATGCAATTCTTTTATATTAATTTTTAGTAGCAGAACATGCTTTTACAGATGCTAGTTACTGATCAGAGAAACTGGCAGTATAGGTCTTACTGAACTGTATTCTCGGGCCTTCTCTGTAGCTGGTCCAAAGCTTTGGAATTCGCTGCCCAGTTCAGTTCGTTCTGTCAATTCTTTTATGTCTTTCAGATATAAACTAATCTTGACTCATCTCTTACAACTTACTTACCCACCGTAGCCTGGCTTCTCGTTTATCTGAACTATCGGAATTCAACATGTCTTCACCTACTGATTCTGAATATTGAATGAGATTTCACTTGAAGGGATCATTGACTAATGTCTTGAGCATTATGATAACGGGGCTAAGGGTTGTCATTATTTAGTACTACACTCTAAACATCTGCAAAAGAAAATAGCCTATTTTAGAAAAAGAAGTTTTGGTCGGGTCTATCCCAAAAGTGTGTGGTAAATTTTTCATTGTGGTCGAATTAACCAATACTAAAGCGCCAGACTACAAGCCCAGAAGTACTATAAAATGCCACTGAAAGTATTAATATCAGACAACTTACATAAGTTATTCTATTGTTACTTTACAACAGTCAGACCCAGTATAGTGCGGTAGTTCTTGGTTACTGCCCTTAATTGAGCCATAAAATGTTTTATCTTGAATGGCAACAATTGCAATCTTTACTTCAAACCCAGTCTCCATCATCAAGCACTCCATAGTCTTCACCACAAGATGTTTTCACATCTTGCACATCGATCCAAATCCTCGTCGCGCTGATCACCATAGTCCACCATACAAGATGCATCCAAATGTCATCAGATTTTGTCCTAGTAGGAGTTTTCTCTGGTTTTTCACTTTTATGAGTTCGCCTGGGATTGTCTTTTATCACATTCTTCTTTCGACTTTTGACCGTGGTATTAGCTTCATTTTTGCAGTCAAACTGCATGGGTCTTTTTGTTCCCTTTCTGCTTTCCCTGGCTTCCTTCTTGCGTCCGTGTTCACAGCTCTTTGCCTGCAGTAATGCTCCAGTGTGGTTTCCGTTAATATCTATGATCTCTTGCACTTGACTTTCGAGTGGTCTTCTTGCATTACTCTATAGGACATAGAGAGATACCTGTAACGCATACACAGCCAGGACGCGGCAACTTTGCCTTCAAAGGAAGACTACCGATTACTGCGAACCTGGTTGCATATATTTTCTTCGTTGTTGCTTAGATCGGACGTTTTCGGTATGTTCAACGAGTCAGACGTATCAGTGCCTGAAATTCCATAGATGCTGCCGCGATAAGGTTATATGATTTCCTGAGTGGATGTAGGACCAACCGTAATTTCAGTGGGAATTTCACAAAATACAGGATCAGCTGCTTCGGCACTTACATCGTCTGCCTTTATTGCCTTTATATATATATATATAAGTTCTTGGTATCTATTATATAGTGAAATAGCATTATGTATTTATGTATTAAACAAAAATGGGTATATAATGATAGATGTTATTAAAATATGAACTATGTAACATCTATTACATTACTGGGGTAAATTCGTCCCAACGGCCAAATCAACGCTGACAAACCGGACCTCAATTAACGATCCCAAGTGTATGGGACCCCAATAAGCAGTGGTTAGCAATAATGAAACTATCAACAAATATAACGGTTTACAATATTAAATACCAAAAATAACATTTGAACAAAGTTACCTTCGAAGTCAGAGCTCCAATCTCGACAGAATCGATATCTATATTCGGCTCAAATTATCTTCTTATCTTTTTTCGGCCAGTGGTTGTACCAAAGCACAACCTTCTCGATAAACACGCGTTATATGGTATTATTCACTCGATGTTAGCATTCAACTCTTCTTTTACACGCTGGTTCCCTGGCAAAAACCCGATGGACAAATTTACCCCGCGGACGAATATACCCCACTTCCTCTATATGAATATATATAGGCTATATACAATACATTGAATATATGACGGTACGTTATCACGTGATTTGACTACAGTGAACAGCCGTGCGTGGACTTCTATCTAACATTAATAGGACGCAAAATTCATAATGACGTTAAATTTTGGTCACCTTGATTTGCCACAGACGTGACCACTTAAGGAGAGAGCCAAGACATGGCAACATTGAAGAGTAGCATTTGTCAATTCTACAATCAATTTTAATTGGAAAATCATGGCAAAGATTTTATTACAAACTCATTCTCGTGTACTGAACTCTATCAGTTCTATTCGTCATGTTGGCAGAGATTTCAACAGCACTCTAATCATTCTATTCATCGTATTTCGTATTACACTTAGCAGAGCATGCATCAGACAGACCAGCGCAGAAACTGCAAGAGGTGAGGTGTTAGTGAGTTCGCATGACGGATCAGATAATTGTCGTAATTCTGGCGGAGTTTATTCTAATAATCTAATCTAGCTTTATACCTGCTACAGGTTTCGTCACGATAATCTTGCATGCGCTACACGTCCCAATAAAATTACAGAGACGTCCACGGATAAAGCACCGTGACTATGCATGACTGAACACACGAAAGCGAGTAGTATTGCACAGGCACATTTTCCTTAAGAACTTCGCTTTAGACATGCAAACAGTGGCATTCGTATTAAGAGAGCGGTCAGATTGGCAACCTAAAAAACATACGAGACGGAACACACTCGAATTTAAATCGGTTACTTGACAAGATCAGGTAAGATATTATATCACGACCCAACATGACTAAGTTAGTATAACCGAAAGTCTTCCCTTGAACTCGGATACTTCTCAGAAAATGCCAGTGTTTGACATGTTTGGATCCATAAGAATTGTTAGCTGATGCCATAAGACTGACCAAAAATGCTCATACAATCAGGAAGTAGCCTTTGGAGACACTCACCATACCAGCAGACAAATGCTATTTGTAACATTTAATATTCTGCTTTAGATGACATATTACAAATCCTATTGAAAATATCTATAAAGAACAGCACCCAGTTCGGTACAATTCTACGTTTATTCTAACAACTTCAAAAAATACAGAGCATCTTTACGACCTAGCTAGCATGTATTTGAGGCTCTATATTAGGCATATAATGTATAACATTTACAAGACCAGAGTTTGGGCTGCATGTTGCTTTGATATTAAATTCGTCGTATCAAACTTGATATTAGACACGTTTTTAAAGTAGCTTCAATTTATAAACTGATAGATTTAATTGTTGATCTAACTTTTCTGAAAGGTAGTAATGCATTTTTCATTGGTCTATTCACACTATATGCTTTCCCAACTAACTTGGCTATCGGTCACTCGTTTACTCCTTTCTTCACTTGTGACAATTCCTCCATTCTTTTCTCTCTCAAATAAACCTCGGCTGAATAGACTTGGGGGAGGAGTTGCCTTCTTCACAAATCACACCTGAACTTTCTCGCTGACCTTGTTGACCTTCTGACCCCAAAAGCATTTGAAAGCTTTATTGCTAACCTGAATTTTTGAAATCGACGTATCACTTTTGTTACTGTTTACTGTCTTCCTCCCTTTCACTTTCGGGCTTTTTCCTGAATTTCGGGCAACGCTTTAATTTCTGGTTTCTTCTCCTTCTGAACTTCTAACAACGGGCGACTTCAATATACCCATCTACACTCGAAACTATGCTTCACAACAATTTCAGGATATCCAATCAAGCTTCCATCTTTCTCAGCATGTCTACTTTCCAACTCATTATATGGGTCATACACTTGATGTTCTTATAATCCGATCCAAGTTTCTGCTGTTAAAAACATATCTGCTTTGAGTCATATTTGTCTGAACATACAGCATTACTGCATAGGTTTGTTTCCATCATAAGCCGCCTTCCACTTACTCTTTTATCAGCTGCCGTCCTTGCAAAATACTAACCGTTTCAACCGTCAAAGCTGGCACCCTTGCCTTCCTCTGTGGTTGTGCCCAGAACAAACAGCTCATGACCTTGCTGTCCAACTAAATTCAACCTTACCTAAAATACCGGATAAGCACATACCTGCTGAGTCAACTAGGGTCAGTCTAAAGACACAGAGGCAGCCTACAGCGGATAATTTGAAATTTGCGATTGGAAAGGATAAGTTTTAAGTAGAGAACGAAATGACAAAAGCGACTGAGCAGAACGAACAGACACAGAGAGGGAGTTCCAAAATTTAGGTCCAGCAACCGAAAAAGCCCGTTCACCATGAACAGTTCTAGTCTTGGGTATGACCAAGGAAAGACAGTCAGATGACCTTGCAGCATAATGGTAAGTATGGGGAATAAGGACTAATTTTAAGTATTTTGGTTGGCCGGAGTTCGATGTTTTATAAACTGGAAGTCCCATTTTGAAATAAATCTTTTGCTGACCAGGAAGAGAATGCAAAGATTTAAAGAAAGGGTTATATGCTCATAAATGCTCAAAGAGCATGTCTAAGTGTTCGCGTTTTACAATTACTTCATGCTATAATTATGTCATACCCGCTTCAAATTCACTCAACCGTGTACCAGTATACTTACAAGATCAATACTGTGCGCAAGTATTTAGTTCACTTGCGTGTTGTATACTTACAGACTCAATGCTGTGCACAAATAAAGGAGCACTTGCATGTTATACTGGCTAGTATATTTGTATTTGCCAAAATGAGGAAGAACAGTTTTATAATACGCTCTCACAAGTACACTATACAGCAGTAAAATAGCGTCAAGTACTGCAAGTGTAAACGCTTTTCTATGTGTCTACCCTCGCGACAGAAGAATGCAATTTCGAAAATATTTTTTCATTGCAAAACAAACTGTTGCAAGGTTAGGAACTAGCTGAAGGGCGAACTTGCTTGCATCTAAAGAATTTATTACAAGATAAAGGTATACCCAAATGAAACAGCAAACTGTCCAGACAAAGCTAAGTAGAGTTCGAAGCCGTGGATCTGACACAGAGACGTCGTCCAGACAAACACTGTCACGTCCTTGATTCCCCTCTGGTTTAGCAGGAACAAGACGTGATGGGTTCGCTTAGTACGAAGCGATATTTTAATAAAGAATATATTAATTAATGAAATTAGCGCAAAGAAAGTTAGCAATCGATCCAGTCAGTTCTTCTTAGCTTGCGTTCACTGCTGTATTCTGCCCGATCTCTGTTCGAATCTTAATCTCTCCTCAATCCCTGAGCGCATTCCCTTTTATGCAAGTCAACCGAATACGACCCCCTTTCCATGGGATCGTCGAATGTATAGGGGTGTCTAGTCCCGTTTGTACAGCTGAATTGTCTATCCCCTATACATGCCCCTCGCTGTCGCTGTCGCTGTCGCTGTCGCAGTCTGTGGGGGATTCACGTCTTCATCCCAAGAGAAGCTCATCGGAGGGTCCAGCATGTCATCCGATATCGTAATGGCGACCCCCAGCGGGTGTCATAGTCGCCTTCATGTTGACCGCTGGTCTTGGGCACGACAAACATGCCACAAGTTGTAGTTACGTATCAGTCCTCTCCTGTCTCTTGCATGTCCCTTTTATAATCTATCTGGCCTATCTGTGTTCAGGGCGACTAGCACATCGTTACTCACACTACTAGCTTGTGCATTATAATTGAATTATTAAAATATTTCATGCGCCCTGTTTAGCTGACTGCAAACGAATTCATAACCGCTTCTGTAGTTTACAGTTGTGTTGTCCAAACCGACATTCAACAGCAGAATATGACACTGGACTGCATCGTCACGGTGCTTTTGGTGAGTGCTTTTCTGCTGTCGCAATCTTCGGCGACCATTGATGTTCCGAGAGATCTGTTGAATAAGACAGCAGCAGTTCAGATCAGTACAAATGACACGGGATCATGCTGCAGTGAATCAGGAGGTTGTGTCCAGTCTTCGTCGCCTTGGTGCGTTTTCGACGGTAACAGTTCCACCAGATGGACGCTGACACCAGGACAACGCAAGGTCGCACTCACAGTCAACCTTAGCGCACCGTCGCTGGTAAGAATATTACCTCTGAGGCTTAACCTTAGCTTAGCAATAATTTAAAACCATTTGAACAAACAACGTTTGATTTTATAGACTGTGCCGAGGTGGCCGCTTGTTTCTCTAGCGTGTCGCTTTTGATCAATTAGTTGGTCGCAGGCGGATTTTGCTCGATAATTTTCTTAGGTTCGGACTTATAATGCAAGCTTATGGCTGTTTTGGTCGATTATTATAAAATTAAAGGGCTGTTCTGCTTATAGTTCTTTTGTTTGTTGCACCTGTGCCGGTTTTAATTGTTATAGATTGACCACTTCGAAGTGTCCTTCGTTGCATCTAGTGTCATTCCTAGCTCGTTTGTCATGAGTCTAAGCGGAAATGACGTAACATGGATGACGTCTGGCAATAAAAGCTGCCGACCAAGTGATAGACACTTAAGAAAACAAGGATCTCTCTACTACAGCTGCACACCGTGAGTACAATCCGTGGATTTCAGTTAACAACAATAGTTTAAGGAGTCGAATTACTTCAAAGGAATGCTACCGACACAAAGGCCAGAAAACGGGTTGCAATTCATACCCTACTCCTTCTATTCATATCATCTGGCAACAAAATTTCCTGTTACAGTTCAAACACTGAAGCTAAACATACTTATCTATATGTATTTACTATTTGTTGGCCTGTTAAATATCGAATATTTAACAGGTTAAACTTTAACAGAAGCAATATAAAATTTAGAAGAAGCAACCTAAAAAGAGTAGAACTGAATCCGAATCGGTTAAAATTCACTTTAGCAATTCGCATGCGCTGGTGTTCTTAACACGACTACGACATCACCAGAGTAGCAAGAAGCATCTTCGAGAGCTTAGAAGGCGTTATAGAAACATTTTAGCTAAATAAATTTATACAGTCGGTAAGAATTTTGCTTAAGCCTTCAAAGCGTTGCATGCTGCGCAACGAAGTCCTGCACTGACTGACCTCTCTCCTGGATCCACGGATATGATTATTTATGCGTAACGGCGTTTGCTTAATTCTGAATCTGACCAAGGCTTCTATTACGGATAAGGAGGGGAGGGTTAGATATCCTTCCTGGCTTCTTAGCTTCTGCTGCGATCACCAGCTTTTCGCAATTATTCCATGCTCGGTAAAGTTCAAGTCTACAATGATATAGGCCTGAGGTTCGTATCAATAATAGAACGTTAATTTTGTGTGAAGAGATTGACAACAAAATCTTACAGGACGATATTAAAACCCAACAACTCCAACAGATCTATCAATTTCATCAGAAGAAAATTGCTTTAAAGTTTTAAAGCAGTACTCATGCAACTGACCCAACCAACAACAGGCAAAACTAAATATTTTCTCTAATAACTCTATTTACTCACAGCCCTAACCTCGCTTCCGTATATCAACTCTTCTGTCCGGAAAATTTGCCACTGTATTATAAAGTATGGCTCATTTATTACACACTTCTATCAAAAGTAAACATCAGGTACGTAGTGCTGGGTTGAATAATATTTTGGTTGAAGTGTAAACACAACAATAGCAATCTAGCAACCAGGAAAACATTCACTTAATCGTTGTTAAAGCTGTTATGTCATCGAGTTGTCAATTTCTCGTGGTGCATTAGGATTCAAACTCCAACCGCAGAGGTGACAGGCAAATGCATTTCGAATTCTGCCACCGCATCTCTTGAAATGTAAGTAAATAAGCTCCACTGTAACATAGGCATATATTATGAGACTCAAACGCACTATTGAGGATGGTTTCACAGATGTTCTAACACGACGAATAAAAAGAATTTCTGATTGCATATCACATTGCATTACACGTAATTTGCAGGGCTGGCCGACTGTGGAATGTATCTGTACCGGACGGATTGTTTTCCGCACGGAATGGCTCCAGTGGCTGGCTTTGGTGGAGGGCTTTCAATCGCCTTCAACTGACAATAGAAGCCACTGACGCAGACTACAACGGCCAATTGGAAAATAGTTCTATCGTAATTGCAGACGTCCGACTTTTCGGATGGTGAGCATCGCTTCACAATGAAATTCAGTGTGATGCTTATAAACGTTATGGTTGAGTGCTGTCATTAGAAATAAAGTATTTATCAAGAATATAAATCTTTGCTTTATATTTAGACATTGTTCAATAAATGCACTTGATCCAGACATATAAAATATGCCCATAATATCATGTCAATTAATATTAAATAAATAAAAACCAATAACTCTTGAGATTTGACTTACATGTTGATTGATAGCAAAAGAAAGGTTTAGCCTAAAAGATATCATTCTAAAACGACGGCTGAATAGCTTCCCTAACGAACCAAATGTATTGTACTATATACTGATGATAATACTTGCTTTCTTGAAGGAATGAGCCGACAAATGTGTGCAACTGTCATCCAGTTGGTGTTGAAGATCCTGATGTTCCCTGCGACTCCAAAGGAACTTGCAAATGCAGAAGTGGGATTAGTCTCGACCAATGCATTCCGGTCAGTTTGTGATAGGTTTTGCTGAGTAAAAGACGCTTATTTCCTATCGTAATCGTTGCCCTATAAGCACTGACCTTCTTCAGCGTCTGATTTGCTGAATTCGGCGTCGAAGGCAATATAAACTCTTTCATGAACTCATTCCTATCGAGAATTGTATATAATTATGCTGGGTTTCAGGTCAAATGACATGCGCCAGGTTAAGTCTGCAAGAAGTTGAGGATAGTTGAAAGAAGTAAACCCTTGCAGTTGATGTTAAAAGACAGATTGACACGACTTCATAACCATTTTTTTTCTTTTTAATAAATTAGTTCTTTGAAGAGGAAGCTTTCAGAATTATTCGTTTCTTGGTAATTTAAATTAGCTGGCCTTCATTTGGTATAAACCAACCTTGCAGCCATGTCTAAGTGGTCTGCCTCGAGGTAGTTGTGTGTACAATTATGTGCGTTAGGTTATCAATGCTGATACATGGAATGAAAATGCAGATTCAAATTCGCAAATAAATTCTTCAGTGACAGCACCGGCGCCAGAACGAAATTGGAGGACAATGAGAAGTTTCTAGTGACCAGGTTCAGTGCAATGACGCACTAGAACTTCAATTTTGAGGAATATGGAGCAACAAAGAAACCGACAGGAAAGGAACCATAGCAAAGAAAGGCTGAATAGCATTGCAAGGATTCATATTGCGATTAATTCATATTCAATCCTATGTGTTTTCGAAACGCAACTTACAGCAAACGCAATAAACTCTGAACTTGATGTCACCTGTCATCTCTGGATAGGCGTCCGTTGTTTGGGTTCTGCATGTATGCGAGAGCTTGCCAATGGTGAATTTTCTAGTTATCTGAGAATTATTTGCTTACTGATGAACATTTTGTTCTGAATGAACTTTAGCATCACTTAGGTTAGCATAGTCAGCACCTTTGTGAGGTACTTAAAAGGCGCTACATGAACTGTCCAGATATATACATATCTAAAATGCACAGCTCACATGGCTGTCTGGCTGACCTGAACAGTGTGACTTAAATTAAGTTTAAAACAGATGCAAAGTGTCGGAATTATTTCTTCGATTACGTCACTGAATATGAATTGTTCATTTTCGGTAGAATTTCTCCGATGGGAATAGCGCATATGGACCTATTTCAGGAGGAACGAAACTGCAAATAGAGGGAGGCAACACAGTTCCGGAATACGTCCAAAACGTTTCCAGCATAACAATCGGAAACGACTACAATTGTTTCCTATCACCAATGTACGTGAAATACAACCAGAAACTTGCTGAGTAAAAGTAAACTGTTGATCTTTTTGGCATGGTGAGGATTACCAACAGGCATTCGTTTATGCCTACAAGTTGAAACGTGGTTTATATAAGTTCTTATTTTGCCTTGAAAATCGTACAGACTTTCACTTTAACTAGGTTTTATATGCCAATGTATTTTATTGTTTCACAAATTCGTCTTTGGATTTTATTATAGGCCACAGTCATCTCCGCACTTGATGCATCTCTCAATCTATTGAACTACTTGCCAGTCGTTTCGCTGAAAGCAATACACTGACAGCATTTAACCGTGAATTTGTTTACTAATTGCAGTTTACACGTACAATACGAAAAAAGAAATCAATTGTGTGCTTATTGATGAATTATTGACGAATTCAAGTTCTTTATGGCCACTGCAGTAATACACGAGATGTAAAATGATGCAAAATTATAGTTAAGCCAGAATCTTGGAATTAATAACTCAGTGGAATTCCAATAAGCAAACATTTTGAAATAAGAAATCCATCGTCAACCAGAGAAAGGGCAGGAGGCTTTAGACGAGTACTAATAAGAGGCTTTAGACGATTGCTAATAAGTGTCTTTAGTCAATATGGAACGAAACTACAACGGGTGACCAATTTAGGAACCTGTGTATGTGATTAACACAATTTAAGATAATTATTTCGTTGAACACTTATGTCGCTGCACCTGTCCCCCTAAGCTGCAGTTTCGCTTTCTTAAACACTACGCATAATCTTTCTTAGTCGAGTAATGTGGCCTATTTCCACATAAACCACAAAATTCGGTTTCTTTCGATCTATTTCATGTTTCTTCTTTTCATAAAGCATCAGTTGTTCCTCATTAATATCCAATGCCTTCATTTTCTATTTCACGGTAACTACAATCATCATCATCATCATCATCATCATCATCATCATCATCATCATCATCATCATCATCATCAGTGGCTTGCTCCGCTCTTTAGCGTTGCCGTGTCCACAACACGCTGTTAGCCGTCTTTATCCTGGGCACGCCTCCATGGTGTGTTTAGTCCAAAATCCAGCGGCCAGGTCGGACTCCACCAGTCTGATCCATTCATGGCGAGCGCGTCCAGCTGGTCTTTTACAACCTCTTTGGGGCCAGATGTCATGGCTGGTAGAGCTCTAGCTTGGTCCTGTTGGCTGTCACAACACGAGTTTGTCCAAACAGCCGGAGCTTCCTTGTTAAGATCATCTCCGACAGAGGGATGTGCATCGACAAACCTTCGGGTTGATGACGTGAGCCGTATAGGAAATGAGCAGGATTCTCCTCTGTCAATATTCATAAAAGGCATCGAGCTTTGCCTCCAAGTCCTTGGTTAGCGTCCAAGTCTAGGCTCCATATAAAGGAAACCAGGCAGTACGCATGCCTTGAAAATAACTCAAAAGAAAAAATCAACAGTAACCCCCCTCAATCTAAGTATATCTTCAACTAACTGTACAGACTCAATTATTTTTCACTATAAACATTCAAACCTTGCCTGAACAAGCGTGGGCATGACTAGCTATATGAACATTATACACGGTAAAGTCTAGACAAGTATTAGCTCACAGTGATGCATGCTGCAGATTTGCGATAACTGCAGGCGATTTAAATTTCCGATGTCTCATCCCATGTATCATAAAATACGTTGAATCATATTATTGTTTTATTCTTTTTAGAAGCAACACGACAGTTGAATTTCAGACAGTTGGAGCGAACATTACGGACCTGGGATCGCCGCTTCCAATCTGGATTTGTTGGGAGAGAATAAAGGAAATAAAATCGTGTTTGACTATCAACTCTGTGTTCACGTATTTGCCAGATCCCGTCGTCCACAGCATCTCTCCTCGGAAGACGATCGAATAGTAAATATTTATTATTTTTTTACAGAATACAGAAAATTATTTAAATACAGACGATGCAAACAAGCATTTGCGCTTCCCAGAGGATTATCTTGTAAAACTGGCAGCTGTTGGTAATGGTATGGTAAGACTGTACGAGACATGATAGACAGTCGTTCTTTGAATTGCATTAAGCGTCAGTTGATCGAATGCTAGAGGATCATTTGTTATTCAGTGATCTTTTGGGTAGCAAGATGCAACAACATCATTTGTGTGAATTTCCCAGCCAAGCGCCAAACTCAAGATACTTCGTAAAAGGTCATTTCATCAGACATTAACCCAGACGCCAAATGTCACAGAATAAACTTTATACGGGATTTGGACAACGTACACAGTTTGCAGCAACCGTGTAGATCGACAATAGACACTCAATAAAATTATATGCCAATCAATTAATCAATCAGTCGACTAGTCAACCAATCGACACAGCAAGAAATTAACCAGTTAACAAACGAATATTAACCAATCAACTCATCAACTAGTTCCACAATTAGCCAATCAATCATTGACTACATACTTGAACAAATCAGTCAGTCAGTCAGTCAGTCAGTCAGTCAGTCAGTCAGTCAGTCAGTCAGTCAGTCAGTCAGTCAGTCAGTCAGTCAGTCAGTCAGTCAGTCAGTCAGTCAGTCAGTCAGTCAGTCAGTCAGTCAGTCAGTCAGTCAGTCAGTCAGTCAGTCAGTCAGTCAGTCAGTCAGTCAGTCAGTCAGTCAGTCAGTCAGTCAGTCAGTCAGTCAGTCAGTCAGTCAGTCAGTCAGTCATTCTCAGTCTCACAGTTTAGAAGTCATCCAATCCGTCAGATGCTGACGTGAGAGGCTGATCAAAACTCTCTGCTAAAGCCATCTATTAAGCTCCTTGTTTAAACATTTCAGTGGTGGAATTACACAGACGGTGAAAGGAATGAATTTAGACTCAGCGAGATTTTCATACATCACTATATACTCAGTGTTATCGAACGGAAATCTGGACAATGCCTACAGCTACGAAAACAAGCCCTACAAAAATTCAAGCCATGTGGTTAGTCTGTTTGATATTCATGTCGTCGTTGCGTTTTTTGCAGTCCTTCGCATGAAACTTGTATGTGTTTACACTCTGACAAGGATTCCTCGATAACTTGCATATTGCAAATCAGCGATGATTTTATGTGGAACGATGTGTAGGGCCGTCAATGGGGAGTCCAGTTAGAACCACAACGAGTAAGGGCAAGACGGAATGAGATAGAGAGACAAACGGACAGACAGAGCGTGACAAGGAACCGCTGTTTTTGCTCAAGCCTAGTCATTCTCAGTCCATCACCAAAGAAAGCTAGCTGTGATGGGTCATATATTATGATCGTAACTGTTGTATAGTGGGTAGCCAGTAGGCAATGGCCAGATTTCAGTGAACGTCAGATACATAGACGAACACTGACTATATGCTGAAAGTGGAATAAACTTTCACTTCAACTAACCGATCTAATTGGCGACCCATTAGGTCGTCCAAATGTTCCGGATCGCCACAACAGGAAGAGTTGAAGTTGAAGCTTATTAGGGCCTAATAGATCGCCTCCTTATGCTAACTTAATTTTTTACATCGTTTGTGTGTAAAAAATCCCGCTCAAATGTTACGGAACTTTTCTCAGGCAAATGATCAGTTTATCCAATCAGCACATCGATTTGTTATACTACCCTAAACCAGTGACTAAACAAGTTTCTTTAAAACAGTCATACATCCTCTGCCCCTGTATCGGGGATAGAAAATAATTTATATCAGGCCAATGTTTTATGCTTCAGTGGCTAAGGATCGGCGAGCGCGTTAAATTCAAACTTTGTCTGCTTACGTACAAATGTCTGAACAACTGCGCACCACGCTATCTTGCAGACAGCATCAGGCCGCTATCAGATGACCCCAACCGACTGCGACTGCGGTCATCAAAATCCGCCAATGTCTTTGTACCAGCAACTAAGACTAGAATGGGTGATCAGGCCTTTCGGGTCGCTGGTCCGCGTGCCTGGAACAGCCTTCCGGCATCCATTCAGGAGTCCAAAAGCGTCAACCTCTTTAAAAATCAGCTCAAATTCTATCTACTTCATAACTCTTAGTTCTTGGGCTGACTTTTGACTTTGTAAAGCACCCTAGAAGTAGCATGCTACTAACGATGCTATATAAATTGTCGTAATTACAAATTACAAATTATGCTGGCCCACGCACTGAACGAGTGGCCAGCGATCTGTATTGACACAAAGGAATAATAATGTAATGCAATATTAATTCTTACTTTTCTGATACTATTATTCTCTTACTTTACGTCATCTTACCTTGCATTATTTTACACTACCTTGTCTTACCTTGACTTGCCTCACCTGGACATAGTTTTTCTTACTTGCATATTTAGAGAGCTCTGTGCTCCTGCTGCAGTCTCGAGTCAGCCGAGTCGCAGGTTCCTCTCTTCCGCACTTCAACTCGAGCCCATCGTGCATTCTTCTGTGTTGGACCTACCTGTTGGAGCAGTATTCCGCTGTATATATGCTACTGCATTTGACCCTGTCCAGCAAACTTATTCAAACCGTCTTAAAACGCAGTTGTTTAGATAAGTGGGCGGCGCTTTTGTGAGGCACCTACTATGCGCTATATCAAGTGTTTTGAGACATACGTGCATATTTTACCTTATTTTATCGTATCCTATCCTACCTTACATTGTCTTACTATCTTGCAAACGATTTGTTGGCGAGGCGACGTTTTATGTTGTAGAAATGTCGTATTGTGAACAGCACAATGTTGACGTGCCTCACGATGCCTTTGTATGGTGTCTTAGTCACCTCTGACCACCGGCTAATCATCGGAATATCGCTTGACATCAATTCATATAATAACTATAATACATGTCGTATAGTAGATGGAAAATGCGATTTCACGTTTTCGAAAAATCCAACTATCAACAATTGGAGCGATAATCCCAGGGCATACCCAGTTTATGAAGGAAGAAAAACAGTGGATGTAGCGGTAAATAGTACTTTGACTTCACGTTAACACCATCACTATCATCACCATCATTATCATCTTCATCATTTTAATCATATAACTATTTCGTTACGTTAATTTCTGTTTGTTTTATTGAAGCTTCTAGAAATACAAAGGCCCTATAATTATAGTCAAAATAGGCCATACAGAAATAGATAGGCCTACATATAATTGAATTTCTCGTTAACTATATAAATGTTTATCGTTATGGCGTATACATGTACCGCGGTTTCTTGATTACAGGGCTCTGGTTTCTTAAAAGGCTGCGGGGCGCACGAATACAGATTAGAAGTCGGTGGATTAACATGCGAGATAGTGGAAGTGATGGATGATAAAATTTCTTTCTATCCTCCTAATATATCCTCTCTTAAATATCCAACACGGAAGCAGCAAACTGTGGTACGTAGATACAATAGTAATATCCTTCACCCGCGGTTCTTAAACATTTTTAGACTAGAGACTGGCTGTTGTCCGCAGATCACTAATGGCAAATGCGAAATTTAAATATTTTAATCTAACATATTTATTAATTACAATTGTTCAAACTTAAACAATTTCAATTGACTAATGATTTTAATTAAAATATGTTTTAAAATTATTAATTTTGCTAGTACTTTGAGCCTTATTAATTTTTGAAGACATTTTTGCGACCAGGTGAGCTCTGCGGACCTGCGCCAGTCAACAGACCACCAGTCTAAGATCCAGTGACCTCTAAGCCACATTTCTTTAGCTGTACACTCATCGGTGGTCATAATTCTGAATCGTTGGTTGACATTTGGCCAGTACGTCTTTTTCACCTCAGCCTTCCGAGTTCAAATCCTGGTGCATATAAAATTGATAACTTGTTGCCAAACTCTGATTTCAAACGGGGTTGCAAAAGGATAATGCTTTTGGACAACAATTCACTCTAAGCGACCATTGATTGATGCCTTGTGCATTATGATAACGGCATCACAGATGTCACTGTTAGACTATATTGGATTAGATTAGATTAGACTGGAACAGACGAGACTGGATTAGATTAGATCACACTAGAAGCATTGTAATCTGTTAGGAAAGGGTCGTCTCCTTGTCAGATTGCTGTTGTCTTGTTTGCGCTTCAAGCGAAAGCTCCTGGCGCTTTGCAGAAACTGGTCTGCCATGTCCGATTGCAGCACCTTAGAGTTGGTTTCTTTACATAGGCCTGACCGGTCAGAAACGATTCCTGAAATTCTAGACCCTCTCCGGGGCACTGCCTGATTATGACACCAGTATATTCGGAGATAGCAGAGTGGCCTTGGACAACTTGTAAAAGATCGCTTGTAGGAAAAGTGCTCCTGACTATACTTCGACGCGATGTGCGCATATTAGCTCAGAAGATATGTCTAAAATTGTGCACTTTTATACTAGAGCATAAATAGAAGTAAGACTTATTATACAGATGATATATTTTTCATTTACCACACAATTTTTAGCTATACGTCGGTGCTTATCACTCCTGGACTGTTGGCGACCTCAAGTATATTACAGAACCGGACAGAAGCGCATTGATCGGTGGATTGGTCGGAGGCATCGGCGGATTCATTCTATTAGTAGTCGTCATCGTTCTCATCGTCATTTGTCTGAAAAGAAGAAAGGAGAAAAAACGCAGACACCCGTTGGAGTCTGGCTATGAACCTCGATATAGTAAGTCGTAAGAGTAAAGCACCTTTAAATGTTGTTAAAAGTGGCATACAATTGATTGCCAGGTACAAGACGATATTTGTTCAAACTGTGCCTCACTGTTATTGCTGAATCTGTTTGTCATTCAAACTTTCTAAATATTATGAATATTTAAAATAACGGGATGTAAAGCTCAAACTTTGTAAGTATTATAGATATTTAAAATAACGGCATTTGTCACAGATGATATTTGAAAGAGTAATAAAGATTATTTAGGTAGCATGTAGTTTTGGAAGAAGTGCTGAAGTACAATAGCATCACAAGCTTCTAATAGCATGAAAACCTTTTTCCACCGCTCAGGATGTTTTTAGATCCTTGCTTGTCAACTATTGGCTACAATGAAACTTCATCAATGTAGCAGAACAAAATTAAAATTCTCTTTCAACAAATAGCTTGGGTTACGTTTCGGACGTCACAATGAAAGTGTCATCTTTAAAATTGAATTTAAACTGTTTACGGTATATAGATACAAAACTTTCTCTGAACCTAGTCGCAAGTTAAATTTTTGAATTTCATTTCCAGTTCGTCACTGGAAATATAAGGGTTGATTTGCTGCGCAAAAATCAAAACAGTTTATGATTGATTATTAGCGTATTTTTATAGATTATATAGCGTTATTTCAGCTAACTTTGCTTTTCATTAACTGATGATTTTAGAAATTGTTCGTAGGTCCAAAATGAACCACCTGTTCTTCATTTTCAGCTCAGACTCCTGGATCAAAGGTTGGACCCGTAACAGAATATCTTTCACGCGAAGTAAAAGCTAAAGTAGAAAAATACACTGTTCCCTACAAGAGGATCGAAATTGTTCATGAACTTGGCAAAGGTTAAGTTTCTAGTAAATAAACTGCGTATAAGTGACGTTGATTTTTCACTGAATAGAACTTCATAAGCAACTTAATCGAATATTTTACATTATCTCATTCTTATTAAACCTAATCTAATGACATTTACTGCACCAGCGAGATAAGACTCGCCGTATTAAGCGATGGTTCCGATGATTAGGCGAAACTGCAAAACAAACTTGTTTCCTGGATTATCTTACAAGAGTTTGCTTACTACCCTCAAAAGAATAAGTGACGAAGAGGCGATGCTTACTGCTCATTGTTCTTTGCTTGACGCAGTCGTAAAAGGGAATGTTTGCTTTCTGAAAGGTGATGATGTGGAGAAAGTTTTCGTTTAAAACATTTGAATATTTTGTCTTAGTGTTTCCACCAAAAGTCGTTCTCCTGACGCCTTTATATAATGACGAAACTACAAGCTGGCGCTAAACAATAAATAAATGCTCAAGATCCTCACAAAGTGACCTTTCCTTGTGACCCCATGTGACCGAATAAGTATGTGTATAGTAAAGGAGGCGTTTCAGTTATCTTGCTAATTAAGTCTTTGCTGGTTTGATGCAGGAAATTTTGGCAAAGTCTTTAAAGGAACATTCACGGACAAAGCAGGTATCAAGCAGCCCGTGGCTATAAAGAATCTGCATGGTGGTAAGCTTTTAAGCTGATTTCGATACTGTTGAATTTCATGACTTGGACACAGTTTAGTAAAGTCTGAGAAGAATATACACTTCTTAATGTTGGTATTTTTGCATCCAGTTTATCTTTTAAAATCGATTGTTATGTCGCATTTCTTGTGCTTCACATAGACCAGCATCGCATTTCACAGTCTCTCCGAAAACAAAACAATTCCAACACATTAATTAAGTACGCTTAACGTTTTAGCAATAAATGAAATAAATCGGTGCTATAAAACTAGTTGTTTACATTTATAACAGTTAGAAAGAAGCTAATTGGAGAATCATTTTATAGCAGTTAGAAAAGAGACAATTGGATAATCATTTTATGACAGTTAGAAAGGAGCCAATTGGATAATCATTTATAACAGTTAGAAAGGAGCTAATTGGATAATCGAACTTAATTTTCTTGTGTTTTGCTATATTCGTTTGTTTCTCGTTGTTAGCATGAATTGTTCTTCAGAAGTTTCTTGTCATTAACAGTCCATCTTGATATCAAAGATAAAGTTGAGTTTGTGGAGGAGGCAATACTCATGGCCGACTTTTGCCACAAGCATGTTCTTTCGTTGATCGCAATTGTCATCGAAAAAGACGTTCCTTATGTTGTGCTTCCTCTGATGGAGTTAGGCGACTTGCGAAGTTTTATCTCCAAGGACAGAAGTGTTAGTGTATTTAACGACACTTTTCTGTGGTAGCTTGACTTCTCTAGTGTTCTTATTTTTATTAGAGATAGAAATGTGGCGTTCAGCTGGGGTGACTTTCTCTAGCTGACCTCTTGAAGTTCTGTCCGGTGGGTAAGGTTCCCGTGGCCTATCAGTCGGCTTAGATAAACAAACGATCTGCGAGTATGCAATGTTTATTGTTCAAGCAACCCTATCGTCTTCATTCAAACATTAAATTACGCAATTATTACACGATTGCACCATTATATAATAATAATAATAACAACAACAACAATAATAATAATAATAATAATAATAATAATAATGTTCTAGTGCTTCTGAGAATTACTAAAAGACGCTATATAAATGTTCAGAGACACACACACATCATTTACAGCAATGAAAATGTTTTTAAATCTGTCGTGCAACTAAGTAGTCGGCCATATTTTATTTGCAATAGAAAGTGGTTATTGTTGTTCTGTTTCAGTCATTTAATGTGGGCAATTTGGTGAACTTTAGTCTTCAAGTGGCTGAAGGAATGGAATATCTTGCCAGTATGAAATTTGTGCATCGCGACTTAGCTGCCAGAAACTGTATGTAAGTCAGGTTCAGTTGCAAAACGCGTGCAGCGACTGCAGTGTGTTAATTGGAATCTATTACGCGTATAAGGGCAACAGCCATGTGGCTGCATTATGTTTCTAAATAGTATAACTGAATATTGTTTTACTGTCCACTTTTCATCATAATAATAGCAAATCAGTTGTTTCTGATTCCTGCTTTAGCATTGCAGCAGAACAGTAATAAAGCAATTAATAATAATTAATTATTATCCTGGGTACGAAACCCAGTAGCGCTCAGATATCAAAAGGCTGTACGAAAAAGAGATGCAATCAAATTTTCATTACCTGATGGTGTTTCAGTTAGATAACCAACTGTTTGAAATCGTTTTTGCATGAGTACAGACTTAGATGCTCTTTAAAGGATGGGAGTTGTTGGATGAGTGAGCTTCGAATGCTGGAAAGAAGGAAGGGTATTTACAGCTACAGTGTAAAATGCAAGAGATCCAACTATGTTGATACTCTGTGATTATGGGTTCGAAGAGAGACTGGCATTCTACTCATTTCGTTGGAGCACCATGAAATGCACAAAGACGTATTTTACTACACTGTGACTCAGTTAGCAGACACGTAGGCTGAGTGTGAGATAGGCTGCAAGGAGGCCAACATGTAGGAATTCGTGGCTATGAGAGCAAAATTTACAACTCCTGCATATGTTACTTAACTTCCTCTATTATAAGAGCCTCAAACCTTAAAATTTATAAAATGCGGTAGGATTTTTATTTGAAGCGCCAGATTCACATCAGTATACTGCTATCTGTCAGCTCTAGTTGGAAATCCGATGGTCGGGTTCTGCATGTGTGCGGGGAGCATGTCACCGGTGACTCTTCTAATTTATCTGAGCATTATCCGCTCATTGACTTTCGATTCTCAATTACATTTTTACTTACGGATTAATTTTATTAAGCGCCACTGTCTAATGACTTAGCACATTTAGCATTGTTCAGGCTAACGTATAGATAAAATGTGATGTTTGGCTGAAATGTTTAAAACAGGATAAACAAAGACTTCCTGGTGAAGGTGGCTGATTTTGGTTTGGCTCGCGATATCTTTGAAAAGGATTATTATCGACCGCAGGACAACCTGCGTCTTCTACCGTTCAGATGGATGGCACTCGAGTGTCTGTCTAGTGACCGTGAATTTACAGAGAAAAGTGATGTGGTTTGTAAAGATCTATTTAGAATAGTAATAGACAAGCGAAGTAAAGTAACGTATGTGAGATTGCCATTGAAAAACCATGTGCTAACTTTTAACATGTCATATGTTCGAAGGCGAGTAAGAGGCTGTTATAAAAGTCACCTATGTATAATTTGATTACCTTTCGTAAATACTAGACAGATATTAAGTATAATAAAGTGCAATATCAAAGTATATTATTATGTTTGGCAACCAGAGGAAGTTAACAACACAAGAGATGAATGAAAAGACAAACTATCAAATGAAATGTAGATTTGAGTTATCATCAGCATACAATTGATATCCAAGCGTATGATTTTCAAGTAGTATTGTGGTGTATCATGTAACCGAAAGAGGACCAAGCACAAAACCCTGTGGGACGCCACGTGTCAACAAAGCTATCTAGACGAATAACTACCGTTTAAATATGCTGAGCGCATGGAATCGTATATAAGACGAATAGTTGCCCTTTTAAATAAATGCAACATGAAGCCGTCCTGAATTTTCCTGATGTACCACATCAATCTGAGTCAGGCGTGTTCCTCTCTGTTCTGCTTGTGCGTGTAGTGGGCGTTCGGTGTCCTCGTCTGGGAGCTGATGACTCGGGGTAAACGACCGTACGACACGGTCGACAATCTGGACCTGTCGAACTTTATAAAGCAAGGAGGCCGACTGGAGAAGCCATCGGTTGCTCCCGATTTCATGTAAGTGTTCAAAAACAAGTAGTATTTTTGAATGATCGTTGACCTGCTGGAAGCTTCTACTAGTGTCGCCCCTTGTTAGATCAGTCAATAGCTATGTATGCTGAGCTTATGTAAAATTATTTGATTGCGCTTTGTGCTTACATACATACATACTTATATGCATATATATGGAGTTCATACAAACAGTATATACATACACACATACATACATACATACAGTACATACATGCATGCATACATAATAGATGGATGTTCTTAGCTGCCCATGTTTCGTGCCTGCGAGTCCGAATAACAGAAGGCCTTGTCCACCTAGGTTCACTAACAAAGGGGCGAATTTAAAAAGAGCAAAATCAAAAGGGCGAAATTAAAGAGTTCAAACATTAAAAAAGCAAACAATAATAAAGGCGAAAATATGAGCAAAAATAAATAGAGCTCATTATAATTCTGGCGAACAATGTGAAGAACAAAATACGTGGAAAACCTTGTAATCCCTATGCGTGAAACTATAACCGTGTAAATATAAGCAACGTAAAACAATATCCTTTATTCGAAAACAGCTTTGTTTATATCTTTTACGCTCAACTCAACTTTAAACTCAAGAAAGATTTATACTCTTGTAATTCAAGGTTGCGCGATATTCCACTTAGACTGTCAAGATTCGAACGCCTTCTATAATTGGCAACAACAACAACAAATTACATTTATTATTCATTTAATAACTCCGTTGAGAGCAGTCCTTATACTTCTTCTTTTCTGTATAAACGGTTATTGTCTATAGCTTCATAATGTTCTATTTTCATTTCGTTTAAACTCTGTTCCATCTTCAATGCATCGATAAATTTTCTGATTTTCAGTAGGCATCAAGAAGTTGGTAAATTCGCGACGCGATCTCTAAGTTGTTGGTTTGTTTGAAACATGGTTATGCTCGCACGTGCGCCTCATTGTTAAAACATCGTCTTGAGTACGACATCTAGCTCTGCACTATGCAGATCAGTATTCCGTACATGTCCAATAGTTATATTATTGTTGAAAGTCTTTTCCTTTTCCAAATGCAAAACCATCAAGAACTAACCTAGCTTGATTTTGGCTACTTTTAAGGAATACTAAACTCATTTGTTATTTGTGTTGTACTCAGAAAAAACTTTAAAAACCAGTTAACAATAAACTTTTAGCGAATGAGGAATAAGACCAATATATTTTGAGAACAAATTCTTTTAGCAATTTCTAGACTCTTTTCTTGTATGCTTGTACTAAGAGAAAAAGAAAAGGCTTCTTTAAAATGCATTTAAAACAGACTCATGGTTAATACAGAACAAGAATAATTTATTGCAAACCGGAAATTAGAATAGGAAATTCAAAAAACTATAAGGTGTTCTTTGCTTATATATTTCGCTCTATTCATTGTTCGCCAGCTGTTATGAATGGACAGATTATATGCATATTAAGACAACATATATTTTGTAATTATTTGAGTTCTTATTTGATGCGTCGATTCTTAATATTGAAGGCCAAACGCTAGCATCTCATTTGGCAAAAAGATGGTTCACATGAATAACTCGGTGGTTCATCGGCCGAATAGAAACAGATAAAGGGCAACTAAACAGTTACGTAAGTTTTGTAGCATTGATCATCAGTTAACAAGTGTCTGGTTGTCTTCCTCTGAACAGATATAACCTAATGTTAAGATGCTGGCTTCCGGATAGAAATGATAGGCCACGTTTCAAAGACATCGTCAAGGAACTCAAGGAAATCCTGTCAGCTGCTGAGGCAAACAACGCTCCAACGAGCCTATCAGCAGTCAATCACAGAAGCCAGGAGATGAGTATTGTTGTTGATGCAAATGATTCCTACATGCAAGGCTCAGGAAATCCACACGAATAAAACGAAAGGACAAAGGCACCATTTGTAACAGCATTATAGAATACTGACCTACGTTAAATAGTTTTGCATAACTATCTGCGCCCTAAGAGCCTCCTTAGGGGGTGATGTATGAGTCACTTTCGCCTTGGATTCATAAAAACACTTGTCTATAAGAAAAACTGCTGAATACGAAGCAACGAATTATAGCTTTATCTAAATGTTAAGTTTATACATAGGTGTCTTCATGGATGGACGCGAGAATTGAACTCTTCGTGTCTGTCGCACAGAAGCCCGTTTCACTGCAAACATGCCTCAAGCAAGACAGTGTTTCTGTAGAAAGAAAACCAGGGCATACATTAACCAATACTCTTTAGTAATAACAGTAGTAATAATAACAGTAGTACTAATGAAAATATATTTGTTTGCAACACAACAGTGTCTCGGTAAGATTCTTCTTCGTTCGATCATCACAATAGAACTTCCACACTCCCTCTCTGACCTAGAGCTGTCTTTTAAAACGCCTGACGAGGAGTCTGTCTCCTCCTGGTTGGCCTTCTTGCGCGGGTCACTGTCACACCAACAGCTTCTATACTTGAACACCAGATGGCATCAGCCGACCCATGTGCTGCCGTCAGCGTCTTTTGGAATGAGTTTTAATGGAAACGCATCCAAAATGATACAAACCTTTATATGGAACATCCAGAATTCCCGCCTTATTAAAAAAGAACAGTTTTTTGAGCAAAACCCCGACAGGCATTACTAGGTATGATGTGCTTAGGACTTGATTTTCTTAGCCTCGCCAGCCGGCATATGAGGGCGGGTGGCTAATTCTCTTCCTAGCCGCCTGATCTTCCCACCGACAGCATACAGTCGTTGTATTCATTTTATAGCCAAGATCGATAGGGGGCGCCACTGGAACATAATTTTTTAACATTTCTCGCCCTGGCGGGAATCGGAACCCCGAACCTCTCGGCTGACAGTCCAGCATATAGATATTAAACCATCGTGCACACACAGATCTGTGAACCGAATGTTTTGCCTAATATCGAGCCATGGGTTACTTCTCACTCGATGCTTTTCTGCTTTCCCAGAACCAATGGCGATGTGAACGATTGAATCGAAAGCAGCCTGGCATCAACAAATCCTTTGTCTGTTTGAACTTCGAAGTGACCGAGAATGCGCCCTTTGTCTTTGAAAACGTCTTTCTCAGTCGACATATAACGCCGTTCCAATTGGCGCACATCTCTTTTGATATCTAGCGCCCTCTATACCACGATAAATTATTAATGCAAAAAATGTTTATTTAATGCAAATTCACTGAAGAAGAAGAGCAGTCTCTTAAGCCGACCCCAAGAGGCAGCCATGAGAACTGAAGTGCTAGCGACTTCCTCTTCTTGACCTTGGCGTATGAGGTCTGCGGATGGTAGTCCTATCCTTCGCCGCCTGGTATTCATTTTGTAGCTCAGCTCACTAGGGGAAGTAAGAGTAACAGAAATCATGGAGTATCTTGCTCTCCAGACGGGAATTTGAACTTCAGACCTCCAGAATCCAACGCTCTGTATATTAGAATTAGAATATTATTCGAATATTAGGATATTAGAATATCCCCCAAATAAAAGAAACGCAGTTCAAAATTTTGACTGATCGATTTATTTATTCCTTTGTTAGTAAAATACACAAAATACGGTTTGCAGTAGTAAAACAAACAGCATAATAGGCTCCTACAATTATTACATTTCAGAAGACGTGGAGGGTGAACACCGACGCACGCCATGAAAACCTAAGAAAGGATGCTGCACTGAATACGCTTAAAGCTAAAGTAAAGTACTAAACCAGTGAAAATAATGAAACAATGAGAATGCTGACACATTTAGGAATATTAAGAATCAATGAGAAACAATGAACTAAATGCATTTTTTTCATTAGCCAGTTTTCATTTCAATCAAGAATTCACCTTAGTTCCATTAAAAGTCTGGCTTAAGTCTTGCAAGTGTTTACGCCTACCGCGTCTGGCCACGAGGCCGCAGTTCATCAACAGTTTCTCTTAACGGCAAACGCAAGTGTTGTCAGAACGTCAACATAGATCATACAGTTCCATGAAGACACAGACAGACCAGGGAAAACACAGACAGACACAGGAAGACACAGGCATACAGAACCGTACAGGCTAAGCAGACATGCGGATACCGACAGGCTCATCGCGAGTGCCATGTTGACCTAAAAAAACCCACAAAGGCGAGGCAGGCATAGTTGATCAGAATATGTAATAATGCCTGCGTGGCGCTAAGTCGGTGCCCGTGCGAGGAGCCTTAGGCTCAGAGCCGCTAACAGAAGAGGAGCTGGCAGAAGGCAACATCAGCTGAAGCATATAGTAGCCTCCTGCTATGAACCCAAACAGTGGAATATTGTTAAACAAGATCTACATCTATTGACGGTAGGATACGGCGTTTTCTCTTTGTCCGTTATCAGACAGAGCTAATGCAATTATTTATCATTTAAAATCCGGTTAAGTTTGCATCAGTCGAGAGCTATTGTCTGTAGGTAGTTTTCTGTTTAACGATGCTGTGTTATAACGAATATGATTAGCAGCACCCTCCTCCTTTATGCAGGCTTGGGACTGGCACCACCCGAGTACTGTAGCGGTGGAGTTAGCTGTTGCATATCTGATTAATTGTGTTTTCAAGTGGTTGCATAATCGTTGCATAAATGAGCACCTATAATGTACTCTGTTAGTTTTGCCATTACATCTCAGACATAACTGCGATCTCTATCTCTCTCGCTATCTGTCGGTCTGTCTGTCTGTATTTATGTATGTCTGTATGTCTGTATGTATGTATGTCTGTCTGTCTGTCCGTCAATCCACCTACCTTTATATGTCTTTCTCTCTCTCTGTCTCTCTCTTATCTTTTATTTCTCTCCGTCTCTCTTCCTCTCTTCCTCAAACCTCAGTGGCAGATGGCATTTTAATCTCGATTAAACTAAAGGCGCACCTCTTTCAACTTGCTTACCAACTGGTTTCTCTAACCTGTGGGATTTCGACCGTGCTTCTGCAATGGATTATAATTTTTATTGTGACTTTCACTTGATTTTTACGACTGATACCTTGGGCATTATGATAACGGCTCTACCGAAGTCCTTAGATTAGATTGTGATTGGCTGACACTGCAGCATGTATTATCATTGTAATCTCGATTGTGATTGGTTGAGTTGTCAGTCTTGTAAAATTATACATATGTATATTAACGAACTTAAAATACTTTAGCCTACATCTTGACACATCGTAAAATTAAAGAATACCATCTTGACACAACATAAAGAAATATGACCTTACATTTATGTGTTGCCTTTTATATGTCTCATATTATTCACCAAAGCTCCACTTCCATAAACATTCACCAGGCCAATCTTACTTATTTATCGTTTAATTAGCATTAGTTTCATTTGCATACGTCGCCCACGTACTACTCTAAACCTTTAATAAATGTACGATCTAAAATATACTGTATTTAAATCAACAGTGCTAACCCTGTTGTAAATGGGAGTCAACCAAATGGAGTATCTTTATTTCAACTTGAATTACCAGTCGATTGCATGATCGCTACCCACGTACATGTGTGCATAGTTTTCGAACATTTAGAGTCTCTTCGTGTTCGATGTTTTGCATGTTGAAGTGACAGCAACGCCCTCGCAAGTGGCTGATGGAGTTCAAAGATCAGATGATCTTAACAGGCTTCGCCTCTCCAACCCATTGAATCACTTATCAACGCCTAATTAGACCGGCACTTATTTAAATGGAAGTCATCCAAAAAAATTGCAAAGTATATAGCGCGATAAAATTCCTACATACCAGCTACGTTAAAAACGCGATATAATTGATTGTTTTATATAAAAGCACTTATAACGCGCGCAATTTCATTACATCTACCTGAATCTGAGGCGGGGAAATAATAATACGAGGCAAAGATGATGGCAAGTTCAGACATGTTGCAAAGCTCTTTAACGATTTCACGGACATCAAGCTTCAACACAGGGTCAACTAGAAGCTAACCTTGTTCCATTTGCACCGGGCCTTGACCTGTTCTTTAGCTATCATGTACAGCTTTCGGTATTCCATTCATTCCTAAAATCCATACAACCAGGACTTAAGCTCTTGTTTTAAGCAAATTCTGGCACCCATATATACATGCATCGGTGTAATTCTGATCTTGTCTCAAGCCAACTACATTAAGATGAGCTTTTTAATGGTTCACTTGGATGGCTGTCAGCTTCAGCGGACAAGACTATAGGATGTAGACATGAGTCCACCACTGTTAATGCTTTGTGTATATATTTTAGGCTAAAATTCTGGCTTTCAAAAATGCAAGCCATTCGCTGGCCAAGTCTAGCAGTTTTGCTGAATCATATAATTGTTTGATTGAGATAAATATGTATTAGTGAAACGTCATCTGATTCTAAAGTCGTCTGGGTTGCTACATTTGGAATACTCAGTCGGCTGATTTGGTTGTATAGGCAAACACACATTGTAGCTTTTGAAAGGCCCATGTCAGCAACTGATTGTAGAAACGAAAAGCCAGTAGAACACCTGAACCGCCCCTTAAAGCTCGTCTTTATATAGATGGCTGAACTGACGAAGCATGCTTATGTGAAGTTGATAGCTCGGCACTCAGGTCCTATTTATGGATAGATATTGTAGACTTTGCTCACTGCTAGAAACATGTCCAGAATTCTGATCGACAAAAATTTACATTAATTGTCTTACGGCAATTTGCGGCCTTGAGCCATACATTTCTGTGTGGCGACTTAGATGGCATAGACACAGCCTAGCAGTAGGCCTCAGTGGCCGTGTTTTCTTGCCAGACTTTATCAAGACCAGTTTTAGTTGTCGGCAGACATAGACACCTTTTATTTGAACGGTAGAAAGGGGTGGAGGAAATTTTGTGAAGTCAATATGAATGCGGGTTTAGACCAAATAGAAGTCACAGTTGACTGAGTTTTGACTGTCTGCATTTTTGCCCCTTGCATATAGTTCGGTGTCAGGCCTATAATCCCCGGGGCAATAACCCCGGACAATGACCCCGGACAATCGTAATCGTAAACTCGAGATTTCTACAGCGCCCAACGAAAGCGAAGTCGTCGCGGGAACCAACTTATTCACAGAGCTCACTCAAAAGAAAATCGATAGGCTGGAAGGGTTTGCTTCCAGGTGACAATCAAAGAGTCAGACAGGCAGACAGTCAGACGGCTATGGTGGATGGTGTTTGGAATTGAACCAGAAAATGAGATAAGGAGAAGAGAAAGAATCAGGATAGGATTTGTGAAAGAAGAGTGTTTTCAGTTTTGAGTGAAAGCCTGGCGTAGAAATTGCAAGAAATGAAGTGTGACAATGACCCCCCGGCCAATAACTCCCTTAGATAGAACCACTGGGCAATAGGGAAACATACCCAGGGAAAATTACCCCTAGTTTAAAGCCCCCTAGTTAGTAACACCAAAATGCATCTCTATGCATAAAGCGCATTTAAAATATGATAATAGGTCAAAGGAAGTACTGATGAAATTACTCATCAAGCATGAAGTATAGAATATTCTACTACGGGGAGAATTAATGTGTACGCCAAGAGCAGGCCTAGTGGAACATGAGTGGAACGAGTGGAAAATGTTATAGCGCTTCTTCAATATTTACATAAAATTAATGCATTCCATTTTCCGACCCCGTATCCATGGGATTTTATTGCAATAAATAATTTTGATATTAGGTCTGCTATGATGGTGACAGCTCATTTTCTCAATCAAGCCTTTGGTGATTTGAGAGAAGCTGGAATTGAATAAATGCAAAGTTTGTGTAACTAAAATTCGAATATCAGATCAATTCGTTTTTTATCAAGTCAGGCTTATCTAATAGAATCAGTATGTTCACACAAAGCATAATTAACATTTAATTAGTGCACATGCTTATTGACTTGATTACGGCTCCGTCGATTTATGTCTTGTGCATTATACATAGCCGTTACAGAAGTACAGAAGTAGTTAATTAATTGATATGATTACTTAACAGTCTTAGTATGATAGGGCGTCATAGTCTGCTACAGCATAACATATCCAAGGTTTCAAATGGTTTAGAAGACATGCAATCTGTGATAGAACCACTGCAAATTAATCGGAAATGCTTAGCACCAAATTTTTACCTAACTTCTTAAAAGCTGTGAATGTCTACTGAAATTCTTTAGCGATGAAGAACCTCTGCCCTATTATTCCGTTTGGTTTGTTGAGTAATTTGTGTCTATGGCCTCGAACCGCCCTGTTTGGTGATAATTCACAGAACCTATCCATCTGCAGTGCTTTCTTTCCAAAGGCGATTTCATAAGCTTCAATTAGGTGACCTCTTGTTCTTATCTCCAGTGTTGTTAGCCCACGCCTTTTCAACCTGTCTTCATAGCTCAAATCTTTGTAACCACAAATCATTTAGGTGTCTCTCCTTTACACTTTCTCCAGTTGTTCTGTGCTATATTTCAGATATGGATTCCATATCTGGATGCAATACTTCCAACTGTGAACTCATCAGTGATTTGTACAACCTTAGTATTGTATTCTTGTCTCTGCTGGCTATTGTCCTCTTGGTCACATCCAAGACTGATATGTAGCTTTTTGGCTGCTTCAGTACACTGCCTTGAAGGTTTTGTACTCGTATTTATAGTATAATCACTCTCAAGTCCCTTTCTTCCTCAATACCTTTCAATGCCTTATCCATTTCATATGAAAATTCTTTGTTTCTTTTCCCCATATGCATTACCGAGCACTTTTTCCAAAAAAAAAAGAATCTGTGCTAGCCCTGTGATCATTTCAATCCTATTAATATGCAGATATGCAAATGATTTAATTTATATGACCTTTACGAAGAGTAGGTTAATTAATTAATGTGCTAATTTAATCAACTAATCTATTAATTAATCTGTAATTTTGGGGTTATTGGCCAGGGGTTTAAACTGGGAATATTTTCCAGGGAACTTTTGTCCTAAGGGTTTTAAATTTGGGACAGCTATTTTCTTGGAGGTTATTGGCCGGGGGCTTTCGGTTAAAGGTCATTACCATAAAATCGTATAGCTATAAGCATAATGCTTCTTCTGTGAAGATACGACGTGAGTGATGGGTTGTCGCTGCACGAAGTCCTGGACGTTGAAAGAAGTGACTCCAAATCCTAAGGAGAAGGAAGACGATGGATCGTCAAAACCACCGCCGGTTGTGTCACGTGACGACTACAAAGACAAACACGAGGGATCTCGAAATCCCGGCCATAACCTTCCAGATCCACCGCCTGCTCCTGACCCAAACGGTAAGTCGATGCCATAAATCGTTTTATGCTATGATTTGCTTGCTATCATAATTATATCCTGTTATGTTGGGTCTGGTCATATTACATCATGCCGTGTCATTTAGTGTCATGGAGTTTTACGTCAACATGTAATAACATATGCGTTTTAATGGCAGCTAAGACTGTGTTATGTAGTGTAAGAAAGTGTTCACGGCAACACAATACAAACGACAGTGTAAACCGCAAATATTAAGCACACAATTTTTAAAACTTACTAGTGTTGATCTGCATATTTGATGCTTCAATATTTACCAAACTTTGCTTAATTGGAGATCTCGACCACATTGTAATTTTTTCGTCATATATCAAGTGAATTCTTTGAGATTTCTAACTTCAGAGACGCCGTATAGCCTGCACCATTGTTCATGAAGGAATTCCCTACGTATAATGGAATCATAACGATATCCCAATAGTTAGTCGTCAAAATGCTCTCTTTGTAAAGCTAATTTGACAAAAATTATTCTCTCAAAGTTTGTTTGCCGAGAATTCGATCGCCAATAAAATGAATACAGACCGACTTTTCATGCTTGCAATGCGTTCATGACGATAAATACGTTCATTTTAAAGATCTTTTTCTTTTTGCCAAACATATTTAAAACTTGGAAATTTTACATAACTGAACTTATTCGAGCTATTACGCATAAAAAAATTGGCCAAGAGATTTTGATTTCACTTCATATTTTAGCAGCGATTGTGGCGAATTCTTTTCGAGTTAACTGAAAAAAGTAGTTTCCATTTTCAATAAATCTGTTTACAAAGTCTGTATGTAACTTGTTATTTACAACGACCTCTTCTTGGCCACGCTCCAAGACAGTTGTCGTGTAGCCTAACCTTACACAAAATTACCAAAACCAAACTCACAATAATTTACACGATCTCTGTAGCAGACTCTGTTATCGAGCCATTCGAACTTTTCGACCAGCACAAAAACCACTTCACAAGGCACTGACTTGGTTCGGATTCCGTCTTAGCTGGATTTGGATTCATTCATCAGTCTAGGAATCACCCATGCAGTTGCACAAGTACGGTTCATCAATTCTCCCAGTCACCAATTCTTTGGTCCACCGATCTCCTGGTATATTAAGTACATGTAAAGTAAATTCTAAGTTGCCATGTTCCATGTGGAACGCCGGGGAGGCGCTCATTTCCTGCTCTGCCAGCAATGGACGTATCCTAAGGTCCTGGACACGGACCAGTGCATGGCAGAACTTGCCGTCTACTTCACAGCTTACGCCTCTACGAAACTGTACTGCTTGGTAATAGAGGCAAGTGTGCGCGAAGAGCAAGCCCAAGGTAGTTACACGTAATCCTCTCAGCAGGCCCGAAGTCGCAACCTTTTGAATACAGACCCAGCTCGATAACCGAATAGTCCAGATCGCGGGCTAAATTTACATACACAATGAACTCTACGAACCCGTGTACAATAAACTGGATGAATATTTGCTACCCTCAACGTATAGGCCTCAATAGTCAGCGACATCCTGCGCTTGTCAACATTATAGTACGCACACCCTATTTTAGCTAAGCACCTAACAATTCGACGAGCGTTCCTATGTCAACGTGTTTAACGATAACACAAACTATATTTTATCTCTTTACAAGAACCTTCAAAACAATTTATATATTACATAGGCCTATAGTTCCTCAATGAAACCGTACTGTAGTTAACTAAAGACAATCACTCCTTAAACAAACACACAGTCGTTAGCAAACGCATACAGGCATGTATACAGTTACACTTAAAGGCCTGTATGCAGAACCCCTAAATGAAAACTAGAATCAGGTGACAGTAAAAAGGAATTTATTCCCTATGTACAATATTTACATATGGCACATACAACCAGATACAAAATCAACCCTCCGTGAGGTAGCAACCGAAGTCATAACCACAAAACACTTCAACCAGCGAGAACATGCCAACAACACCAAACCCAAAGCAGATCCAAACCCAACAACACCAAACCCAAAGCAGATCCAAACCCAACAACACCAAACCCAAAGCAGATCCAAACCCAACAACACCAAACCCAAAGCAGATCCAAACCCAACAACACCAAACCCAAAGCAGACCCTCCGGACCGAAGACAGCAAACGTGCTGTCTTAACTATTACACAACGCCACGAGAGGCCACATGCAATAATATACACGCTTACACAAACCTGGGCTAGGTTTCTCTGACTTCCTCTGCTTCACGGCCTCTCCGCTCCAGTCATACAGTCAATAATCTTCTTCGAATTCCCCAAATTCTCTTTCAACTCAGTTAGCTCCACGACGTAACGACTGATCTAATACTTCCTAACAATTGGGTCCGCATTTGGGCCTGCTACTATTTTTTAATGCACTACAGCCCATCCTTCATTTCACCAAGAAGGAAATGCTCAGTACATTAAGAACTTAATACATAGATCATTTTGTGACAGCGATTTTGCATGTTTACATATAACAGATTAGAAATTTAGAAATATATCTTTCCTATAGAGAATTCTGCTTTACTATTAACTGAGCCAAGTCTACAAATCTTGCAAATATGAGTTAGTTTTATATTAAATTTGTAAATTCGTGTTTCGCCCTGAATTCAACGTTTTATCAACTTTCGCAATATTTCCGTTCCTAGGTATATTGATGGCCTTGGTATATTTTAAGCTACTATGAAGTAATTTTTAAAATTAATATTTGAAATACAATGTAGATCAAATTTATACGCCATTTCTCGGCGTTTATTTGAAGTCTTGTTAAGAATTGCAAATCTTTCTGCTTTATTGCGCATTTCACTTTGTATGATGCAAATATTTATACAATAGGTAAAAATTGAACAGAAGCATTGTTTATGCTATCTCTAACTTTTCAGCTCTAAGACAAATGGTTTCGCTCATTTGAAACGCTAAGGTAGAAAGCGCCCACCAGTGCACCGGTTGGCATCGAATAAGCTAAAAGTATAATATGCAATGATGCAGTGCACATTTGCATTCGGAAACTGCTGCATTTGAGTTGTCTTAGAAATTAAAGTTTATTCAATCTTTATTTGAAATAGTCCAACAGCAACAACTCTACTAGAACGAATGACAGATCCGCAGTTAATGTCAATGTACAGGGCCAGATAGTATATCACTGGAGCATGCATAATGTCAAATGTCACCCGCGTGACGTCTGGGGAAGGATGTAAGCTCTCAAAGTCCGCCCTAGCTGCCACGTTCGGTGCTGGGCGGATTCAGAAGTATACGGAGGCGGCACAGGTGGGTGTCTATGGAAACTCTCAGCAGGGTCCACAGGCAAAGAAAATGGTCAGATATGAAGCCAATGGTCAGAGATGAAGCCAATATAAAGCTGAAAGAGCGAGGGAGGGAGGGAGCGAGGAAGGCAGCGATGGAGACAGCGAGGGAGGCAGCGAGAGTGGGAGCAAGGGAGGCAGAGATGGAGACAGCGAGGCAGCGAGGCAGGAAGGGAGCGAGGGAAGGAGCGCGGGAGGAAGCGAGGGAGGCAGGGAGGCAGAGAGCATTGTCATTGCCAGTAAGCAAAGTTTAAGTGTTTTGTGAACATCATTAATGCACTTTAGGACAGGATTATAAACTTAAAAGCTTGAAATGTTTCCGAATGTACACTGAGCTTAATTAAACCTGGAAAGGGAAGCAAGCAGCACCTGAAACTGTTTACTTAGCTAAGGAGCACATTTTAAAATGTTTTGTGATTTCCAACGTATTTCAGAACAAGATTTTAACAGTCTATGCATATTTTTTCTTATATATACTCTGGTGATATATAATATTCCGATTCTAGTGATATATATATATATATATGTATATATATATTCCGATTCTATACCAGGCGGATTTCGAGAAATGTAGGAGATGCATACACATATGCAATAACACATACATATATATAATACATACATACATGTATGCATATACATCCGATGTTCTGCTTAAAATGTAACTCTGGGCATGTTACGGCTGCCTTTGTCATATACAGGGAATTTCAAGTCCAAAGCTGAGGAGGAGTTACTGAAGGTAGTCAGCGTCGACCTAAAAATCGCTGAGAATGTTAAAGCCCATCACACGGACCGCTATGAACTGACACAGACAAGGCAGGCTGCTCCCACTACTCCTACAGAAAGCAACTTATCACCATCTTCGGCAAAAGGCAGCAACCAGCTAACCCTCGAGCCGTGTCTTGTAGTGCGAAGGGGAGAACCTTTCGACATCGCCCTTAGTTTCGACCGACCGTTTGACAGTCAGAAGGACGACATCCGATTAATCTTCGACTTTGGTAACATCATTCTGTCAACAGATGCTCCTCACGACACATTCTTTATCGCTCGTCTCTCTTCTTTCTTTCTTTCTTTCTTTCTTTCTTTCTTTCTTTCTTTCTTTCTTTCTATCTCTCTCTCTCTCTCTCCCCCTCTACCCCTCTTCTTTTCTTGTAGCTAACTTGTCAGTAAAGCAGTAAAGTAGGCCTACAGAGTGCGGGACGTCTGGTAACGCTCTTTCGCCGTTCACCTCAGTGTTTGTTTAGGTTTCAAGCATGTATATGCATTAGTATGGTTCATGCGAAAATGTTAAAAATAGTCTTAGTTTTTTAAAGCTTGAAGGTGCTATTTAAGTCCACCATATAAAATAATAAATCAGGTGCAATTAAATGTAAATTGGAGAACATTTAATGGTTGCACAAAACCTTGGAAGTTTCACCCAGTATGTCGTTTTGCCTTCCTTCGGTCATCCATTTCAAAGGAAAGTTTAGTGTAAGCATGATTCCTTGCCAATAAGTTTTGAATTTTTATCGATTTAAATAGGCTAGGTTAATAAATTTTAATAATTATAACACGAAAAAAGAATTGAAAGCCACCCTGAGAGATAAAATATAGTGCGGTTCTATCCTTCACTGTAGAATTAGAATTACCTGCAGTAGCTATCATCACACATCTGGTGAAGACAGTGACCCAGAGTGTGCTAATGCATCAAAAGAGAAAGCAACAGTCATTTAGCCAGATGCTCAGAAGAAGACTTAGCTGACCAGATTTCAATCAAATACAGAATAGCCATCTGAACTGTCTTCGTACAGAGCAGCTACAAGTATATGATAAGTCTTAGCTCAAGGCTGGCAAATTTTATTGCACTTGCAGACTGTTAGCTGACTACTTTATTACAGCAACCTAATTAACAGTTTAAGTCATACTAGTTATGTTACGCTTGTGTTCTGATTCCTGTTTGTTTGCCATACTGGCGTATTAGATCTCATACTCAGAAATATTTGATCGACTTGTTCGACCCCTAAATACCGTTCAGTTTGGCTAAAATTTATACCGCGTTAGTTTTTCAATAGATGAACTGTAAAGGCGGGTTTCAACTTTAAACAAATGTTTTAGACCACCCTAATACATACATACATACTTACACACATATATACATACATACATGCATACTGTTGCATGCTGGAAAGCGATTAGGCTCGTAGAGGTATAGGCCGAACCAGCATACAACTTTCGTTGGTTTAAAACTCTGTATTCTCGAATCCAAAACGGCAACAACAACTTCAACTCGACGAACTTCCTCCAACACGGCAATATCTGACCCATAACCTTTTCTCACAGCAATATCTCCCAAGAACTTTCCACTCACTTTTATACATTCTCCTCTCCCGACGAGACGACCACTCCTCTAAACACTCCCTCAAACACTCCTTCAACCACTCCTTCAACACAAGTGCATGCGCACGTGTTCCTAACCGAATGTTACATGGGCACGTGTCACCTTCTGACCTAACCCAACCTGCCTTCCGCACGTGCCCCTGTAATACATTACAATACATACATACATACATACATATGTAATGTCCATAACTAACCTTTTCGTTTATACCAAAATGGCAGTATAATAGATAATTTATATGTTTCATTGGATCTGTTATTGTTAGCAGGTTCTGCGTAGGCTCAGTGAATGGCGTTAGAATTCCGGTACTTCGGCCACAGTATCATTCATTAGACGCTACATTGCATTGGGTTATGTGCAAAAGCGATTCGGGTTTTGTAGGGGAAAATCCGCGAGAGAGTCGTGGAACGCGAGCTGTGCTGCTTTTGTCCGAGGACGATGAGCCGAAGAAATGGGGAGCAAAGATCCTGAGTCAGACGAACGAGACATTTGTGATACGCATCTTCACGCCGCCTCAGTTGCCCGTCAACAAATGGAAGTTCAGCTTCGATACCGTGCTCCACGTGGTGGACAAATGCCAGGTCTTTCGTCATCCAAAAAGCTACCCGGTCTACATCCTCTTCAACCCTTGGTGCGTTGGTAAGAACACTTCAGACAATCGAAGTCAGTAAACAACGGATGTGATCAGGACCCGATTTAGAAAGGGTGAGGCCCTAAGCTATGGGAAGATGTAGAGGCTCTATTTGGCAAGAATTATAACATATGACATGGAAATACAATAAGCGACACCATCACAGGTAAAAAAATACCTACCTAGGTAACAAAAAACAAGTAAGTTTTTTATAACTAAATCTAATAAGAATTGATATTAAAACATAATTATAAAATAATGAAATCCTACAGTCTTGTGTAAATAATGATCTATTGTAATAATTGGGTCTAATTTGTTAATGTTAATTGTTGTTAATTAGGTTGTGTCAATTAGATGAATAATTACTTAAATATAAATTGTAATAAAACTGTAACAAATGAAAACATTACGAGTTTTAAGAGGCCCCTTCAGACGGTGGGGCTCCAAGTTGTAGCTTTTTTAGCTTATGCCTAAATCCGGCCTGGCTGTGATTTTCTATCAGGCCGTCGTCTGTGAAGCATAGCAAGTGAATATGGCTTCTTTGTATTGAACGATAAAAAACCAATGGACTGATTCGACTTTCCTATTGCATATTTAATTACCTTCAAAAGATCTCTGCTATTAAAAGGGTTTGGAATAACAGTTACTGGATAAGCGGAGTGCCCAATGAGAACCGGCATAATACACGATCTAAGTAAGTAAATAATACATTCGTTAACACGCCATCTGTCCATCAGCTGAGCAAGCAATTGTAGGCGTCGGTGGGTCGCAGCAGTCACACAACCAAAGCAAAACGGTACAAATAAGTCTTAAGACGCTTTACAAATACGTCTGTTTCTATGTCACGTAGTCGTCTAGACTGCTGCTAGTTTCAGACGTTTAGGCGTTTGAATTTATACATGCGTCATATCAACTATAGCTTACCGCATAACATGCATTCTTAAACTGTTAAGTATTTTTACAGTATACTGTCCCCAACACGTGACTTAACTATACTGCAAAAGCATGTATCTGGATGCCTATGGCAGCTCATGCGCCTTCCAAACGTTCTCTCTAGTACAATATTACAAGAGTTGGATCAGTTCAAAGTTCTTTCCTTGTATACTGTTTCATCCTTTCTGAACTGTCAGCCTCTGCATGGGCTGGTTCACGGGTGTCATGATTTTTTTGCGATATTTTCATCAGCTTGTCGTCATTCTATATCTTGAGCACAGCTATGAACCACGGAGGTTTGGAATGCAGCCTCGACTGCTGATTTTGAGGACTGTTTTTAAAGATATGCAAAAAACGAAGGACTTGTTACTTTATCATATGAAAACAACAACTTAATCAAACTTTTGTTTTCAGACGTGTGGCATCGTCTGGTAGATCAATTAGAAGCGTCTGGTATTCAGCAGATGGCATATGAGCAACAGTAGACTCCCACTAGAGCTGCCGATTAAAGATACTGACGCCCACCGTCGTTCGTAATTATTCTTGTAACACGAAACCAGGATGGTAGACGTAAAGGGGGTTTGGCAAATCACTTACATTGGATTTGAACTGATTGCCTTCTGCGTAGTTCATATCCTGATTGCCTACCCATCCATGGACTTCTGTATATTGGCAAATGGACGGCAAAATCTGCATAAAACATGCATTCGAGCATAATGACGTTAACGTTAAAATGGGTTGAGCTGAAAAGGTCCAGGCAGCAAGCGAACAGGCACCACTCTATTCAGTAGGTCCTTGCCCGTTCAGACTTAGAGGCCTATGAGTCATACGTATATTGAATTTCATAAATAATCCGCATTAGAGGCCTAAGGGTAACACGTGCATTGAATTTCATAAGTAAGTCGAATGCGGATAGCTTGTTTTAGAGGTGAAAGTTGTGGGAACCCATAGATAAGGGATGATGTGAACTCCCTGGTCTGTCCCTTCTGGTCCTTTTGACTGAACAGCACTTGACTTATTATTTGACCCTAAAAATGAAAAAAGTTAATGCATAATTTTAGGCCTGCTGCTGAGGCCGGTGACCCGAGGTTACATCTTGAAGTACTGGAGTTTACTTTGTGCTGTTTTCCACGTTTCAGCTTTGCTATGTTGCTCTTAACCGCCTTTCTTAAATCGGAAATTCTCTAATTATTACTTGCTAGACATTGGCTGCATTTTCTCTGCAGACGATCAGGTTTTCATGAGCGATGAATCGTCGAGAGATGAGTACGTTCTCAACGACTGCGGACGCATTTTCTATGGAACGAGGTTCCACATTTCTCCTATGCCTTGGAACTTTGGACAGGTAAGATAAAGGTACAGGTAAAGGACAGGTCAGACACGCCTACGTAAATACAGGCATACTGACAGGCACATAGACAGATTTGTAGAGAGAGATAAGCGGGTTGACAGGTAGGTTTATGGAGAGATAGGTTTATGAAGTGATAGACAACAACGCCCAAGTGGGTTCATATGTAGTACATATGAACCATTTGGGAATATTATCTTTTTCTTGCCTTATCTTGTTAATGTGACGTTTCGGTCGGGGGGGGGGGAGTTTGCCTATGAACAGAATTATAGGCCTATTGAAATGTAGGTCTCTTTTTAAAGACATGTAGGCCTGTGCTATTCTTAAATTGCGAGCAGATGACGTGTATAAATATGAGCTATTCTGTCAAACAACAGGATGTTTCTCATATTTCGGTTTAACGACTGCAATCAATTCAAGAGGATGCACTGAAATTATTGTCAGTTATCCATATACAGGATAATTAATCAGACGACTTGAACTTCTAGCTCCTCGCCTCTTAAGACCGACGGACAGATGCGGGGCATACGCGTGCATACGGCCAAGTTGCGATATGCGGGGGCGGAAGGGGTATGTCCCCACACTAGTTATGACTATTTCATGTTAAAGAAATTGAGTTCATCTATATCTTGAGCACAGCTATGTTCAGTCATGAGTTCATCATCTATAGCGCTCACTGTCTCAGTCAGGGCTGGACGAACTCCGTCGCAGTTCCGAGCAAGGGGATCAAGTCCAGCGCAAGACACTCCATCTAACGAATGCATTAAAAACATTTATGCAAACCTTAATGTCTTGTTTCTAGTGATTTAGTATGATAAGCATATACTAGAGCACAGTTCATCTCTCCGAGTCTAAAGCCTATTATCGCAGCGCACCACAATATACATTGTTTGATAAGGTTACAAACTTAATTGTCTATTCTAGCATAGTCTGGTCTAGTCTAACCTATCGGCTAGTCAATGTGGTGGCATCTCAATAAATTGTAATCGTAATTCCGAGATTTCTAAAGACCCCAACGGAAGCCACATCTCGTTGGCCAGCTTATTTATAGGCGCCCAAAAACAAAATCGATAGGCATACAGGGTTCGGTTGCAGGTCAAGATCCAAAAGTCAGGCAGAGAGGCAACGTGGCTGCTACAGGGATGTTGCTTGGGATTGGAGCAGAAGGAGAGATAAGAGAAAAAGGAGGGTCTGAAGTCATGCAACTATAGCGATACCGTAATAAAACATTGAGCATAAAGCCGCAGTCACAACAGTAATTATAATTACTGGTTAGAACATATGCAAATAGAAATAAATAATTCTACCATGTTTGCACATTTCTCGTTCAACGGTTAGCGATTTGGCTGTTGAGACACCACCTGTAATAGGTGCACACTTCAATCTCACTAGCACAGGGCCACCTTCCCATTACCCTAGGGCAGGAGAAAGGATCGCGTCAATCTAAAGGTAGCATCATATGCGTGTCTTTGGATAACGCGCTTGTTCTATGGGGTGAATGCTAAAAAATGCCAATATTATGTCTGAATTATTTGGGGCTGTATCCTGTCTACCTTTGTTCAAAATTCGGCTTGAACGGGCTGCTGTGAAAACCGCTGGTAGCGAGCGATAAGAGTGCTTTTTATGGCATTGACGATCACTAATTGATTATCAAGCTGGTTGTAGATATATGCGAATATGTCTGGTATGTCTAGTGTGTCGGTTAGGTATGGTTTCTCCAACAGACTGCCGTTTTGACTACGGTTTCACCTGAAGTGACCATCGATTAGTGTGTATTATAGCGGCGCTATAGAAGGCGTCAGATTATATTAGATATGGTAGTTTGGCAAAATAGGTGGGTTTCGTGTAGGCCAGATCCTTCGCTTATTTATCGCGGTTCATATTGAATATTTCAGTTTGAAGACTTTGTTCTCGATGTGTCTATGCACTTGCTAGACGTTTCGGGTTTGAATTCGAGTCTTCGTGGAAATTCAGTGCACGTCGTTCGAAAGATCTCCTCAATGGTAAGTACAAAGCTGGCAAGTGAGACAGAAAGACCGTTTAGAGTTTGCAGGGCACGTGATGAACTAACAGACAGCAGGACTGACACGTAGGAAGGCAAAAATGGATCTGTAAATGAATAAGCTTACAGGATGCAGATGAAGCTATACACATGACGGATCATAAATAAACTCAGATGAAGCAAGTGAAAAGCCCCCAAACGTAGCAGGTTGAAAATGAAGATCGAACAGGTAACAGAGAGCTTTAAAACGAGGGAGAACTTGAAACATTTAAGGTTGTCACAGAAGAAAGGAGTAATAGGCAACCGCATGGGCTAAAGTGTGACAGAAAAAACTATTTTATAAATAAATTTTGATAGCGAGGTTGACCGATTAAGATCAGATATCAAGTTTCTAAGCTTTGGGATATTGTTCGTTGAAGCCCTCGATGATGATTTGACTGGATTTTGATGCAGACGAATGAGCCAGATGACAATGGAATATTAGTCGGCAACTGGTCGGGTGATTATTCGGATGGTACTTCTCCCGTTGCCTGGAATGGAAGCGTCGCCATTCTGGAAGAGTACTGGAAAAAGAAAGTACCAGTCAAATACGGGCAGTGCTGGGTTTTCTCCGCCGTTGTCACCACAAGTTAGTGCTTATGTACTGTAGGCTATGTGCCAATCAGTTACCCAATCACTCGCTCATTGTTTTATTCGCTCTTTAGCTCGTTCGCTGACATAGAAAGAAACAGTCGATGGTGGTCGAATATTTAATAGGCTGCAATAAAGACGAACCGAAATTGCTTGTGGTATACGTAATCTGAAGATCATATGCAAAGGAGGTTCACCACCATCATATCTGGTTAGCAATGGATGGGTGACTGTCCGTGGAATTCCACAACACCTGGCCCCCCACATGGCCATCCATCTCTTTGGGGTCGGTAAATGAGTAACTATGCAAGTTGGGATGCGAAAAAGGTGAAATGTAATTGTAATTGTAATTAGTAACGTCTATAGCGCCGGTGTCTAATGCACAAGGCATCAACCGATGGCGCACAAAAACCACATTAGATCGCTTCCACCTCATTCCTTCGCATTTGCGATTAGATCTGCATTGTTATTTGCGCGCCTCTCAGACTGACTGATATTGCACTGGATCATCGGACTCTTAATAGGCTGTGTTATCATGATCCAAGACGAGGTTGAGCTCCCGTACTTTCTCTTTTGCTGATCAGAGATTTAAAAAATGCTGCCCAGTTCTATCTGCTCTGTCATTCAGAATTCTATTTAGCCTTTATTTAACCTCTTGTCTTGCGATCCTGTTTACCAGCTGTAGCGTGCCTTCCAGTCTTCCTGGCCTTGTGGATCTCCGACGTAGAGATCTACCTGTTTTCAATGCAGGATTCTGGTTTCGCTTCGAAGCGACCGTCGACTGATGCCCCGACTGTTACGACAACGTCATTGTTGAGATCAAATTAGAACAGGTTGAATGTTATGTAAAGTAAAAAGTAAAGTATCCCATATCCCACAGTGGGACGTAGGAGAGGCGCTCATTTCCTTTTCTAGGCCCTTGAGCCGGCAATGGACGAATCCCAAGGTCCTGGACACGGGGCCAGTGCATCGCAGGACTTGCCGTTTACTTCCCAGCTCACGCCGGTACCAAATTCTACTGTTTGGTGACAGAGGCACGGTGTGCGCAAACAACTTGCCCAGGGTCGTTACACGGAGTCGAACCCGCAACCGCATGATCATTGACCAAACGCGTTACCGATAGACCACCGTGCCGCACGAATGTTATGTAGACTAATTTAAGTGACAATGCAATCTACACATCTAGGTGCATGCACACAACTGTTGCAAAACTGTGTATCTGTCTGCAGTCTGTCGAGCTCTTGGTATTCCGTGTCGCAGTGTTACGAACTTCGTGTCTGCTCATGACACCGACGGAAGCTTAACAGTAGACGAACACTGGGATGCCAGCGGAAAGACTCTCGACGAATACAACCAGGATTCCGTTTGGTATGCCATGCACGGACACTTTTTATCTCATTAAAAATTTCCCACCCTCTGCGCAAACTAGATAACTAGATATCTGATTGCTAAAAGGTTGACAATGGCTGATTTCTGGGTCATTTGATTGAAGTCGCAGAGTGGTCCATCATTCAGTGAAAGTTGCCATGGCGGTTGATTGATACGAGGCACGACTCGACAAAAGCACCAACGACAAATATATGTATCAGTTCTGGAAATATAGTTTGCATTGTGAGGTGAACTGTTGGCTGGAATTGTTTCCTAGGAACTTCCATGTGTGGAATGACGTCTGGATGCAGAGACCAGATCTTCCGAGTGGATTCGGAGGATGGCAGGCGATCGACGCCACTCCACAAGAAACCAGTGAAGGTATTTGTCATCGTTACTAAGAACTTACATTGTCTCTCTTATAAAGAACCTCTTAAAGGCGCTATATGATTTCGGGTTGCTCTATTCCAATGGGTTTCACGAGTATACGTGCATGATATCTTAAGCAGCCTGATAGATTTGCAGCTGAATTGACCGAGAAATTGTTCTGTCGCTGCTATCTTCAGGTACATAAAATGGATGTTAAACCAGAAGAAAATAATAAAGTAAACTGCCGTCACCGTTGCAATCAATTGAAATAGTCTTGTCTTCTATATATGGTCATGGGTTACATTTCCTTCACTATCTTAGCATATCCCAATATAGTATTTTATCGTTTTAAAGCAAAGTATACTATCTGTTGAGTAATCTTGTCTGTCAGTTAATCATGTGGCTAATTATGATTGGTTTAGGTGTTTACTGCACTGGTCCAGCCTCCCTCGAAGCCATCAAGAACGGCCTTGTTCATCTGCCCTACGACGGTACATTCATTTTCGCCGAAGTCAACGCAGACCGCGTCCACTGCATTCAGACCGAAGACGGAAACTGGAAGCACACGTTCCAAGAAAACTAGTAATCACTTATTCACTCACTCATTATTTGTCGATGCCGGAACGTAATCACTTATTCACTCACTCATTATTCGTCGATGACCCTAGTAATCACTTAGTCACAAACTCATTATTCGTCGATGACCCTAGTAATCACTTATTCACAAACTCATTATTTGTCGATGACCCGTGAATGCAATTCTATTCTCAGCCCATTTAGCCTGTTTAGGATCTCGCGTGTGCACACTTTTGGCAAGCTGAACAAAATTCTGGCATTTCACTTGAGGACGGATTCGAAACGGTGCAGACCATTACTTCTGACAGTTCCTGTAATACTTCGACTCTAACCACCTTTTATTTCAACGCCATTCAAGCTCAAAACTCCATCGAGATGAGATTGTTCTGTTGCTCTGTATAAGACCTAAATAACTACTCGGTAATAGATTCCTCGTGCTTGTAATTCAGTAGGCCTAATACTACTTGTAGCGTAACGTCAAATTTCGGGTCCCCGCAGATTACTATGAGCGGACTCCCTATTTTTCAGATTCAAGCCCAGGCCTCACAAAAGTTGAGGACCTAGCGGACACATAGTCAAACTACTGATTGTGATTATACCAGCCTATGACTGATTCAACATGCATACTTACTATTATTAAATGATTATACCAGCCTATGACTGATTCAACATGCATACTTACTATTATTAAATGATTATACCAGCCTATGACTGATTCAACATGCATACTTACTATTATTAAATGATTATACCAGCCTATGACTGATTCAACATGCATACTTACTATTATTAAATGATTATACCAGCCTATGACTGATTCAACATGCATACTTACTATTATTAAATGATTATACCAGCCTATGACTGATTCAACATGCATACTTACTATTATTAAATGATTATACCAGCCTATGACTGATTCAACATGCATACTTACTATTATTAAATGATTATACCAGCCTATGACTGATTCAACATGCATACTTACTATTATTAAATGTGCAGTATAGGAAAGAATATCAGTACAAAAGGTCCAGGTACCGATGACCGTCTTGATGTCACCGATCAATACAAGTTCTCCGAAGGTATGAGTTCAATTCCTGCCTTCGATTGCCACTTATTCACTCATTTATTATAGAGGCTTACATGTGCCGTTAATACGTGAATTGCGATATACTTGCAAACAATTACTACCATATTAGAGTTTTAATTGTAATTGTATATTAAATAGGATGACAAGCATAAGAAGAAGTTGACTCTGAATGAAAATCAGTAAGTTCAAATGACTGAAAAGAATGAAGATTGTTTACTTGGGTGGCACTGATGATGATTATTGCATGGAGAAGGAGAAGAAGGAAGAGAAAGATGATGATGACGATAAGCATGAGGCTGAGGGATGATGATACTGATGACCTGGGGCTAGAAGGTTGACGATGACGAAGATGAGCAGAAGACGAAGAGATGATGATGATGATGATGATTATTATGACGACAAATAGCAGGAGATAAAAGGAGGATAATAGCGGTGAGCAGGAGACGGAGACATGGTAATGATATTGAGGATAAACATGAGACTTGAAGATGATGATGATGATTAAATTGAGCAAGAGACAAAGGGATGATGATCATGATGACCATGAGCAGGAAGCGGAGAGGAGGAGGAGGAAGAAGATAGTTATGATGACGATGACAACGACAACAGAAAAATGAATTCCATATAACTATTAGTTTATCCAGCAGATTGTTAAACATGACAGTGCAACTAAAATTGATTAATTTGGCCGATTGATGTTGTTGATACGGTGGCAGGTAAACGAAGTTAAGCATAATCGAACCTCGTGTAGTACCCTAATTGGATAGCTTAGAATCCGCTGCTGCATTCCACGACACCTGGCGCCCTCTCAACCCTTCATCGCTTCAGGATCAGTCAAAGGGTTCATCATTTGCTGGTTTGCTGTGGTCATGTTTGCGCCTTGACCTTCGACCTCGAGGCGATGCTTCTGATGAGTCCCTATACAGATACCCACACAAGTGCACTACCCTTACCTCTACTTCTACTGTTTTAGGATCGCAGCTAGAGAGAACGGCTGTATGGAGAGCTGTATCGGCCTGTTCGAGCCGCAAAACAATGTACCAAGTGGAGGCAGAGGTAAGAGGCGCCAGTGTATATGCTCTGTATGTACCCGAACATGACATCTTTAAGTCATTCACAGTCAGTGGAAAGGAAACGTCATAACGACGCATGATCGGGGTTTATTTTACAGGGGTAAATGACAGGTCTAATGGGAGCTCCACAGAGTCACTTTGGACTCGGCCATTAGACTACAACACTTCTGGATTATTTATTTTGTTATTGTAATTATTATTGTAATTGTTATTGCTCTTTTTATTGTTATTATTTTCATTATCATTGCCGTGGCTAATACAAGCCCTGTAACTATTATTATTATCTTTGTTTATATATTTATATAGCGTCACAATGTTTTGAGGAAGCAATCGATGGCGGTGAGCAACTGTACTTGAAGAATTTATTTATGTTCTGTAAGTGTTGAATTGGCTCAAACGCCCGTTAGAAGGCGGGTTCTATCCCCGAGTCAAACATCACGACCGCCAAAGCAAATGTTAGTTTCGTGTTACACATGAGTTAAAAAGAATTTGTGTTGATCTGTGCATTTGTAGGATATCGACTTCAGTCTGGTCCACAAAGATGATGTCTTGATTGGGGAACCATTTGATGTCATCTTGAAGATCCACAACAAGAGCATCGACCAACGAAGAACCATCAGAGCAACACTGTCGTCGACTGTCGTTCACTATACGGGAGTACCAGTCACATTAATCAAGTCCTTTTCAAAGACAGTCACGCTCCAACCAAACGCAGGTCAGCTATGACAGCACTTCTCGCAGTTTTCTATCGATTGAAAGTCGCGGTCAGAACATACCTGTTCTTCTTCTTAGCTGTTCTTAGTGAACGGGCTTTTTCTGTTGCTGGACCTAAAATTTTGATTTTCCTTCCTGTTTCTGTTCTGTTCTCAGTCGCTTCTGTCGTTTTGTTCTCAACTTAAAACTTACTTTTTAAAATTGCTTATCCACCGTAGGCTGCCTCTCTGTCTTGTCGACTGACCTTCTGGGTATTGATCTGATTGCCGCTTGCCTTGGTGCGCCATTGTGCATTAGACACCGCCGCATTTGAAGTTATAATTATTATACCTTCTGGTATCTTCTTTATCTGGTATACGTTTCCGGTGAATGAAGTTCAAGTGTGCCATGATATATAGAGCACACAGAGTTCATAGTCGGTTTACTACAATTACAGTGTTGGCCGATTGACTGAGTGCTCAGCTTGCAATGCGGATTAAGGGAGACGACTGTTTTGCAAGTCTTACCCACCGCCGAGCGATAACTTGCGCTATTCGCGGATTCTGTAAACATGTAGGAAATTATATTTACTTTAAATAGGAGACAGTTTATTGGGGTTCTCTAAAAGTGGCGCTATGTAAGTATTCAGTTACATTACGTCAGGTTTAAATATGTGTTAATGACAGAGGAGGAAGTGAAGATGACGGTGGCGGTGGTAGAATACGTGGACAAAGTGACGGACTTATGTCACATAAAGATCGCATCCATGTCTCAAGTGGAAGAGACGAAACAGTTCCACTGCGACTCGGATGACTTCTGTCTCAGCAAACCAACCATACGCATCAAGGTATACGCACCCATGCATTTCTTTCGCGTAGATCGAGCGGCTTTTGACTGCAAGATGATTTTAGAGTGAGGAATGAAGCAAATCGAACAGGTTTTAAAAGCAAATGACGTTTAAAGGGGCGTTTAAAGCCAGACGTCGGATTCTGTTTGTTCTGGAGTTTCCAATGTCTCGCTGAATCCACTGTAGCCATCTCTCTACCACTGATTGGAGCCCTGCGCATATATATATATACACATATATATGTATATATATATATACACGCAGAAATGCTTGATCTTTGGAATTCGACTCGGAACTCAAACCAATTCCGCATTTTACTCTTTATGAGCAGTTTCGTATCATAATTTTAATCACGGATTTCTACAGTTCCACTTTAACAGAAAATCCTCAGAGTATTTTACATTAAAATGAAATTTCATAGTTACTCTTTTTGTATCATTCTACTTTACACTTTTAACTAAATAAGATTTTATAGTGACCATGTTTTTAAGCTTTAAAATAATTCGTACCTAGTGCAGCATACAAGTCGGCCGGCGCCAGAAACTGGATGATAATGATGACAATCATCATTACTATAAAGATGGTGGTGGTGGTGATGATTTAGAAGATGATTAAGATGATGATGAGAGTGAACATGATGCTGAAGAAGATGAGGATGATGATGAAATGATGATGATCAAAGACGAGGATGATTATGATTATGAATGACAGGTACCATCCGAGATCACGCTGGGTGAAGATTGCGAAATCGAAGCCTCGTTTACGAATCCACTTATAAAGACATTGACTAAATGCGAATTTAGTTTCGAGGCACCGAGTCTTCAGAGACCGATAAAACTGCCTCACAAGTAAGTTCCACTACACACTAACTCATCTACTCTTCATTATCAAAGCATTATTTAGAACTATACGTGATCTTGCGTACATATAGTACGACACCTTCTGCTATCATCGACATTGAAACTTCCGTACGATGTATTTGCTATTTGCCTTAAGTATCGCCAAACGACAAGTCCTAAAACCCATTATACATGAATCACGACGACATCAGACCAACGTCTGAGCGCTCAAGTTAACAAATCACAGGCATAAGATACATGGATGCCAGCGAGGCACGCTTGAGTCTGTCCAAAACTTGCTGAATCATCATTTCTACGTTGCGTCAACGTGAAATTGTGCTCATATACGCATAAATACATAAATAGCTGCATACATATATACATGCATACTTGACCATAAATAATTACATTTCATATATAAATAACTAGGCCCAGATATAATAATAAAGGCCTACACCGCTATAGACTGTTTGGTTATTGTTCTTGTTAGGGCTGTACCTTCACACAGCGTCGTCAAGTGCTCTACGAAGATAACTCCGCTGAAGGAGGGAGAGAAAGAGGTGATAGTCGGCTTCTGGTCAGAGCAGCTTTCTGGTTTAACCGGAAGTGTGAAGGTCAAGGTCACGAGTAAAGAGGATCACGTTACATCCGTTTGACGAAAAAATTCCAATCTGATTAACGTTGAAATGTCTCAACTGAATTCGCGATTCCTGACGCCTTGCGATGCCTTATTAAACAGGATTCGAGTTTCCTGCGATTAAGTATTCCGTTGTCTAACCAATGCTACTCCAACTCATGTTTTGCTCAGTCAAATTCTGCTACTGTAGTCGTCCATGTACGCATGAACTGAGTTTTGCTTTAGACGGATATAATCTTTTGGTTTGAATATAAGCTGCATTCTGTCAATTAAATCGAAGGATAAATTGAAGAAAATAGTTTATCTAAATTGTAGACGTGAATCAGGAATCACAGCAGACTGCCCTGGTTAAACAGTTCACTGTGGAAGGCGAGTTGCCTGTACTAAGAAAATTAAACGGCGATAGTAAAATGTTTTTACATGCCTCTTCAGAAGCGCCTCAGAGGTGTAATCGTAATCGTAATTCCGAGATTTCTACAGCGCCCAACGAAAGCCACGTCGCGGGGACCAGCTTATTCACAGGCGCTCAGTCAAAACAAAATCGATAGGCAAAAGGGTTCGGTTCCAGGTCAAGATCCAAAAGTCAGACGGAGAGACACCGTGGCAGCTATGGGGGGGGGGGTTGGAGAGGAGAAAGCGATAAGAGGAAGAAGGGGTGTGGCCCTAAGACTTAAGGATCATTCGGCTGAGGCGCATACACGACCACAAAGTTCCATCAATAAGAAACCTTTCAACCTGACACTTGCGTCGATATCATTTACCAACCCAATAAGGAATGGAGGGCTGAGTTTTCATCAGTCAACGTGGTATTTTACAGACGGTCACCCATACAAGGGCTAACCGGTCTTGAAATCACAGCGCCGGCCAGGGTCGTGTCAAGCAATCGCCCAACATGTAAGATCTTATTGGGCGATGGATCACTTCCAATTTTTATATAAGCATGCTATTCTACTTCCTAGACTTAAGCACCAGGCTTTGACACAAACGATTACGACTTGGGTTTTAGTACGTCATCGGTAGATGCCCTGAGCTTTTGAAGCCGGCGCTATAGAAGTTGCTAATTAATAATAATAAAACATCTGCTGGACTCGATTACCTATTATAGCTTTTAAACTTCTCACTTTTAGTAATTCTTTTGCCAACTTCACCTGTTGCTTACAACCCTACAATGGCAAAATTGCTATGCAATACTTGATCGGAAAATGAAAAGAAATCAGACAATATTTGTAAATTTCTAGGCCTCTGTAGAGACTTTGGATTAGATGGGCCCCTATTCTCAAGTTTCTGATTACATTTATAATTCTGCATATACGCTGATTTCCTGCTCAGTCACACACCATGTAGACATCAAGGCCCTAAATAATTTAAAATAATAATTGTGTGTTGTGAGTCAGTCTCCAATCTTTCCATGTACTTTATTAAAAGTTAAGTGCTAGCCGCTGATCCCCAACGGTGTTTTAATAAGTTAACTGAGGGAGTCATTAGCACCCTTTGGGGTTCAACTCCAGAATCCCCGACAACTGGAAGTATGACTTATCGTAATTGTAATCGTAAACTCGAGATTTCTATAGCCCCCAACGAAAGCTAAGTCTCGGGAATCACGGAGTCACAGGCGCTCATCAAAACAAAATCGTTAGGCAGGAGGATCAGAAACGGTTCCTGGTCAAGATCCAATAGTCATTCACTCAGGCAGTCAGACAGCTACTGTGGATGAGGGTTGGAACTGGAGCGGCAAGATAAATAAGGGGAAGAAGATGAAACAGGATAGGATCTGTAGAAGAGGAGTGTTTGTAGTTTTGAGTTAAAGACTTGAGCAGAGATTGCTAGGGGATGAAATGTCCAAAGACTTATAAGTGCGCGCAGACTTTAAGAAAACTGTTTTATTTCGATTCATACCCAAACAATCATGTTCACTGGATTCACATCTGGTCCGCATTTTGCCACTGATGTCATCTGGCAGCCAACTATGAGCCCAATGAACTTGGCTGTCAAAAGTTTTGCTCCTTGTCCATTTCGGCGAGTTTAATTCATGGAGCTGTGCCGTTCCATCTATCCTTTTACTTTTATTTGCCAAAATGCTAAAGGCTAGAATTTGGAAATAAAAGAAACACCTCACTCTTCTCCATGGTTAATTTAAGGAACGATACTGATTGAAACCTAAAAATCCTTTTGTTCTCATAACAGAATGTGTATTTATTTCATATATATATATATATATATATATATATTTGAAAGGGTATCTAGATGATCACCAACTGGAATTGATATTGCGTCGGTCGGCATTTCGAGCGAATTGGTTCCAGTGACACGGAGAATTATGACACGTGGAAAACTCATTTATTTCCGTTAACAAATCATATTAGGTAGAGTGCAATGATCGATACCATGCGTGTTAGCAGACAATCAAAATGGAAAGATATAAATATAATTATAAATATAGCCTACATGTAGATGTATTGAAGCCTAATAACGTGCTGGCTGTATGTATGGCCTGCGGTGTTGTCATCTTGCAATGCCAATTGCAGTAGGCCTACCTGCAGTCATGATGCGCGCCGCAGCTCATGAGATATTGTTAGCTGGCATGCAACTACGATGCTCCACGGTTGATGATTATGATGATGACGACGACATCAGGTCTACAACTGTTGGATAAGGTGCCGCAGTTTGAGCTCTGTTGAGCCTTCAGTCGGTCGATTTCAGCCTTACCACAGCTGAGCGCTGAACAGAGTTCAGCTTGACAGTAAATTCAACTTTGAGCGGTTGAGCTTATAGCCGGCTGAACCTAAGGACAATTAATTGTCAACTAAGGTCTGGACAATTCTAGACAATTGGGTTTCTGGCAGATGAACCTTGAGACAGTTTAGTTTTTGCAGAGCTCTTTCATTGGAAAATTTAGCTTTTGGACGGCTGAAGCTTAGAACAATTGAGTTTTTCGCCGTTTTAGAATCTTAACAATTGAGTTTTTCCGATAGCTAGATCTTGCGATTGTTTAACCAATCGGCGACCGACAAGAAGGGAACAGTCACTGTGAGGAGCTCCAATCTAACCTGATTTGCATCAATTATCCTGTCGTCCAAACATCGAAGACGAGTTCTTTCACTGCGCTGTTTCGTTGGACACAAACTTATCGACTTCAGCATAAGATAAATTAACAGGTATTTATACACTTACTTATAATAGAGTGTCCTATTAGTCGACGTATTTCAATATATATCATAGAAAACACACACACTTTGTTTCCTTCACCTGATAAAGAGTTTTCTTAGCAACATTTCGTGCAGGTTGTTATTACTTCCAGGTGGCCATTACAGGCCTATTACACGTAAATTGCATATGCCTGATTTTACATAAACCGTAGTGATTATACATAATCGTAACCATAATCATAATCTCTATATAGTTAGACTAAAGATGACGCTCGAAATTCGGAATTCCGGAACAAACATATACGCATTTGTAATATATTTGTAAGTATTTAGGCCTAACGTCAGCAATGATTCTTAACAATGCGCCTTTTATCAAATGGGCTCTCGCACGGAAAACTACAAGTCTACTTTGCGATGAGTTAGCGGGATTTTGGAAACACCCACACTTGCGCAATAGCGGAAAAGTTTGGAAAAATCTACGATTGCGCAATAGCGGGAAGCATGTTTAGGCTTGTCTGCTGGCTTGGCTGGAAACAGCCTATATAAAGCGATTACGGGTGCATTGTTAAGACAGCGCAAAAAAGATTTAGTAACAGTAGTCTGTCATGTGCTAAGTTGATAGTTTGAGTTATAGATGTTGTTGAGGGATTCGTGCGTTTATCAGCTATATATTAAAGTTCAAGTACTATTGTCGGTGAACTGTTAGTACTTTCACTTTTATAAACGAAAATTAAAGACTGTGTATAATTTTTCGAGTTAACACCAAACTTCGGGCGAGCCGAAAATTCGAAGCCCGATCGATTTACACCTTGGAAGGTCTTTCACATAAATTGTGAAGGAATTAAAAATGCAATTATCTCGATGCATGTTAAATAGACAGCGGGTCGTGTTCTATTATGTATGATAGACGGCTGATATCGATAGATGCATGAAGCAGAAGGAGAAGAAGAAGTAGGAGAAGGAATAGGAGGAGGAGGAGAAGTAGCAGGAGAAGGAGGAGGAGGAGAAGGCGGAGAGGAGGAGCAGGAGGATAAGCCTTTCTCGTGCAATTAAGAGCAGGTTATTCTAGGTTAGCTAACCCTAACCCGTAGTCGGAGGGTCAGTATAGAACTGCTTGATGACCACTAGAAATGCGATATCGTCTGAGTAAGACAATAGACCCGCCTACTTGTTCAGAACCTCTCTGGACAATGGATGTGAAAACCACTTCAGTTAGAAGGGCATCATGTATGATGCTTATATCTTCATTTCTTGATCTCGGGTGTCTGATTCTGATCTTCAAAATTCACCGCATTTCTATCGAAGCATTCATCCCAATGAAGCAAGGATCGCATAGGCTACGTTAGGACAACGTGTTGTACTTTTTCTGCTCAAGGCCTGCATTCCAGCGTGTATGTCATACGAACCGCTTAAAACTGTAATGAATTTCCCACAGTAAAACCTGTTGTTCAATGGACACTGGCAGTTCGCATCAAAGGCACCACGCAATTTCCACAATTTCCACCCCGTGCATCATGGAATTTACCGAATGAACACCCAGTTGCGCGTAACCTCCGCACAACGCACCCGCCTGTGTAAAGGCCACTCCATTATGCATAACCCTGCAGAGTGGACACACATAACCAACAACACACCCCGTGGAGTGGACACTGGCATCTAGTTGGTGCTTTACGGGATCGTCGTAAATAACAGTGAGCGGAGGAATGAGAGCGGATTCTTGCTCTGCGTCTCTGCCTTCCATTTCGTCATCTTCGTTTCATGCATTCTTAATGGTCGTCGAGGCAAGTGGCAGATGGTTGACCCAGCATAGACAAAGAGACGCGCAGACCGACACTTAGGCAGAGAAAGGATAGGACATAAAAAGAGGCACGCAGACTGGCATTTAGGCAGACAGAGGATAGGATATACAAAGATACACAGATTCACAGTTAAGCAGACGGACGATAGGACTTACAAAGAGACGCACACAGGGCCTCAGAAAGGAAATTTGTAAGGCGGTTCAAGACTGTTTTCGGGCCCCCTCTTACGGTCCTTCCCCCAACAGCCGTCCTGGTTTTGTCTTAATACCCATTATAATACAAAGTATACAGTGCAACATTTGTAAATTGCTATATACTACAATGCGACATTTGTTAGACAACAGTATATGGTCTTCTGTCAGTGAGTGCCTTCACTTCAATAAGAAGTTCAAACGGAAGTATGAAGCCTCAATTAAAAGAAAAACCTGGGGAGCCACACCCACTGTCACGCAGCCACAAATAAGAATATGTTCATGCCTTCAAAAATCTTAATAGGCTTATTTACTTAACAGAGGAGCTTTCGTGGCCTTCTGTTCTGCAAAATTTCTTATGACAGTATCAAAATCAATTGTTCTGGCAATGTTTGACTCAATACTCAGCCTTGCCAAATCCACAAGACGTTCTCGAGACATTGTAGACCTTAAAAGATCCTTAATCAGTTTGAGTTTGCTGAATGATCTCTCTGCCGAGGCTACTGTTGCTGGAATTGTTAGCAGTATTCGTAAGCTGACACAAACATTTGGATATAGCTCGGAAAGATTGTATTCTGTTAATAAGTTCAACAAGTCTAACGGTATTAACTGTGCACTTCCAAAATTTGCCCTATGCACTGAGGGTAAATATAGCATTTCTGTTACGAAATCCTGAACATTAAGGTCAGCAGAATATTGCTTTGCTAAAGCTAAAGCTTTTCCTTCCAGATCACTTGTAGACATGGTCAGATATTTGCACAAGAAATCAAACTTTTCAGCCAACTGCGTAAGAGCACTGAAGCGGACAGTTAATCCTGCTATAACATTATCTATCAAGACATAAAACACAGACTTTCTGAAGTAGGCCTCTTCTGGCGATTCACCTGTGTCATTCATTTCCATCAAGTTGGCATCTGGTGTGTTGTCATCATGCAGCCTCGCCCTCTTGTGACTTACTCCACGACGTCGACGAGAGAGTTTTATTTCTATGTTAAGGTTTGATGCAACCAGCTTGCCTTCATTCCACATGCATTTCCAGTTGTTTCGGAGTTTTGTCGAATCTTCTAGAAGTGTTTCAATGTTTGCTACTTCGACATCCAATGTGGCATCTCTGGCTTGAACGAACTTGTAGTAGTTATCTATGCGAGCTAATATTTTGTACCACACAGCTGACATTCGCACACACACACACATCACATAGGATAAAACTCCATGGACCTCATTTCTTGTTTTGGCTGTTAAGTTTAGCTCTAGAAGGTCTTCCAATGTTAATTTAACGCCAGACAGGTGAGCTGAAAAAGGCTTCACACTTTCAACACGATCTGACCAGCTCGTTTCAGACATACCACGAAGAGAACAACCAATAATTCCCACCGTTTAGACTTACTTACTTAGACTTAGATCCTCCCGTTCCGATCGGAGCATTGGTCGACCCCACCGTTTAGGGTTGGAACTAAACACGCTGTAGACAGTTGAATTGTTCCAAAAAGGTTATTGCTTCAGGTATGCATTCAGCAGCATCATTCCCGCATAAGTTAAGTGTGTGACAACCACAAGGTGAAAAAATTGCTGCAGAGCACTGTATTTTTGCTTGTGCGCCGTTGTACATTCCTGCCATATTTGCCCCATTGTCATAGACTTGAGCTCTACAGTCAATTAGAGGAATAGCGTGTTCTTTCAAAGTATCAGTTATCAACTGAGCGATTTTCTTCCCCTCTTTTGTTACTACAATCTGCAAACTTGAGAAAACCTGGTGGGCGAAAACCCGGAGTCTGGAATAAGGCTAAAGGTCTCCAGCGAGTCCTTTGACTTCTCATGCCTCTCAGCCAATATCCAAGAGAAAGGTGACACCCGCATTATTAGAAGAACAGTCTGAAGTTCTGAACAGAATCTATTTAATGTTACATTTAATGTTACATTTTGTGGGCCCACAAGGGCGGCCCCTTCGGGCCCCAGAGCGATGAACCGGCTGCACCCCCTCTCATAGGCCCTGGACGCACAGACTGACACTTAGGCGGATGGACGATAGGGCATGCAAATAGACGTACAGACTATGAGGGTTTTAAGCGTGTCATTATAATCCACCTTCGTTTTGTCGATTTCAAGTGATGCCTGTTTCAGCATCTCAGAAGGAGTTTCTTTGAGATTTCGTAGAGTCTGAACAGCGTCTGCGTCTGGTGATCGAGGCAGTGAGTTTGGTAGCAAACAGAACGATGGCCAAAACCTAGATATACATCTTCATTCAGAATCCGGACATCCTGCCCCGGGATAATTCAACGCCTCCCGGACGTTTCCCCCTGGACTTTTCTCATAGGGTAATTCCCCTAATTTATGTGTAATAAATTAGTGTGTCACATAAAACGTAATAAGGTATCAATGGGTATCAACTGCTGAAAGAGCAAATGGGTAGGACAATAGGATTCATGGTGTATTTATGATGCTCACGTATCTTGAAATTTCTAGGCCATAGTCCCATTTTTGTACACTTGTGCGTCACGGGACTTTTTGTTTTCTCTCTCTGTCTGTCTTGTGTGTGTATGTATGTATGTATGTATGTATGTATGTATGTATGTCTGTCTGCCTCTCTCTCTCTCTCTCTCTCTCTCTCTCTCTCTCTCTCTCTCTCTCTCTCTCTCTCGAGCTTTATAAGGGTTAACGAGCATAAAAATTATACAAAGAACCTCTGGCCAACGTATGCAAAGAATGACGTCTAATAGACCTGATGCCAGGCGTTACTGCACAACTTGTACAGACGCTGTTATTTGGATGCATTTATTCATATTAAGTAACGAAAGGATCTGTGACTTGGTCTGGTTTACACTGGTAAACAGAGGCACATTATAACACGTGCTTACGGGTCCCTCGCTCTGTGCTGACGCTACTGATGATAACAGCGTCCGTTCCATTAGCGTCCGTGTTTCTTCTGCCCTGAAATTACCCATTTTCCGTAGGTTTCAAAAGTAAAGATGTCCGCTAAGCCTCAGCCGAAGGACCCTTTACCACTGGAGTGTCGTTTGTGAGCACTGAAGTGAGGCGTGCAATGGTTGGACCACTGCATCGTCTGACTTCAGAACGTAGTGACAACAATTGAACCCTAGAGAATCTTTCGTCGGCAGAGGGGTGCATGTGAAGGCGTGACCTTTATCGATTAACAATCGGGTCTTCATTACTTGATTACCAACGAACTGTAGACAAAAGCAGTCATATAGTAATCGTAATCGTAATCTCGAGATTTCTACTGCGCCCAACGAAAGTTAAGTCGCGGGAACCAGCGATTCACAGGCGCTCAGTTAAAACAAAATCGATAGGCAAAAGGGTTCGGTTCCAGGTCAAGATCCAGGAATCAGACAGTCGAACGGCTACGGTGGATGGTGTTTGAAATTGAAGCGAGAAGAGAGATAAGGGGGAGAAGAAGATTCAGGATAAGATTTTTTTGGAAAAGAAATGTTTTCAGTCTTGAGACAGAGAATCCAGTTCTGACGTTTTAAGAAATACAGCATAGTGCATAGGTACAAATGAGCATCAAGTCAAAAACGGACGACCACTGACTGGCCTGGCATTTACGACGATTGGACGGACAGCTGGCTTTGCTCTGAGACTCTGCCCTCGTGCTATTGTCAGTCATCTCATTGACTGCAGTGTCAAAACAAAGGATTGGATGTATGGATGCTATATGGTCCACCAGTAAATCCTCAAGCCAAAAATAAAACGACGCTCTAGCATTCATACCATAAGCAATAACATCCATTAAGCGACGGATACAATTGTATATTAAAATCGATACATCTAATCTCAGTCATTCGTCCGTCTGTCCGTGACTCATCTCAATCATTTATCGGTTGGTCTGGCTCTCTAACCTATTCATATGAAGATTAGTCTGTCTGTCTGTCTGTCTGTCTGTCTGTCTGTCTGTCTGTCTGTCTGTCTGTCTGTCCTCTCCTATCCATATAACGATTAGGTAAGATATAATTGGGAGAATTCTCTAAGGCAATATGCAATGAGGTCTGTGTATCTGTAGCCAAATATTTGCACAAGCTTTCGATATCATTAGACTGTCGAATAAACATCGCGGAACATCATATTTACGGGATTAATAATTTGCCTATGGATTCCATTATCTATATACACAGAAGCACATAAATAATACATGTGTGTGCTTTATACGATAAATGACAAAGGCGGCAAACATATACACACGCGTAGCAAGACAGGCAGAGAGCAAGCATAGGAAGAGATAGAAAAAGGGCATAACAGGCAAAGAAAGAGACAGAGAAACAGACATTCAAAGAGACAGAGACAGACAAAAGAAATAGGGAGACAGACAGGCGAGCAGACAAGCAGACAGCGATGCAGGTGTGATGCTATATTTGGCCCGGGGTGAAAACGGTTCAAAAAATATTGCGATTGGTTCACGTGACCGATGACGTCACTAAGTCTGCTTTTAAGCTTGTTCTATTACCTCGTTGGCTAAGCTTAACCATTACTAGGAATGCGAGAAGAGAGATAAAGGGAAGAGGAAGGATCATTTTTGGAAAAGTAATGTTTGTAATGACTAGTGGAGCAAGCGAGTCTATAGCTCGGATTAAAATAATTATCATTATGGGTTAAAAGTGGTTTAGGAGACTTTTGGTTTTGGTTAATTAAACAAGTGCATTAACGCAGCCTGCACATCAACGTTGGGCTAATGTTCTACCAACATTGCCCAACATTGTGCGTGAAGGCTGGGAGTATTACTGTTAGATTCTACGTTTAAACTAAGCCCTAAGCCTCATTTATTTTCGATTGTGTACCAACTGTCCGGTTTTGACTTAAATTACACGTTTGCTGATATGAAATGTGAATACGACCCTGTTCGTATTTTTGTATATCAACCGTATTTGGCTTTTTCTGATTATTATTTACATGGAGGAGTCTACATGGCGACTTGCGATGATTCTATATTTTAGTTAGCTCCAACTTAATTCTAAAATCCCCCAAACCGAAAACCTAAATTTTTCTTTTTTAAAAAGTAGAGACTATCTCTGTTTCTGACGATCATAAAACTGCTTTTTTTGCATACGATGTGATTTTCATGCGATTATTTCGTTACCACTTTTAGAGCATGGAAATTCTGTTTATAAAAATATAACTCTTGTTTTGACGGTCTGATGCTGCTGGGCCGCGCCGTTCGTCGAAGTCATGTTTTGTCATAATTACCATCACGTAGTTACAGACGGTTTGGGCAACTGCTTGGGTTTCTATGCTTACACTACTAAACTATTGTTTCGTGTGTAGTTTTGATTAAAAAACACCATAATTCAAAATTCATCTTTCTGTCCGGACCACATTTCACACACGGAACACATTTCGCACCTATGTTGTGTGAAATCCGGCCTTGACAACGCAAGGGTGCGGAGTCGGAACCACCATCGTCCCGAGCCATACGTCGCACCACACCCGGCCTTTACACGGTAGACTAAGTTTAGAGATAATCTGGTGGTTGTGAATATTTTACAGAGCACGTGACTCCCCTCGTCCTCATCATACTCATCGTCCTCCTCTTGCCAGATCAGAGGCAACTGGCAGTAGTGTATCATGGCAACCAAGAAGAAACATTCGTCAACGTCGTTCGAAGGTGGAACAGGTTCCGGTCAGTCATCGGTGGAACCGTTGCTTGTTCCGCTGATCCACGACAGCCTGACTTTCGACGTGCGTCAGACGAAGGGTCTGAAGGAATTGGAGAAGCAGGCGGAAGCCGAGATGAAACGCCGGCGGAGGGACTGGGAGCGTGATGTCGATCGGATGCGAGAGGAGTTCCTGCGTCTGTATCCGGTCCACAAGGATGGGCATCATCACCAGCCGCACGATCCTCTCGTTGCCAAGCGAAGCGGAAGCACCGACATTCTGGACGCGAAGAAAATGCCGACAATGATCACGGAAAACGCCGACTCAGAGCGAAAATTTCGCCTCCGGTTCGATCTGTCTGGATTCTATGCGGAGACGATCGAAGTTTTGACTGATGCACAGAGGATCGTTGTTCAGGCGGCGAAAACGGAGACCCAGCTGGGAGTGGCAGTCAAGAGGCAGTTCATCCGGAAGATCCAACTCCCTGCCGAGGTCGACGCCAACAAGCTGACGTCGCACCTAACGACCGATGGCATACTCAATGTTGAGGCTGTGCTACAGCCGAAGCTTCCTCAGCTCCAGAACAAGATGTCTGATCCAGTGGTCGCCTCCCCTCACCACCTGCGCTCCCGCACCTCATCCCTGCCAACCCCCGGCACCTCAGCCCTAAACCCGGCGACTGAGACACCCGACGGGACTGATGGGACTGCTCAGAACGAGGTCAAGATCGGGGTGCCGGTGTTCCGGGACGAGGGAGGGTGTCGGCGTCTATACCTCGTCGTCTTCATCGGGACTCTTTTCCGGCCGAAGGACGTCACGGTCCAGGTGATCAAGGACAACCGGCTCATCGTCAAGGCAAGGCACGAGGAGGTCAGCTCTGAGAGGCTCGTCAAGAGCAAGTTTACCAAGGAGTTCGAACTGGCGGAGAAAATCGAAACGGAGTCGGTCAGAGGCGGAATCGACCGCGAGGGAAAGCTCGTCATCGGAGCCTTCGTCAAGGGACACGGAAAGGAACAGGCAGACGAAGAACCGGAAGAGTCAGACCTCCTTCAGTGCAATGTGCTTAACCTGTCCTCCTTCCCACCGACGATGCCCGTTTCCGCTGTCAACCTACACTTCAACGTAGCCTCGTAACGCGTTGCTACTCGGCTGAAATCGGATCCAATCGTTGCCACTCGGCTCTATTCGGCTTCACTCGGCTTCGCTCGCTTTCAGTCGGCTCCATCCGGTTCTACTAGGTTCCACTCGGGTCTAAACTGCTCCATTCGGCTCCATTTGGCTCAGTGCAAGATGACACCAAATCTCGTTAAATCGCCTTGATAGCTCACGAGAGGTCATCCGTAATTGGATTCTGTTCTTAACTTGTGATATCTTAAATTTGTTTTGTACGTTGCGCGTGTTTCTGTAACTACAGCGTTAACTGCTTTCAGCTTTTATGTAGTGTCTGTCTAGGCCTACGCACTAGACCATAAAGAACTAGATATTTTACCATTCTGAATTATCTAGTTGTTTATGGCTAGGCCTATTCCCTCAGTCAAGTCCGAGTTATCGACGGAGAGATGGGCTTGTTAATCACTTTAAAATGTTGCAGTAATGAAGCCTTGGAGATCTAAGTATTTGAAGTTTTGTCTGAGTAATAGAACCATAGACTCTATATCTAGATATCCACGGATGTACGCGATCTATCGTATGCGTTTAAGAGGCTCGGCCTTTGTAAGCCATTCTGTCACTGTTTCAATTGCATCTGAAAGCATAGGTATATGTTGCGGTATATGTTGGTTTATATTTAGTGTAATTATACAGCAAGAAATTATATCTCCTATGTTCTCTTGTCACTTCAAACCTCATTCACTTTTATCCATCTGTACTTTCCCCTCTGCTTCTCTTCCCTCTTCCGCTTTCCTCTTCTGCCCCCTACGCCCTCTTATCTTCTCTCTCACCCTCTGTCTTTTTCTTTTTTGAAAAGCCTTCTGTTTCAGTCAAACAAAAATAGCTCACGCCAAACCAAGCTACAATTCGTAAATACGCAAAATATTCAGCCCTGCCTTCCTCCATTATACAGTTTTGTTCCAATTGCATTTGAGACATTGGGATCAATCAACCTGGTAGGACTTGGGTTTCATTCTGAACTGGATCGTCGATTAATTGCTATTTCTGGTGATCCGCATGAGACAACTCATATTTTTAACGCCTTTCAATTTGCACACAGCATTGTAATACCGTTGCTTTCAAGGGAACGGTTGCAGACCTAACTGGGGACGAATAAGCTACTGCTAGTTCCAGATGAATTTGATTGATTTCAAAACTGAATTATCTGCACATCAGGTAGCCATAGTAGCGAATTGAGGTGATATGTTGATATCATGAGGATATTATTATTACTGCTGCGGCCACAGAATTGTAGATCATCTGTAATAACGTTATCTGAAAGTTTTTCTTGTGATACTGGTTAGAATCGAGCTACAGTGGTATAGGCTATGATTCTGGTGCTTCCTAATGCAACCGAAGGAGATTGAAGCAAACTATGAGATCTGATTCCACGAACAGTGCGTACGTGGAAAGAACTCATTTAAATAACTAAGCCTCGGAATATGGTCTTAATAGGACACCGTTGCAGTCCGTCGAGAACTAGGTCTACGCCTAAACAGACGAGGTACGATTAACAATGGAACCACTACTGATGAACAAGTCAGTTCTGGATCGACACATACGTGAATCGATGGGCTTGCATTTGTTGTCTTCCTTGATTGTTTTATTCTTCTCTTATTTTGAACAGGTGTGAGGATGTTTCGGTCGGCATCAGCGGCCAGCTACGGAGATTCTTCTCTCGGAAGCGCCAGTTTTATCCGTCCCTGGAGCGATGCATGAGCACCGAGTCACTAGAACAGATCGGCTCCTAACTTTACGGCGTCCGGCGGATCTGTCTTTTCTGGCGATGCTGATCTGTAAACACAGAACGGAACAACAGATAACTAAAGTCTTGCTCCTTAGTACTATGCGCCTCTATATGCAAACTCATTCATTCATTCGACATTCGTACATAGATACTCATTCTAATCTAATTTAATGACTTCTATAGCGCCGTTATCATAATGCCCAAGGCATCAGTCGATGGTCACATTCATACCCCTTTCTTCGTAGTATGCAACATATGTTTGGTCCTGAACCCCTCATCCATCCTCGTAGCATAGTTCAGGGTTATCCCGCAGTCTTCATTCCTCCATTCACCTTCCACACAGCACTATTTTCAGGAACAACTGACATAGAATTATCTGCACATGTCTATTCCAGTTCATTCCTCTCGTCTTGATGATGCTCATCGCCATGTCCTTTCCTTCTACATCCACCTCTTTACTTCCACATTTTATGTTCTGTTCAACAGATTTCCACTAAATTTCTCTACACATGCATTTCGACTGCTTTCATTGGTTGCTTTACTTAAAAGCTACAGCTCTCCTCCTTTCAAAAGCCGACTCTAGAATGTTCGTACTTGCTCCTAAAAGACACTAAAATTGTTTATAACGGCTTCTAAATGCATAAAACTTGCGGCAGCGGGGGCACATTCCCAGAAGCCACTGTCAGAAATTGTCAAATATGCGTACATAGATAAAAATATGTATTGTATCAGGCAAGTTTGTTCTGTTGCCTGATTACTGTTGTCGTTTCTGTGCTTCAGTCCAAAACGGTGGTGTACAAAGGGATGATAGCTTTTCCGAATGTCATTACCACAGTACTGAACTTATCTCAACCCTATGTGCCACTTAACTCTTCTTTTATCACTCTCTCCTCCGTATAATTATTGGAAAGCGAACAACGCTCAACCAGATACCCTGCATGGCTGGCGAAGGATTTTACATCAGTCACCTTCTCCACCTTGCTGCCAGGAATATGTGGACGATAACGGTCGAATCGACCTTGCACTATATTCCACTGTAACACCGTTGACACTAACTGAAGTACCAAATACTGTAAGCAGCTCTGGTATACTCTGAACCTGTCGAAAATTGTCTTAAAACATCAGTAGCGTCTCTGTCAAAATCGTCCTGCTTCTTCCCGAGTCATTCTGCTATACAGTTTGGGATTGTCTTGAACCTCACAAAGAAAATTTCATTTCACAGAGGCTTGAAACCTAGGACCCATATTAGTTGCCGCCGATCTCAAAGCCCTGACGATACTCACGGGTTGTTGGCCGTTTGCGCAACTCTTCCACGCAGCTCTGGATCCCTCGTGTCCATTGTCAGGACAGGCATTCCTACGGAGTCCTGGAACGTCGAGTTCACGTAGCAACTGCAAACAAACATCGCAAAACCTCCTTTTGTAATTATTCTGTTTAAGATGGTCTTAAATTTAGGCGCTATAAAAATGTACAGACGCATATAAGGGCCTCTCTGTGCATCCATGCGTACACAATTAAAGTAAGCAGCAGGTGAGCTCGCAGCATGGACGGATGACTCATCAGTATTTATTGACCGGGAACGCATAGCAGCTCTAGATGTAGCCTAAATGTATAGTTTACTATTACGATTACAAGTGGAAATGTGAACTTTTACCCAATTTGGTCCATTTTGTCGTTGAATTCTTTGTTTCTTTCGCGCTGTTCTCTGCTCTCCCTGAGGGACTTGTGGAGCATGAAGACAGCAAAGACGACCAGAACCAGACAGACTAATCCTCCGATCGTATAGCCGACGATGACAGCAACTGGCGCAGAATCATCACCAGCTGCAGCAGTCGGAAACCAAGAACAACATTTAATGACTGGATCGTGGTGGACCTTGAGGAAACTTCATGTCATCGAAATACTTTAATTGCAACACATGCTCGAAAGATGCGCCTACCTGCATTGAGAGTAGGGGTTACCTTTCTCTTCCCTATATAATATATACAGATGCCCCCCTCTCTCTCTCTCTTCATCTCCTCTTTCTCTCTTCCTCTCTCTTTCTCCATCTCTCTCCCTCTTTCTTCTTCTTTCTCTCTCCCTCTCTCTCTCTCCCTCTCTCCCTCCCTCCCTCCACCTCTCTCCCTCTCTCTCTCTCCCTCTTTCTCTCCCTCTCTCCCTTCATCTCTCTTTCGCTCACTCTCTCACTTTCTCTCCCTCCTTCTCTGTCTCTCTCTGTCTCTGTCTGTCTGTCTGTCTCTCTGTCACCAAATTAGCAACTCACTGAATATATGTCAACGCCCAGCTCACAGCTAATGCCCCCCCCAAATGACGCTTAGTGATGGCCATCATACAATGACCTTTGTACAAAATCAACTAAGACGGGGTCCTCGTCCTGTACATGGCCGCCGATACGTCAGCGAACACCTGTCAGCGTTGTTGCAGGTAGTGATTACCGTGTCAGTCCTACCTTCCATAGCAACTACAGTTGTCTTTGCAGGCACTAAGTCAAAACAGCGGCAGCAGCAGCAGCAGCAGCAGAAAGAAATTGTGTCTTCGCAATGATAGGACGACGAGCACTGAACGACTGAGTTTTGGCTGACTTTACTATCCAGTTTCTATAGATACCCGCTGAAGGAGAGGGCCAAGTAATAAGTGAGGTTGTGCTTAAGCCAAAATTTTCTGCAACTTTTCAGTCATAAAAGACATCCGACAAAAGTTGGATTCCTTTTTAAATTTCTTTACTTTCCCAAACATTTTTAAACCTTCTACTAGTTCATCAGACTTCGTCTGACCTTTCACTAACTTCTTCGGATATTTATAGTAATAATTTTCAGCTGATGAACAGTTATTTAAGTTTCCATCTTTCACAAAAACCTTTTCCCCTACAAGTTCACCATAACCTAGAAGACCGCCATAACCTAGGTCTTCTGTGCACGACTAACCTGAGCTGCAGGTAGGTGTTACAGGTCGCCAGTGGCCTACGGTGCAGGTGAAGACGTTGATGTCACTGCGAGGAACCAAGAGTTTATATGGCGCCTGACAGAAGACATGGACGACCGTACCCTCGGTTACAGCGCTCGAGTTGACGATGGCCTTAGTGTCGTTGATTGGCGGACATGTGATCTGTTCCGGTGGAATCTCGTACACGGGAACTGCCCATCAACCAAATGAAAATCAAACAAAAAGGTCATAAGGAGGAAGAGTAATCGACTTGGAGATTAAGCAAGGAAGTTATCCTAGTTCTGCTTGGCGGAGACACGTCCCCCGACCTATGGAAACACGTTGTGACAACAGTAGTTCATTGAACAACAAATTAATTTTTCTTGCTTTTTCAACAACTTTTGATATTTTTTAATATGCCACACAGAATACGCTGGTATTGTCCGAAATTTCCTCCTCTCCCACTTTAGAAGCTAAAGAAGCTCACTGCTGTTCAGTGAGGCAAACCCTCTTCGCTTACAAATTGGGTTGATGAAAATATTGTGGTGACTGAAACCATGGCAAATCTAGCGGTTAAGTTAATCGGGGGCTGTCATTTAGAGTTTTACAATTAGGGTCTAACGCAGCTTACACAACTATTCCGATTAGGGGTAGGCCTTATTTGTGTGTAGGCCTATATGTGATAGGCCTTATTTGGGTGTATATGTGAAATATGCAGCAAATGAGAGAATTCACTGTAGCAAAGGCAAGTGCCGCCTACCAGTGGTGGAGGCTGGCGATGTCAGATCCATTATAGTCGAAACGGAAAGGTGCAGAAGACCACCTGTGACCACCTGTTCGCTTGCAGCAGACGGCTACCTCTACGATCCGATGGCGGTTATTGTCTCTCCGAAGATCTGATCGCGTCTACCATTCATTCGCCGCCCATAGTCCTGCTCTGTTTAGGTCTACTATTCTTCGTTTTAAGTCATAGCCTAATATTCGTCACCATACTTATCAAAATACCTAATACACGTTAACGATGTGGGTGTATTTGTTATTATCAAAGTTATTTCCTAGCAGCACGAAATAACGCCGGCATTCTAGTATCAATGTTACTGACCTACAAAATCATCTACAAGTTACGCATGCGTGTTCTAAACGTTTACAATATATATACACATATGTGTATATATTATATATATAATATTGTGTATATGTACTTATACTTCCCAATGTATACTTATATATAGCAAATGCAACAGATGAGACTACTTACTCACGAAGCCTCGGTCTGTAGTCTTTTGTACCAAGTCAGGCGTGAGATTTTCTGCCTCAGTTGAATTCAACCTCGTCTGACTAGACTGGTTGTGTTATTTATGGCAACAGCTTATGGTCCATATCTACCAAAGCATGCAGCCCGATACGCAGCTGAACTGCAGTCGTGCTCATGCTTTTAAGTTCACTGTCTCTGTCCGCGGTCACATAACAGATAGCTGCCGACCGGTTTTTAAATTTGCGAAGATTCGTGTATTCACATCTCAGTTGTGTTGTTGTTTGAGTGCTGTGAGATGAGAGGAGAGGAGAGGAGAGGACAGGAGACAAGAAGAGAGGAGAGGAGAGCAGAGCAGAGCAGAGGAGAGCAGAGGAAAGGAGAGGACAATAGTAATTTTTTCCTTCATATTTGCTCATCCTCATTACATTTGTTTTCTTTATATTGATGTTCATGCCATATTCTTTCTGATGTTTGGTTTAGCGCATCCGTTTTCCTTGTAGTTCAACAATAGTAGCAGGCTCCAAAGGGCTGGAGTCACGCCTAATCATCTGCTAATCTGTTAGCTTAGACCAGAATTCCCCAACTTTGACTTCATTATTGGAGAATAATAATAATTATCAACTTCTAATGCGCTGGTGTCTAATGCAAAAGGCATCAACCGATTGCACACCAAAACCAAGCCACAATCAGGTCGATATCCAGAAGGTCAGTCCGCACGATAGAGAGTCAGCCTATGGTGGATAAGTTATTTGAAACAGGTAAGTTTTAAGTTGAGAACGAAATGACAGAAGCGACTGAGCTGAACGAACAGACACAGGGATGGAATTCCAGAATTTTGGTCCAGCAGCCGAAAATGCTCGATTATCCAGAACAGTTCTAGCCCAAGGTATGACCAGAGAAAGACAATCAGATGACCTTGCAGAATAATGGTAAGTCTGGGGAATAAGGACTGATTTCAAGTATTGTGGTTGGCCGTAGTTCAATGCTTTGTAAACTGTAAGTTCTAATTTGAAACAGATCCTTTGCTGAACAGGAAGCCAATGCAAAGATTTAAGAACAGGGTAATATGCTCATATTTAGAAGTATATGTAATGACTCTAGCCAAGAAGTTCTGAACTCTTTGGAGTTTCTGCATGTTTGACTTAGTGATACCAACAAGAATTGAGTTACAATAGTCAAGGCGACTGGAGACCAAAGCGTTAGCTAAGGATATTCTGGAAGACATGGGAACATAATGCTTAATTCTGGGTATGTCACGAATATATGTGTATGATGACTTACAAAATTAATACCATTTACATTGTCTGTGAGAGACGGTAGAATCAAAAACAACTCCCAAGTCACGAGCAGTATTAGTCAACTCAATGAGTGAATCATCCAGAGAATGTCGATGATAGAGTCAGGGTTGGAGAATTCTGGTGTAAATGCCACGCTGAGGTCAGACATTACAGCGCATATTCAATTTACTTTCCACTGGTAATTATTTTACTCTTAAAATAGAATAATACGTCGATTTTATTCTAAACAACCATCTTTTGTCATGTAAACAACACGTGATATTTGCAGTCGACAGAGGCGCTGCAGTGCCTCATGCGTCACACGACCTTCGATGAGGAGTTTCTAGTCCTGTGGAGTCAGTGTAAGTAGTATAACCTCTTTGTGTGGAATAATAATCCTTGGTCGTCTGCTAATGGACTAAAAATTGTGGTCGGGAGATTACAGAAACAGCGATACTGAGGCAGGTTTTTAAAATGAGAACTAGAATTTTAAAAACCACAAGCTTTGTGTGTGAGGAAGAAGTGCGTATGTTTACGCTTTGGAAAAAGGGATCTCTACACATAAAGAAAAACGTGCACATTTGCATCTGAACATGCCCACATGGGTGTGAAATGGTTGCAGGCTGATGAATGATCGACGTCAGTGACCCTTTAACTACTTCCGTCGACAATTAAAACTGCCCTTCCAAAAGACGTATTCAACGAATATCGTGGTAAGGTTACAACAGCACTTCGAGCTTATTGAATTTTCCTGCGCTATTTGCGAAGCTGAGAACAACGAGTGTTGGATTTGCTGACGAAAATCTTTCTTGCTGCTTTATTTGTGGGAATTTATATTGATGTATTCAGACAGTACTGCATTTTCATTGATGAATTATATGTTTAATTGGATTATAATGTTGACCTAGTACGGATATGCCTAATTGCAACATAATCGTGACAGGGTTGGCTTTTTTATGGACATAGAGCTGTATAATATAAAAAGTGTCCCTAATTATGCCAACAGGGCAACATAATTGTGTGCACTAACTCCAAATTTTACTGCTTTATTTCCATTTCTGGAGGTGGTGACTGAGGAACTAAGCAACTTTTAACAGTAGTTTAAAATAAATCGTGACATGTTCAGCAGGGAAAGAATTCAATTAAAGTCATATTCCGGGAGTTTGAGCTGTACTACTTGAAATGAAGGGAGGTGCAGTGGAAATTTATCGCCATAACTTGTAAATTTTGTGCAGATATCCAATAACATACAGATAAAAGTTCATCATGCTGCATGATAGCAGCGCGTCTGATTACTAATGGACCAGCTTTTCACCTGTCACCTCAGCATCGACCCATCAAGTCAAAGTGCGTCAGAGTGAATTGAGTCTTCAAAAGTAAAGCTCTCATTTCCCTAGTGGAAAACAGGGAAGGTACTGAGTTTATGCTCTTCAACTACTGAGCCAACAGTGAAATAATTCCAAGATCTTGGAGACAGGACCAGTGAGTGCATCTTAGGACTGGCCATTTACTGCCCGTTGTAATCCAATACTAATTATACTGTTCGATAACAGAGGTATATGTGTGTGCTAACCTGTACAGTCAGTGATGCAGCATCTAGCTGCTGATCTATCTTGGACTTTCTTCCACGCTGTATGAAGGTAGATTTTCAAGACTGTTGGATCTTTCTCCATGACTCTAGTCCATTTGTTCTTAGGTTGACTGCATGGTCTTCTCCAATCCCTTGTTTGTTGTGTTCCCCAAGGCTTTTCGGTGGTCCTTATCTTATATCCAAAGAAATTTAGTCAGAGCTTTTGCACTGTGGCAGAGACTGGCACTGTCGTTGTTCTTCTCCTAACCTATGCGTTGCTGTCGTAGTTCATGGAGAGAACCTGCAGAATCCTCTTGAGGCTCCAGATGTCAAAGACAAGAGATTCTTTTCGTGGCCTCTGTGCTTGTGCAAGTATCACAACTGTGTTTACAAGAGTACTGGCAGCCTGTACATTTTACAGCCTGTACATTTTACAAGGCCAAAGCTTGGTGTTCTTCTCATTTGTGCTGTGCTGGATATTTTAATCTGGCCATTGCAATTCTGCTTTTGACCTCATGTTCACTGGATCAGCTGGGCGCCATATGCTACCTAGATATGTGAAGGCCACCATGACCTCCAGCATATCACACATGGTGGTTGGCATGGCGTAAATCTGCATTGGTCTTCGTCTTTATGTGATGAACATAAAACCTTTATATTTGACATTATTTCATTGAACAGAATAGCATTATTGATGCATATAGTTGCAGTACATACTGTGAAAGTGTACAGACATAATTTTGGGCTGAAATTTTTGTCAAAACTGGATAATAACTACAGCTGCCTATAGCTAAACCTTAATAATTTTCCATATTTGGAGTACCTGATCCTGAACTAATCAAATTCCATGATTTTACAAAATGTTTAAATGTAGATAACGTTCAGTGGAGAGAGCTCATCTGCATATTGTTTGGGGCCGACGTTTAGAATTCATGCAATAATGCCTAGCAAATCTCAATATGGCGGCTCTGTATATTATAGGATAATGCTTCATAAGATGACATCATTTCAAATCATATTTACCGAAAAACAAACGAATAAAGCTAGGAATTTAGCGCAACAGTGCAAGAATCACAAGCACTAAAGTTGATGAGGTATTAAATTCGTGAAATGCATCACCAAAATATTGATTGTGTTGGCCATCAGAAATGACGGCCGTAGTTCGTTTAGGCATAAGGCCACATGCAGAGTGCCTTTTCTATTGGCTTAAGTGTGTTTTTGCTATGTTATGTAAATTTTCAATCTTGGTGTTGTACCCATGTTGTAACCTAGAGAATGCTAGTAAGATTAACAGAATGCTTGCATAGAAACCTTGTGGATCTTAGTGGGAGGATATGTCCATGGAACTAAACAAACTGGTGTGGTTTATTGCATCAGATGAGTACTTAGTGCATCTATTAAGACGCTTTTAGGGGAAAATTTAATAATATCACCGGAGGCAAATAAGATTTTTGTGGAAGTCCTAAATAGATATGTGGATTTCCAGATTTTCTACAGAGACCATACCTGCTGGAAAGGACCTGTTGTTCAGAATATGCCAGTTATATAGCATAATATATATTGCTTAAATGATATCCAGTTTCTTCCTGCTTGTGTATAATGTGATATTGTACTTTGGTTCCCTAGGTAGCTTTATTGCATATTAAGGTTAGTCCCTATAACTGATTGACGTGGTGGCCTGCTAATGGTTTGTTAGCCAACCGTTCCTCCATGTAACTAGAAAATCTGAATTCAATGAAGGATGTTTGGTTAGTTTCTAATTTTCCCGGATTCGTTGGGCTCCAAATTACACATTCCTGATTGAAATACTGTAATTTGCAGTAGCAATTATCAGAATAGGTAATTAGTTCGTTACTGGGTGAGTTTTCAGCTTCTTTATCTCCATGCTGGTTCTAGTTGCTGAATATGGGACATTACCATGGCACTGCTGGTGGAAATCAATACAGTTGATTGGCCTTCAGCTACAACAAGCCCATAGTTTAGGGCATAGCAACCTACCGGTATGTGCATTGAAGTCCTTTCAAGCCATTATCATAAGAGCAGAAGGAGACTATATTTGGACTTCCTGCCCCTCCAAAAGTTTTCTGACCCACAACATACTAATTGTCTCAGTTACAGTCTGTAGAGATCCTTGTTGAACTAGGTAATGTGCAATTCTGGATTTGTTCACTGCTGTATAAGAGAGGCCAGACATGTTTGTACTAGTCCTAGTGGCGTAAGACGCTGGTATGTAGGCCTGCAGAAGATTCCTTTAGTCCATCATTCCATCATGCTGGTTGTTCTGTGTGTGAATAGCATGGCTGATTTCCAACCAACAGAATTATTGCCTCAGTCTGTGGTATTGTGATGGAAAATAAGATCATCTATCATCCCACAAACCTTTAGTAAGACTTGACTTGCTGAAGTCTCATGTAAATGTCTTAGGTCAATATTTTTTTAGAACAGTTCAGATTCTGTTAAGATTTTCTCTTTGCAAATCATGCAAATCAACTGTAAGGAATGAAGGGGAACTGATTTTGCTTTTGACTGCTGTTGTCACTGCTAATGCTGAAAAACTGCATAAAATTGGATGGAATTTTTTAAAGATTTGGTCATCAGTTTCATTATTGATGTAGTTGTTTGAAATAGTGAGGTGCTTTACTAAAGACACAACTTCAAGAATATGGCTTCAACCAGCATCTGTTAACAGTTGCATGGATTGAAAATTATTAATCATTTTCACTTGGAGCACTGGGTTTTGAACCAGTCACAGTGCCAATGCTCTATCTGCCCAGATAAAAGTCCAAAATAAGGTCAAGCCCAAGGCCAGTTTGTTGGCTAGACCTTCAAGGTCTTAATGAATTAGAATCAGCACAGAAGTTGTATAGTCTTATGATATACTGAAGTAGAGGAAAGCTTTTTCTGAATATTGCATTTAAGATTTCGGCCATACAATTTGAATTTCTGAACATGAATACAACTTTTTTCATAAATGTTTTGAACTTTTCATTATAGTCTTCATTGCTGACAACTTCAGATTCAGGAATATTTGGTAGCAAAACATGGTATCCTGGAAATTGTTGGGAAAGTAGCAAGTTATGTTTCCAAACTGGCATAAATTTTCCTTACTGGCAAAAATTTACAACATGGGAATTATGTTTTTGCATTGTGCTGGAATCGATGACTTGATGCAGGAAGCTGTCTTTCTAAGGTACTTCATCATTTCTGCATTTCAGCAGAACTTAGATGCTCCTTGGCATAGTTCTGCCTATTGCAGAGTGTTTCATCATCATCGTAATCATAATCATCATCTTAATCATAATCATCATCATAATCATCGTCATTATCAGTTTCTGATGCCAGCTGTTTGGCAGCAATGGGTGCAAACAAATTATTTCCACACTTTTCGGTCATTTGTCAGATTAAGTGCTGTTCTCATGTTTAGTCTAAGTTTTATTATATCCTCATTTACATACTGCCTCTCCAGCATCGTAATGGTCTTCCTTTGCTTCTTTTCCTTCGCATCTTGCATGCGATGCATTGTTTGGGAATGGGTCCTGGGAATGGGTCCTGGGAATGGGTCCTGGGAATGGGTCCTGGGAATGGGTCCTGGGAATGGGTCCTGGGAATGGGTCCTGGGAATGGGTCCTGGGAATGGGTCCTGGGAATGGGTCCATTGGCATTCCTTCCACTTGGCCAAATCATCGGAGTCTTCGCTGAACGAATTCATCTAATAGTGTTGTCTGCATATGTAAGAGTTGTCGTATTTCATCATTTCCGTTTTTTATGGTTCTGAGATCCTGCAATTTTCCATAGCCCGCTCCACTTCTGTTGTGAGGATTCCTCTTTCATCTTGGTTTCTCACTGTACAGCATTCTGGGATGTATCGTCATCTCATTTGTTCTTGCCTTTGTTTTCTTTGTTGTTTCTCTGCTTCTCCATAGCTTGGCTATTCTTTCAAATGCTTTGATGTGCAGCCAATTCTCCTTTGTGCTCTTTTTCGCTATTACCATCTGCAGTTATTAAGCCTCTGAGATTGACTAATTGATTTACCTGTTCAATAGGTTCTTCTGAGATATTGGCATCTGTTTGGTTTTTCATTATTGCATTTGTCGTAATATTGTGATGATGGTAATTAATATTATTTTAGCTTTACAGTAAGCCAGCACAATAATGTCTGTTTTAGCAGACATTTGAAATACCAGGAGTTAAGTCTGGGAAGATCATTTCTACAGATGGCAAGTAAATCATCTTCAGGTGGCAGAACTCAGATTAATTTAACAGCAACTTAACTCATGGTATTACTAATGTTTGCTAACACAGACGTTATTGTGCTGGTTTGCTGCAAAGGTCAACTAGTTATTATTAATTATTGTCATCTTGTTATTATGACAGTTGCAGTAATAATGATGGCTTTATGTCAGTGAAACTAATGACTACAATAATCTGCAGTCATGTGATGATTATGGCTCTTTGAATGGTGATGCTTATCAGATGAACCTTTGAACTTTGCTGCCTTTCTGTACAAAGCCTACCATCTGGTGAATGCAGTGGTTAACGTGTGACTCCAGTCAATACTGTCAGACCAAGTACTTTGTTGTCGACGCTTTCGATTATAGGTAAGACTATAGCAGGGAAATGGATAGATACGACTTTTTCCAGCATGAAGACCGTTGCTTGATTCTCAGTTGAACCTTGTTGGACAATCATTGGCTCCAGGCTTCTCTTCCGCTTTAGGCTCTAGGATTGGGTAATCATTGGGTGGCCTTGCTTGTGTTTCCTGCCTATTTGGCTTGCACTGTGAGCACCCACGCTTTGCAATCCTTCATGCTGGGCCAGCCACGTACAGTAACTTACAAGATGATTTTTTTTCTGAGTGTTATAATTAAGACAATTATTATAACACACACAGCTGTTCAGTTCAGTTTCATAGATCCACGTACAGTAACTTACAAGATGATTTTTTTCCTGAGTGTTATAATTAAGACAATTATTATAACATACACAGCTGTTCAGTTCAGTTTCATAAACTGCTGCAGAGTCCATGAGATATCATTTGTGCTTTGAGACTGTAATGCAATCTGATTGCTGGATGCATTTGTGTTTGGCCAAGTTGCCTGTAGGTTTGACTTCACTGCAGTGGTATGTTACCTTTTTCTCTTGAATTCTATGTATGTGATTATGTTTGTGTGCATAAAATAAACATGTGTATCTGTACACACTGCAGCTTCTGTACAGCTCTGATTTATGTTTTATCTGTCAAAGTTATAATGAGGTCATGATCTGAAGCTGAATTAAATTTGTTACGTGTTCCTGGGCCATGTGATATCAGTATTTTCATTATGATGCATGTTGTAAGAAGGCTTTGATACATGCATGTATTTATTTAGTGGAATATGTATTCTCTCACAGACATGTTATATTGTTGTATAGATTACCCACCACTGGGTTTACTGCACACACAGCTGCTTTGCATCAGTCTTTTAACCAAGGCTTCCCTTGTCTTGTAGCGATTCAAGTGACAAATTATGAGCTGAATTATTATTCGAATGCTTAAATCTATGGGCCTCTAAAATCAGGCCTTTCAAAGAACACAACATACAGAGAAAGAGACTGGAGAGATAGATATAGTGATACTTTGGAGTTTTAGTGATGGCTCTGGCCAAAGTGTTTTTGACTCTTTGAAGCTTCATCAAGTTAGCTTTTGAAATGTCAGTAAGAGCAAATTGCACTAGTCAAGACAGCTAGAGATCAGGGTATTTGCCAGATGAGCAAGGCAGAAAAGGAAAGTGAAATGTCTTGAACGTGATGGTGGGCTGACCTACATATTGAATTAACATTTCAGCCAACGTCACTAACTTAATTTCACGTTTTTCCAAAGACTTGTATGTACTCAACCAGGTCCTGTGAGTGTTCATCAAAGGATGGGTCAGAGTCAAATGCAACGGCCACATAAGCAAGAGATTGGCCTTAAAGTAATAGCAGAAGATTTTGTCGCAACAACTTATGGTATATTCTGAAAGTTTTGACTGTTTCTTCAAAACTTGATTTATATTGTATTTACTGATCAGAATAATTGTACAAATCACTGATTGTAGGCATGTATGCATGTCGTACATGTGTGTGTATTTTGATGGAACTTCTCAAACAGATTATGGTTTTTAACAACAGTGTCACATGAAGCGACCATCAATGGATGTCTTGTGCTTTATGATAACAGCACTGTTAAATTCATTAGAATAGATTAGAATAAAATGCTCTTGTTTTGATGAATTAGACAGGCTTGCAGCATATCTGTGAGGTACTTATCTTGAAACATACATTCTTACATTGTCTTTATACTAACTATATATATGTGTGTATTTATGTGTGCATGTAAAAATACTGTATGTTGCTGCAGAAATTGCTATTTTCTTACATACCTCATGTATTTGGATAACTCTTATCTAGCAAGTCACAAACATGAAATGTGGGCTGATCCTTTAGGACGAAGAAGTTGTTACATAGAAATAAAGAGTCAATGAATCCTTTTTTCCTTAGAGAGGTTGATCCCACCTTTTGATGGAACACTGATTTGCGAAAATGGCTTGGTCATAGGTCGTCAACAGGAAATCAACAGAAACAGGAAGGAGATAGTTCCAGCCAGAAACTGGGCCAACAACAGGGTGCCCTGCAGGCCAAAATAAGGCCTAGGAGAGAAAGAGACAAACAGACACCAAGGCAAAGAGAGATACAGAGACAGAGACAGGCAGAGAAAGAGAGAGGCAGACAGAGAGACAGAAAGATAGAGAGAGAGACAGACAGACAGACAGAGAATAGTCAAAGTAGGGGAGTGTTGTAAGAAGTAAGCCTTTCAGAAAGTAGGCCACAGTGCAGTGTAATTTTTGCAGACAGGTTTGTTGAGAAGCCTTTGTTGCAGAATTTTGAGAGCTTAGATCTTTCTACTACCGCACTTCTGCTAAGCTTTTCCCTGCAGTCAGTCAAGGATTTTAATATCAGCTGCAATATGATCTTTGGGTTAAAATAACAAAATAATATTTTTAATAATTAATTTGCTTAAGTTTAGACTTAGTTTTCCAAGGTTTTCTATTTTTTCTAAGGCTTAAAGACGATGGCTAAAAAGCCATGTTTGTGTTGCTTGCTCTGTTTAATAGATGGTGAATTATATACGTGTCATGTTGATGGCTGCACTGATTCCAAACTGTGTCATAGAATAGCGTTGTAAAAATTGTGGCTTGGCCCGGCCTGGATACATATTTCTGATCAGTACATGGCGCGCTGTTAACCACAGATTATTTGTCTAATGTTCAGTCATTACTTCCTCAGTACAGTAAATATTAGACATTTTAAAATGCTAACTTAAGCTTACCAAATGGACAAAATCTAATTGCAAAATATTGGAACAGCAGTTTTGCACAAAGACTGAGAATGTGAAAAGGATCATTTAAAAAGCTATGGGCCAAAACTTCTTGGCCCGGCCCGGCCTGGCTCACCATGAACTCGGCCCGGCCCGGCCTGCTCTTTTTCACAGGCCGTACCGGGCCACCTGGTCTGGCCCAGCCTGATGCTCATCTCTAGTATGTACCCGGTATGTATCAGTATGTACATGGTATTGTATGTATGTGTGTGTGTGTGCATACACACATATATATGATGTATGTGTGTGTATATATGTATGTCCTGCTGCCCTGTTTCCTTCTCTAGGAAACTGTAGAGCAAATTAGACCATTCAATTAAGCCACTGAAATTCTAGCTGAGCTTTTTGGACTGTGGATTTGGATTTTATATTTTCACATGACAGACTTATATCCTCATCCCTTGAGGTTTAGATCCTTAACTCAACATATCCTTGAATCCAGCTGGTTCTTCGTAAAACCTGTGCCAGTCCTCTGACTTTTTTATTATCAACCACCATTGCTGTTTCTCTCACACTGTGCCTAAGGGCAAAAGCCAGTCCAGTAAATGACCTACGGAATTTCCCCTGGAGTTTTGGATGACATTTGCATTTAAGGCAGACTGAGTTTCAGTGTGTTGTTTATTTCCACTCCTAATATTTCAAATGCACTGTTTTTCAGCAAGAGGTTTTCAGTGACAGAGCCAGGAGTCTTTGTTAAAGGGGAGGTACCTCACCACATCTGGAATAAACTCCCACCAGAATTATGACAATTATCTAACCAACACTTCACCTCTTGCAATTTCACTCAGAACTGAAAACACTCCTCTTCCGCAAATCCGATCCTGATTGTATGTAATTCCAGCCAGTGTGTATCCTACACTGTGTATGTCTCACTGGCTTCTTCATCTGTCTGCAACACAGGCATTTTTCAATCTGATTTCTTCCTAGGCAAATTTTGTCCTCCGTTAAGCAGATTGGTTTCATGGAACCAATAATCTGAAAGTTTGATCAGCTGGAAACAAAGGAACGTGAGCTAAATTGGTAAATCGTCGATCTCCCTGCACACAGCCGCGGCCTGATAAGCGACCTTATTCCTCCCGTGGTCATCGTCATCGTCATTCTACAAGTTAGCCCTTACTGCTCACCTTCTTGTCGTCGTAAAGGCAAAAGCATTGCTAGGGACATCTGCACCATTGGTTGTTACAGTGTGTTGTTTGACTGGATGCGCAGCAGCCTTTGCTGGTGGTGGGGACTAGCTGTTGCAGCCACCAGTCTGCTGCTGCTGCTGCTGCAGCAACTGCTGGCGGTTCGTTCGTCCATCCAACCGTCCATCGTCGCCTTGTGCATTGCTGATGACAGATCATCGTGGCTCTGTGTAGTTCTTCCGTGGAACCACAGCTCGGACAGCGACACTACATTGGCCTGTTTGGCTCTGAGCTAAATAATAACGTTCGGCGTCCAGCCTTCTCCCTGTTAGCTCAGGTGGGAAGAAGCACCGGAACGGATTAGAATACCACGGCTCGTGACTGTCCGTGTGCATTCACCTCTGACTTACGTTCACAATTACTTGAAGACTGTTTGCCATTGCAGATTAGTTGCTGAAGACTGAGTGTGTGCATTGTTCCACACGTGAGAGATGGAGAGGGAATATTGGTGAAGAAGTTGAAGAAACAAAGGATGTTGTTACTCCTCCTTATCCGTTGTTGATGCTTCGGCTGTGCTTTATGGATCATAGCGTAGATAATTTATGGTGTGGTGATGCTTTCTAGCAGGTACAGTTACAACCTTTCTTTTCCAGCTGTCTGTTCCGTCTGCTGCAGCCGGAGTTAGCTGTCGCTGGTTTTAATCGTCACAGTTTCTTCCTTTTGTGCTTTAAACTGTTGGGGAGAAGGAACTTTTCTTCAAATTATTTCCACATCGAATTCAAAATTGGTTCCAACGGGTCAAAGAGGAAGCATATGAATGGTGGCAGTGGAGGTGGAGGGACGGAGAAATCTGAATGGAGGCAGATGTTTCTTTACACAAGGTGCGTCTGTTTTGGATGTACTGGAAAGGATCCACAGATGACAGGATTCGCTGGAGATGATAATGGCAGCACTTCATCTTCGGTAAGTTCCTGCCAAATTTTAAAATAGACTAGAATTTAAATAGTATTTTGAGATTTTAGGGTTTTGCGTTTATGTAGTCAGTGTTTTTATTTTCTAGCGTAACTAAAGTTACTGAACGGCTGCAGTACTTTCTATTGTAATGTAACCACTGCTGGCCCTTTTATGTAGCACATTTAAGAATGGTCTTAAATTTCTCTAAATACACGGGTCTACTACTGCATAATGTTAGATTAGGTTCAGGAAGTGTTCCGTTTGTTCTTAGTTGGATGATGCTCTGAGGTGGGAAAGGCATGTGTCACTGCATTAGCTAGCATCTCGTGATTTACTCACATTCAGTGTTGGGAAAAAATTATGTCAATATTTTGTACCAGTGCTATTTGATTCTTTGTCTTCAGTGCATTTTTTATGACTGTGTGTGTGATGTCCTGCTATTATCTTCCTGCAGACATTCATGTCTCATTGCGTGACCGTAGACCTGCTGTTGCATGTGAGAACTGGAACTCAAAATCCTTTTTGCTGCTCAGTCATCTTCTGTAACTTCTTCTTTGAACTTCTTTGCAGTACCATTCTTTTTTTTGTGATGCCTAAAGTTCTTGATAATAGCCGATATAGTTTTATTATGTGATTTATTTGTTTATTTGAATCAAAGCACGTATTATGTTAGCAAAATCAATAAAGCTGAATCTTGTGTGCAGATAAATGTTCACAAAGGGCCAAGACAAAGTAATTGAAATGCCAGTGTAAACTACTGGGTCTTGACAAGCAATTTGAAAGGTGTAATAGCAAGTGGGCAAGTTGTGCCTCTTGTGTTAGACGATTCCAAATACGAGGGGACAGCAACTGAAAGCACATGATCCCACAACTGTCCTGAACCTAGACTATAGCAAAACAAGCCAGTATGGAAATGAAGCAATAGTCTAAGAAGGCAATATGTAGTTACCAATGTGTGAAGACATGATGGAAGGCAGATGTTCAGGCCCTAAAGGTCAAGCATGCTATTTTAAGCTTATTTACAGCATTCGACAAGAAGCCTAATAACCTGAAGAAGGCATTCTAATGCATTTGATTTTGAAACACTTGTAACATGCCTAAGTGTTAGCTAAAGTGTTTTGAACACTTTGAACTTCTAGATTTAAAGAGGATATATCACAAAATACAATTATTGTTGTTGTATTATTATTTATTTATTTATTTATTATTATTATTATTATTTATTATTATTATTATTATTATTATTTATTATTATTATTATTATTATTTATTATTATTATTATCATTATTATTATTATTATTATTATTATTATTATTATTATTATTATTATTATTATTATTATTATTATTATTATTATTATAAGAAGATTTATAAAGCACTAGTTAATATAGCTATAGTAAATATGTACTTGGCAAATGCTAGTGTTCACTGAATTTAAGAAAACTTCATGTCAACAAGAGCCTGTTAGTATTCATCCTTCCAAACCATAATGTGCTGCTGACCCATCGCATGATTGCCTTCAGTAAGAGTGTTTTGTTGGGCTTTAGAACTAGGGCTTTATATCAAGATCCATGTAGCGTGGACGAAGAAGATTTCTCAAGATAATAAGTAGGCTAAGTTTTGGAGATCTGATGGTGTGCGCCCTGTGAGCTTTGTTCCTATTTATTGTCATGTTTTGCAGTCCTCTTATCAGGAAATACAAATATCTGAACTCGTGTCTTCCAGTTCTTGTCCAGCAACACAAAGCCTCAGATATTCTTACCGCACGAACAAGCCATAATCTTTGTTTTGCCAAAATTGATTTTATCACCATGCAGAGCAAAAATGTGGGATACCAATATCTTCTTAGATGTATCTGGATGTAAATATTTGAACGATTTGTGCATTAAGTCGAAGCAAGTAAGGCTTGGTTGCTCCATTGCTACTTAACGAAAAGTGTCACTGGTTTACGTGTCACTTTCTTGTTGATGTTTCCTGGGCTTAACTAAAGTGACGAATTGTCACTTTAGTTAAGTAAAGTTTCTGTTGAAACCAATTTATTCGGCAGAGATGTTTACTTGTTTGTTTACTTAGCATTTAACATTGAGGTCATTTGTAAAATCACAGAAGCAGGTCACTCATAGTCATATTAAAATTAAAATTAAATAAGTAAAAATTGTTTTCCTGTTGTGCAAAAGAAAATGAATAAGCGACAGTTATATTTAAAACTTATGCAGCATTTCACCAATTATGAAAGCTGCAATTTAAGTAAGTTTTTTGAAGCCATCCCTCATTCAATGACAAAGGGTGCTAAGGTTGAGCCAACTTAATTACAAAACTGAAAGTTTCAAAGAGCTGAAGTAACATTTTGAAATACCAGCTGGCATCAGACACCAGTTGTGGCATCTTGTATTGTGACCTAATTAAGCTTTAACATCTAGCAAAACAATTTCAAGAACTTTACCAGTAACTTGTTTTCTGTTTGTAACTGAATACTTTAATGAAGGGACACTGAACGAGGTTGGTTAGTCATCTGGTGCTTTCCAGGGAGCATATATATTATGAAATAGATTGCACCTGCGAGATTACTTAATATATTTCATGCAATAAACTCATCTCACTCAGATCCTGTTGCCTGTCATTCAGGTGTGTCTCAGGGTTCAATCCTTGGGCCTCTTCTTTTTTCAATCTTTATTTCACCTATTTGTCAAATCATGCACATGCATAATACAATGAGGATACTCAACTCTATGTTGCTCTCTCGGCTATGGATCTCTCAGCTAAAACTGGACTCAAACTCTGCTCGTCCTCTTTTCAAATTTAGGTCTACGTTTTGACCTTGCAATCAACGCAGATAAGTCCCAGGCAATTCTTTTCACAAACCACCAGCACATGCAGTGTCTCTCGTTACATTCATCTGTTGACCTTCCTGGAACAAAAATCTCATTTTCTAACAAATTATAACTCTTGATGACAGCATTGATTAACTTGCTCACCATGACTTCACATGTATCTTCGATTTACAGGTCTTGTTTTTATCACATTAGGGCGTTTTATCACATCAGGCATTCTCTCTGCTACAGGTCCCTCAGCTAAAACTGAACTCAGACTCAAACTTTAACATCTAGCAAAACAATTTTCATGGCCAAATGACAAGGCCAAATAGTTGCTTATGCACTTGCTGGTTCTTGATGAGACTATGCAAATGTGGTTTTATATGGTGTATCCTCTTTTAATCTAAAACAGCTCTACGTTGTTCAAAATCCTTTTTCTAAGGTAGTTACATGTTCATCTTCATCGAATGCATTAGATTGCCTTCGTAAACGTCACTGGCTTTCTGTTGATTGGCATGTTGAGTTTAATATTGTATGCTTAGTTTTAAGGCCCAGAACACTGGCCTTCCATCAGATCTTAATACTTTGCTGACTCCATATCACCCTCCTAGATTCTTGCGTTCTTCTGATACTGGTTTGTTGCAAGAACCTAGGTTCAGGACAATTGTAGGATCACGTGCCTTTAACTGCTGCACTCCTTGTAATTGAAATTATGTATCACAAACGACCTGACTTGCAAACTCCTATCATCATTTAAGTCACGTGTTATAACACCACTATTTCACTCTGGCCTTTGCATGACTGGCTTGGCCTCTAGCAAACTCCATATCTGCGCCCCAGATTCAGATTTACTGACCCTGCATGTGTAGTAATTGCTGTAAATAAAAAGAAAATAAATACTGACTCGGGCAGAATTGCAGGCTCATTTGGCCCAGATAACCATGGATGGTCACCTATCCAAAAACTAGCCATGCTTGACATTGTTTAACTGTGCTTTGCTTGCCGCAAATCCAGTGCCAACCCATCGTCTTTTCCACGCACATAACTGGCCAGTCATTTGAGGCGGGTTGAGGTGGGGGCTTTTGTTCCATCCTTGTTGCAATAAAGTATGTCTTCCTATAAGCAGTCTAGCCCATCGAGGATTGCAGCAGAGAGCCCAGCTTAAGCTACGCACACCCAGCCGACTGGAAGATATTGGTTGGTAGCTGCAAGGGCACCTAACCATAAAATTTTGCTTCAATGCACCTAATGATTTTCTGTGCATGGCAAATGTTTGACCCAGCAGTACATGGAAATGCTCCAATAAATAGCCCATAAGTTCCCTGTAAAATGGTAATGAGCTTTTATTTCCAGATCCTTCTGTGGGTGGGTTCTTCCGCTGCTTCTTCGTAATTCGGTTATAGATTGGGAATGTCGTAGAAAATTGTGAGTTGATTGTTTTTGGTGGGAGTAGAGGGATGGCTTTAGCTTTTACATTTGCAAGATGCTGTTTGTATGCTGGGTACCAGTTGCAAAAAATTGCATTACAGCAACATTTTCAGGAAATTTATGGTGAGGTTAACATCCTTTAGAAGCCAGTGAGTAAGAAAAGAATGTTTGCTGTGGGAAGTTCACTAATCACATACCTGCTCCTAGAATGCCAGCTCTAAAAGCTCTGAACTGTCCATCTAGGTTAAGGAGCTTAAAGGTGGACGCTGGTATTGATTGCTTCTGGTCTGTTAGGCCTACCCTCCCATTGGCAGTTAGTAATAATTATACGGTTAGTGCAGATTCTGAGTAAGCTTATGTGGTGGTGTGGGTCTGGGCATAACTTTGTGGGCGGAAGTGACTCCAGCTCAGTTCTACTGCTAGGGCCGCCTACTTCACTGCCCTACCACGGCATAGACGATTTGACAAAAGCCAAGGTTGTGAGTACTACTGTTAGGCTTTTATTCCTTCTTGCTGTTCTTTTGTGAATTGCTAATTCATTGGAAAAGTCACCATGTGCAGGTTCTACACACATGCAGAATCCAGCCAGCGGGGGTCATTTCAAGGATGATGGACTTCGCACTGAAAATGGAGGCTGACAGCAACCAAATGAAGCATTTGTAGGACATGGTTGAGCACATGGTTGCTCTCACGAACTGGGCTTTGGAGATTCCTCACACCACCAGATCTGTAGGCAATAGTCAGTAACTGGATGTTTGGTTGCCAAATGAAATAGTGAATGAAATAGTGGACGGTTGATGCCGCTCCACAAACCCTGGCTTGCTGTTATATCACTGATTTCCCGGTCATGGGTGGCATTATGTATTTCTGGGCTCAACATTTGCCAGTCTGTTGTTGTGGACAAATGGTATCAAAATACTGTCCAAATATGTGCAAACTTTAAAGCTGACTTAAAGAGTACTTCTGGAACAAAACTTTTGCAAAGTAATCGTCTGAATATACAAGGATTATCAAATAAATAAATCTGCAAGTGATGAACTTCTCTGCCTGAATGAACAAAGTGCATCAAGATTATCAGTACAGTTTAAAAGAAATGATAGTGACTTAGTTCACTGCTCATGAGTAACTGTGAACTTATCAGAGCTTGTTCTGCTGTTTAAAACTATTTTCTGCTAGACGTCTGTTTCTACAGCAGCAGTGGAGCCATGCACAGGGCTTCGTCAGTCAGTGATCATTTCCAAGAAAGTCTGATACAGAAAACAAAATTCTGAGTCAGTCTGGTGTGAATTCTATATTTATCTAAAACTGTACTGATAATAATCTAAAAGCCTTGCCATTTCTAGTTCAGTTTTCCCACTTTACACTGGCTGACTGCACTTTATAACTCTGCTGTTTTGCCTATCACTTGGCCAAGTCATTTAAGGCTTCAAAATAAACATCATAAGGTTTTATAAAACGTTTTATAAAGTGCTTTCTGATTCAAATTATGACTTGCCAAGCACTGTATTGTATTTTTCAACCAGCATCAGTCAAAAATAGATGGCAAGTCCATCCTCCCTTTCACCACTGGCCATTTTGGCACATAGCTCATAACCCTTCCCATGTGCTGTTCACTTCCATGCATGCAAGAAATAATGCAATGCAGCACATTTTTGCAGCACACATGAAAAAATATTGTAATTGTTAACTCAAGATTTCTACAGCACCCAGAGAAAGCTAATTGGTGGGAACTACCTTATTCACAAGCATAAGAAACAAGTGAGGAAATTAGTTTAACCCAAAATTATGTTTTAATGGCACTGAGTCTTTTGGCAGAAGTGTTTTAAATCAAGTGATGGCACATTAAAATTGTAGTGTGCTAAGGTTTTGTTTTTCTGGTGAAGGCTTTCGGTTTTAGACAACTTTAACTATTGGATGACAACTGAGAGATAATTTTGTCAAAGGTTGATGTGTTGTCCCTCCTCTTCTTTGATGCTATGTAGCCAGAAACTCTGAATTTGGTATCTACTATCAGCTATGGATGGGAATCCGTCCATCGGGCTGGTTATCTGAGCACTGTTCACTTACTGATTAACTCTTCCTAATAACTTTTATGGCATTTAGGCTGGTATAGGCAGAGCTTCTGTGAGGTGCTTAAAAGGCACTGTAGTGTCTGACTACATACATTCCTATGTACGTACATACATACGTATGTACATACATACTTGCATGCATCACCATTATGCATTCAGACTTGATAGTGAACTTGAGCAACTGAAGTAGAGGTAGTGATTTGCTTCCAGGTTTTGGAAATGTGTGAGCTTAGAAAAATAGTTTAATCTGCATGAAAGAAAGTAAAAGTTGGCCTATATGAAAGGAAGAAATGAAATGTTAATGAAGTAAAGATTTAATTGATAGTGTTCTTCTGGTAGTAATGTTTAACTCTGCATGCATGACGATGTGGAAAATATATTAAAACAAAAAGACAGTTGACAATTCACAAGTAGATATTACGAATTGGCAGCTGGGTGTAGCGCCATCCTAAACCTATAAAAAAGATCTTTGCAGAAATATGTCGATTTGAAAGAAACTTGCTGAGAGAAAATGAAATCTGGTGGCATGACCACTTTTGAAGACCCTATCACTAAAGCAGAAGTACAGTACACCACTTTTGTTTTGGATATACTTATGTCTGCTTGCATTACAATTTCTCTGTGCTCTGTGTGATGTCAGTGTGCTTGTTGTTTTGATACATGACGTTGGTGGAAATATTTGGGCGGAACTGATACAATCCATTCTGCTACACTTGGCTAACCTTCCTACGCATCTCAGCATGAAATGCATGATGTCAGGAGATTCGACACTTTACAGCATTCTTGCGCTTGGTTTTTGTGCTATTAAAATTCGGGTCATAACTTCCTGTAATGCTACTAAATTAATTGAGAATGCTGGTAAGCAGGCGTAATGAGTTCAGGAACCTTAAATCTTGAAATTCATGTTTGCTGGTAGCCAGCTGGCTGTAGTTGTTTACGACTCGTGAGGAGTACCAGGTTCTCCTCTCCCTCGGCCTCAAATCATCTACGGAAGCTTATTAACAATGGCATGCGCATATTTCTTATGATATATTGTTTACACACCAGGTGAAGGAACTGATTCTTCTCTGGGCAACTTTGTGGTAATTATTCACGTTCTGGGTAAGCTAGCGTGTGTTAGCTGGGTTTGTTTATTGCCTGCCACACAAGGCAAGAGATGCGTATTAGCTGAAATCCCAAGGTGTATGGCGATTTTCCAAGAAACGGACCTTGCAGAAATATTATAATGTGATTCTTTCACCAGTACACACATCTAGTTTGATGGCATTCAAGTTTTGAGATACTAGTAGAAGAATATTATGTTATTTCATTTAATCAGTTTCTTGGTCAACTGAAACTTGGCCAGTCTGGCAAAATTTATTAAAATAAATTTTCTTAAAACAAAAAGAAAATAATTGGCATTTGATTCATATAGCGTGAGAGTCAGTATTGTAATTTGTTTTGAATTTGGTTTTCAGTAACTGTAGCAAGATATATGTAGTTTTATTCTCTAACTATGTAAGGATCAGTTAAAAAGAGGTGAACTTGTCTTTCATATGGAACTAATAATCACTAAGGCAGCGAAGAGTGCCCTTAAGGGGTTCTTGAAAGGCGGGTGTCCAGTGACATGCACATACACACATATGGTACATACATGTAGATATTGCTGGTCCGCTTGTACCGTAATTTTGAATTGTTGTGTTACTGTTACTTATTATTTTCTTTTGTTCCAAATGAGCTGCCCTTTAAATATTTGCATATTTCATAATTCGTAGAAGCATAGTATTTAATAGATCTGATCCTAGCATTTCATATTACTGTTCATACGCAGAAGGACAGAGAAAGGGGCCAGTTCTGGACCTTTGCTCAGGAATTCAAGATCTTTTGATGACCTGATGAAAGCATTCTTCCTGCGAGAGAAGAACGCATTCACTGTGACAGTAACTACAATTCTGTGCACAATGGAGCACACTTTGCCTTTTTTCACACTGTTTAATATCTGAATTCTTTTGACAGAATGGGTGGTGGGTTGTGGTCTTCATGCAGAATCAGAGAATTTAAATGGAGAAGTGCTGCCAACAGGCCCTCAGAGAAGGAAGATTTTCCGAAGGTGTAACTGGAAACTAAGCTTGCTTTCTTGGCTGTAAAATTCTGTTCGGTCTAACTAGTGTCAGAGGGGATTATAATTTCATTATCGTGATAAACTTGGTTAGACCGAGACTCCGTCTAATTGTTTGTGGTGATACATTTTCGCTTGATTTCCCTTGGATTGATGATGCCGATGACCTACTGATGATGATCCAATGGTAATTTCCTCTTGAATGTGTTCTTGGACATCAGTTCAGATGTGATCTTTGTTGAATGCTGGCAGACTATTTCCATTATATTGGATGTCTTAGTTCCGGCTGGAGACGGAGAGGGGAGATGGCATTTGTGCTGATTTCTAGTCTGCCACTAATCCTGTCTGAGCCGAAGCCCATTAATGTCACCAGGGTTTTAGGAACGTAGTTAGGTTACTGATATCTTTGTCACGGAAGCCTGGTTTTTTCGGTCACCAGATGGAGGCCGTGCTTGCGTGCATGTTTGCCAGCAGGAAACTTAGCACATGCGACAAGGTATAGATTTCCTAGTATAGTGTCCTGGTTTGAATTGGCTTGACTGGCAAGATTTGGTAGGAATTTATCAGGTTAATTCTCACCGGTTCTTTCGTACCGTCTTATACTGATTCTTGTCTGTTGCTATCCTACAGATACCCATGGATGGTATAAGAGGCACTTTATGCCTTATCATCACATTAGTACTAGTCTTTTTATCTTCAGATTTTTACGTTGCAATGAAACTGACCTAACAACTTGGCTCTTGTGGATTTGACTTGATTAAGTGCTGGAGAATAATAAACTGGTGCAGCTGTTTTGGTGTGAAGGAATTTCAGTGACTTACATTACAGAAGATTAATTAAATTATGACTGACTACAAAGCTGTCGCAACCTGTGATGAAACAAAATACGAAAGAATGAGTGGTGAGTCAGATTCAGTTTTGGTGCAGAAAAGAGTTGCACTGTGGGGTAGATACAGATCTTGTATTGCAGAGCCTCAGAAGGCGACCTGATATGAAGTAACCATCCACGAATATCCAGAGAATCAGTCAGTGCATCAGATCCATGCTCTCAGTTGGTCTCTCAGTCTCTCTTAATCTTGCTCAGTCTCTTAATAACTAATGTTTCTGTCTGCCTGTCTGCCTGTCTGTCTTGTCTGTCTTGTCTGTCTGTCTGTCTGTCTGTATGTCTGTCTGTCTGTCTGTCACCACTCACTACACTAATTTTTGGGTTGTTTGGAATTCAAAATGTAACCTTGTCTGAACTTGATTAATTGCTGCCTTTGTAAACTGTGGGCTTGGCTGAACTAATAAATAGCAATAGGATTCATAAGAAAGGAAGGACTTCAGTAAATTTGCCCGGTCAGCAGAAATAGCTGTGAAGGTTTTCATGACAAAGTAGATATTTTAAATAAGTTTTTTCAAAATCCAAAAAAGAATTGTTTTATGGGTTAAAATTGCAATTATAGTTGTTAAATATGCATAATGGTATATCCTGTTACATAACTTGTTTGTGTTTTGCCAGTTTTACTTAAAAACTTATCTTTTCCAATGTAAGTATTTATCAGAGATAGAAATGTTTGGTCTTTACGTCATTCAGAGTGTTGGCATGAAGTGTTAGCAACTTCATATTCTCAGCATTTTTCACACCCTGTATCCTCTCATCAGATGTATGCTGAATCATCTTGTTTACTGAGAAGTAACTAGAAGATCCTAACCAGAATTCCAGTTTTTACATGTCTTTCTCATAGGCGTAATTTTAGAGGGTGTTGGTTACTCGTACCCACAGTTTTTGGACCTGGGATACTGTACCCCCACTTTTTATGCCATGAATAAATAGTGACATTGAATTTAGTAGGAGTTCAGCATTCGCCAGTGACTTTTCATACTAATTGTCAAAAAAACAATAACTGTTACTATAAAGGGGAAAGGAGTGGAAGAAATTGGTAACCCCACTTTCTAGACTAGAGTACCCCTTGGTCCTTCTTTTGGGGCATAAACAGTGCAAACTCTTATGTGTCGACAGATCAGCATAATAACCATTAAGGTACTGAACACATTTATTACGGTCTGAATTTCATGGAAGAAATTTTGAGAATCTGTTTAGGTGGACTGACCATGAAGGTCCCATAATGAAAACTAATCAGATGCATTCATTATGCTATGAGCCAAACATTGGCACTTCATTGCCAAACGAGACATCTGGTCAATAACCGCTGTAGCTATACACAGGTCAGGCGTACTTGATCATATGCACTTGCCCTCAAATAAATGTCTGCCTGGCTTATTTGGTGACGGCGAATAAGCTGCTTAGGCCCAACCCCACGGGCGATGACGCCCCATGCAGCTGTGTCACCGAGTTTAAACAATGACCAGGGCAGAGATTCAATCAAAACAATTGCTTTTCTATTGCTTGTGTGACTTTATGTCGGCTCCGGAAGAATAGCACATCTACTTAATAAAAATAATAAGGGTAGATTAATTTAGTCGGTGATTTGGCTTCCTGTCGCCATGCAGTCGTTCTGTCCTGGGGCATCATTTGTGCATGTATGGGGTGTCTCAGGCAGACAGGCGGGCAGGCAGGCAGGCAGGCAGGCAGGCATGCAGGCAGGCAGACAGAGACAGACAGAGAGGCAGGCAGGCAGGCAGACAGACAGGCAGACAAGCCGCCTCTGTTCAGTGTGCCATCTATCCATACAGGTGGATTGGTTTGATTGACTGTGAGTGCCAGTCCGAAGCCTAGATAAAGGAGTGGGGCGACGTCAACGACCTTTGTTGGCATAAGATGTCATTAAACACTGGAACTACTACTAATTGACTGTGAATAGTATGACTGGTTCTGATTTATCAGTGTCGAGTAGGAACACTGTGTAATCTGGCTCTTTTGAGCAGAGGTCATTTGAGGGTTAGCGCTCAGCACAGTGCACCTCCACTGACCACAAATTTTTTTTTCTTTGAGGAACATGTGAATTATATGAATAAATTTGTATTACTGCAAAATAATGGTCAGGCTGTATTGTTTTGGCTTGCGTTGTTCACAGTGAAAAGCGATGAAAACTAAACCAGTTTTGTCTCCAACAGAAGAGCAGAAGATACAGTTAACCTTAGCACAGTTATAGGTGGTATATTTTCTTGTCTGGCAGTTGAGTTGTGACGTCAGCACCATTTGGTGTGAGCTGCTGCTGCTGCTGATGCTGTTAATGCATCTGCCTGGCATCTGCATTCCCAAGCCAAGCATAGACCATATTGTATAATATAGTACCAGTAGTATTAGCTTCTGCGGTCAGTGGAAAACTTTTACTTTTGGCTAGTGTGTCGTTTCTTGGAGCACACCAGTTGTTAATTGTGAATTGCAGTGGAAATTATGCTCATGACATCACTTTGGAGTGAATTGAGAGATGAAGAGCTAAGCAGCCCTCAGAACAGAATGACTGCAGCGTTATTCGATCACAGTGACCAGTGCCTTGATGGCAGCTTAAGTAGGCAATATGGACCTTATATTCGGCTGGAATGTGCTCTTCTTTTCAGTGCTTCTCTGTTCTGTTGCACTTACGGTTCACTGCATTCTCTGTATTTGCTTCGTATAAGTTAAAGTCTCTTCTTTAAGAGACACTGTAGCATGCGTTTTCCTAGGAGACCAGACAAAGCTGGCCGTGATGAGGTTGGTCATGCATGGCATTGTTCATGATAAACTAATTTAGAGACAAGACGCATTTCCCTCCATTGTTCATTCCTTTTTATCTATACAACCTCCTTGTTCTCCTCCTTTTTTGTCCTTTTGTCAACACTTTCCTTCTCGCCCTCCTGCTCTTTCTGTTTCTTATTTTGCTTCTTCATTTTGTTTACATGTCAACAGAAGACTTTGTTCATGTTGCTTATTTCATCCATTTGGCCCTTTGTGTTCACTTGCAGCTCAGAGCCCAGCCAACGGTTTGGTTGGTCAGCCATTGTAAAGTAAGTAAGTAAGTAAGTAAGTATATTCTTTATTAACCAATAGCTAATCGCACATCAGTCTTCATAAGTCTTCATACAATGGTTTCTCAATGCAGTTGGCTTTTCTAGTGTCAGAGGTTGTGCTCATTCATTTGAGCAACGTTTATGCATGCTATATATATATGCTGATGTGTTTTTGCACATCTGCATCGCATATAGTTTATGTAATGCAAATGTTTATGGTGAGTGTTTATACAAACCTACAAAAGCTGCTAGAGAAATTATGTTGTCGGTCTGTCCCATGTACCCTGTTTTGTTGTTAGGGGATCTAGGTTAGATGGAAATGTCATTTCATCCAGATGGGCTTCGGTGACTGATGTAGCAGCTCTGGGTAGAAAATTGGATTTCTTGAAAGGCATCACCTGTACTCAAACAGGCTGTGGAGGAGACAGCTTATCCACCCATCCCTGAATGATGATAACCCTTTTCACATTAGTTGGTCCAAGGGGGACTTCCTCTGGGGATCTACTTCAAGTAAAATCAGGAGTCCTCCATAAATTAGTAGATACAGTTCATAGGCATATATCTTTGTTTAGATTTAAATATATATATATATGCACATATAAATATATATCTGTATGTATATACTGTGTTTAGTGCAGAGCAAGAACCAATCTGGAATTGACTGTCTTCATCCCCAGAGCAAACCTTTATTACTACTACTGTTATTAATTTTTTATTTTTACTATTGTTTATTATTATTATTATAAATTATTATTATTAATGTTATTATTATTATTTTTTTTAAACACATGATGCATATGATCCCTCAGGAACAAACAATTAGTGCAGGAGCAAGAAATATATTTGGAACTAAGTATTATCATTCTCTACAACCTTGATTTTAAATGTGTAATTCTAGAATTAGGTCATTGGGGGATTGAAAGCTATGAGTCTGGTAAAACAGATGCACAAATGGGTGAGACCGTTTTTCCAAATTGGATAATGCTACCTGGGTTTTGGCCTTGTCTCGTGGCTTTACTGGAAGTTATTGCATGCAACTGACTTTATCGATTTTCTCTTCCGTGATCATCTCGCGGGAAGTTGTCCAGCTTCCGGATCACAGTCTCATTTAGCAAACAGCTACACCACTGAATTGAAACCAGTTGATTCACCCTTTTACTTGATAGTTACTCTTTTGGTTTCATTGGGCATTTAGGCTGTAGAGAACGTGCATTTAAAGTGTTATTTTAGTGATATTTAAAGTATTTATATGTATTTTTGTTTATTGTGTTTTATGCTGATGTTTCTACTTACGAGATTCTTATTTATTAAAAAAACTTACTGAATTTTCAAAGAATTCTAGCCATTACTAAATTTTAACGTTCAAGTTTACAGTCATTTCGGGGAAATCCAAGGATTTGGTTACTTAACAAAACCTTGTTTTATCGTTGGGTTATCCAGTTCATATTTAAGGATGGAGTCAGAAGGCAAAGGTTGCTTTCAGGATCACTTTGAAAGGCACTCTGGTTATTGAGCAGTCACCATAGCAGTAAATACGGGCTTTCTTAATCGGTTGCTCTGGAAGTCTGTGTGGTGTGTGCTGTGGGACTTTTGGATGTGGGAGTAGAGTGATAATGATGTCGATGATTGAATCTGATTAGGTAAGTTTAAATGCCTGTCTGGCAAATCTGCTTTCTTTTGCTGACCTTTGGCTAGCTTTGGACCTTCATGTACTAACCAGTCTAACCTCTGCTTAACAACATATGCTGGAGCACAAGGACAACTGATTTCTTCCTATCATGTGTCAATAATTTTGAAGTTTGTTGTGCATATACATACATAAATACGTGCATACATACATACATATATTTATGCTTCCAAAGCTTGGCAATATCGTTAATAATATTGCTTTTCCAGTGTGATGTAATGAAGTAAATATTTTAATCGTGATTATAAACTTGAGATTTCTGCAGCGTTCAAAGAAAGTTGAGTTGCAGGAACCACCTTATTCACAGACAAACATTCAAAACAAAATCGATAGGCAGGTAGGGTCGGATTCAATTGCAGTCTCTGTGCAGGTCTTTCACTCAAAACCGAGAAGACTCCTCTTCCTGCCTAGCCCTTGGATCTTGACCTGGAACTGAACCCTTCCTGCCTATCGATTTTGTTTTGACTGAGCGCCTGTGAATAAGCTTTCTTTGGATGCTGCAGAAATCTCAAGTTTATGATCACGATTAAAATATTTACTTCATTACATCACACTGGAAAAGAAATACAGATGGTTCAGTACTCTTTCACCAGAACCATAACAAAGACCCCTAAATATCAGCACGTGAAGCCAATGTTAATTCATTGCACTGGATGCCTATTGAGCGAAAAATTCATTTCAGAATCTGCCTTGGTTGCTTTCAGGATCACTTTGAAAGGCACTCTATAGGTCAACAAAGTACTACATTTAAATCAGCTGACCTATCTATGTTACATGCCCGCCCCTCATACCAATAAATATTGCACTCGACCAATAGACAACCACTCTTGCGGTGCCTTGCACAAGAACTGTGTTGGGTTCTCAGGCATTCTTGGTAGCTGGTTTTAGACCTTGGAATTTGCTGCCCAGTTCAGTTCATTCTATCATTTCTTTGATGTCATTCAGGTGTAAATTTAAGACTCATCTGTTTCAACTTGTTTACCCATCAACTTCTGGTTTTGCTGACCTGCCGGAATTCAGCAGGGCCTGTCTAATGGACTAATGATCTTTGGCTACTATTTTGATTGAAGCAACCATTGATTGATGCCTTGAGCATTATAATAATGGTGCTATAGAAGTCATTGGATTAGATTAGATAACAGCAATCTAAAGACTGGAAAACGTTTGCTTGTGGTTTATATGGCTCAACAATGAATTTTCAATATTTTAAGTGATACTCTGGGATTTGAAATCCCAAGATAATGAATTAACAGTGTGCCACCATGCTGTGCCATATTAATATACGTGGATGGACAGTCTGAACACTACACTAGTCAACTTGACAAAGTTGACTAATGTCCAAAATGGCCCCTCATTCAGAAAGACGCAATGCAGTCAATGAGATACAATCCATAGTTGGGCTGTGTGTAATGTTCATGGTGCATGAGATAAATTTTTAAAGTCACTTGGCGGTTTGGTTCTTCTGGCTTAGAGGTTTGCCATATATTTTAGGGCAACAATGCCAGATCTTTCAATCATTATGACCTAAGCCTCTTTGGTGGTTTACAGAGTTTACATGTAAGATTAAGTTGTGTTCAATGCTAGTGAATTGACCTTGGATCTTATTTGCATTAGTCTGCTTAACTGGGTCCATGCACTTGGGTATCTGTTTATTTTGTCTTGAGAATCGGGTTTGGCTTTCAGATTAAATTTATAGCAGAAGATTTGGTAAAGATACCCGGTAGCTTACTTAGAGCCGTTGAATTAGAAATTAGAGCCAGCTTTCCGTGGTAGGGTCTGGATTGGTAAATTGGTGCCTCTCACAGAAAAAGGCTCTAGCTTATAATCTTAGACTAGAATTCACTGGCTTGCATTTTCACTGCATGGAACTTCACTTATTTATAATAGATGCCTATTGTTACTTTTTTGTAATAAGCATTCCACACAAAAATGCCCTGCAATATTCTTAGTCTTCTGAGATTTTTACAGAGAGAGAGAGAGAGAGAGAGAGAGAGAGAGAGAGAGAGAGAGAGAGAGAGAGAGAGAGAGAGAGAGAGAGAGAGAGAGAGAGAGAGAGACAGAGACAGAGAGACAGAGAGACAGAGAGACAGAGAGACAGAGAGACAGAGAGAGACAGAGAGATAGAGAGAGAGGAGAGATGTGGCTGTTAGGAAACCCGTGTCACTTTTGTCTGGAAAGGACTTTCCATTTTCTAGTCACTTTAAAAGAAAATGGTGAAAGAGGTTTGTTCATAATTTTTTAACTATTTGAGACCTGACCAGTTACCATCCAGTCCATATTCTATCCCTGTACCATCCATCCATTATTCCATCTGGCCCAGTCAGGCTTAATAAAAGCCAACTGACATAGAGATTGGTTATGGGTATAGAATGGCTTCCAGATGTAATTTAGTTCATACTCTGGCCATGCAGAACTGGATATTGGAAGAAGGCTTAGTTCTGCTGACAGCCAAAGGATTGACTGTGTTTAATGTGCCATCAGTATAATGTTGATGCCACCTGCTTAGACTTGCTTCACTTGGAACAGCAGATGAGTGGTACTAAGAAGAGAAAAAAACTAGTTCAATATTTTTGGAGCTGAACGAAGGAAAGGACAGAAATTGCTAATGCAGGAAATTGATCGTATGTGCACCATCCATCACTTGCCTGTTTGTATGTGTTTGTGTGTGTGGGTGTGTGTGGGTGGGTGTGATTGGTGCTAGGGCAGTCTCAGCCGTTCTTGGAAGACTTCTTAGATGAATTCTAATCCAAGCCCTATCATCACTCTTTGGCCATGTTATACTGAAGTAAACTGTTAGAAATTTGTTGATGCATTACAAGGTGGTGTGAAACTTAGTAATCCATTTTTCAGGGCTTCTCCTTGCTTATTTTTTCATTCGAATGTTATTATTGTGGTCTATCTTTATCTGCAACAAAGAAAGATATACTAAGACTCAGACTGAATCAGGTAAACATCAGGAAGGAAAGCGTTGGACTGAAAATAATGGAGGTCATTCATTCGAACCCATCACGAACTGATGATGATGATGATGATGATGATCATGGTCATGGTCATGGTAATGATGACCTGTAATAATGAATTATTAGATGCTGGTAGTGATGGCCACCACTTTCAGTAGAATCATTTTTTGTTGATGGTGTTTAGGCTTTAGTGGAATGGTGTATATGGCTCATTTTAAAAGCTGTCAGGACTCTCTCAGAATAAATGCTTATTTCAGCCTGCTCCTTCTGTGTCTGCTCATTTTCATTTTACTCTACCAGAAACTCTAAACTCACATCCTGAAATGTTCGTCTTGACTTTCTAAGCATAACGTGAAGTCAGGCATGTAAGGTTTCTAAGTCTCGGTCCTCGTGCATGCTAGGACCTTGTACATGCAATATTTAACCTTACTTTTAATCTAAAACTCTAGAACTAAATAAAATTAACTTTGTACCAAAAAACTAGCACTGAGCAGAACCCAATCCCTAGCATAAGTCTGAAACCCACGCCCACACCTATGAAAGCCTCATGCAAACCTTTTGCCCCTGAAGGTAAATACAAGAACGGCCATGTAATGGCTTGTCTGTTTAATCCTGTCCTTTACTCTAAAACCTAACCTTGATCCTACAGAGTGGTTCCTGATTCAGTTGTGAAATCATTTGTTATGTGTTTATATCAGTGTAAACAAACACTGTATCGGATAGATTTATTGGATGCAGGATCATGTTCCAGGACTTGGGTTGCGTCAGTTCAATGGGAATGCTTATGCCTGTGTCTTAGGTATGCAAGATGCCATATCTTATCCGCTTGCTGTAGTAATACCCCGAGTATTGATCATTCAGTGGTGGGCCTCAAGCTTATTTAAAACATTGCCTGAACTTATTGGCATCACAGTGGTGGAGGTTGACTTTTGGCATTGTGATAAGGAGTCACAGTCATGACTTGTTTCCAAATAAAGTGTCTGGATTTTGGTAAGAGCAGTTGGTAAGATTCACAGATGAGAGAAAGTTTTCTTGTTTACATCTTATTTATACAGGATTTCAAGAGCCACATAGAAGAAGACATTAAACTCCCCCCAGAACTGCGACAGTTTTCGGACCCATCATACAAACTCACCGATTCTCCACCGCTTGCAGTTTCTGCTTCGGCCTTTCACTCAAAACTGAAAACATTCCTCTTCGACAGATCCTATCCTGACACTCCTTCTTCCTCTTATCTGCCTCTGCTCTCCAGCCCCAAACATCACCCACCATAGCTGCCACGCTGTCTCTCTGCCTGACTCTTGGATCTTGACCCGGAACCGAACCCTTTTGCCTATCGATTTTGTTTTGACTGAGCGCCTGTGAATAAGCTGGCCCCGCGGCGCGGCTTTCGTTGGGCGCTGTAGAAACCTTGGGATTATGATTACCATTGCAATTGTAGAACAACATTTCCTTTTTACGGATCAATTGAATGTGTATAAAATAAGGAAAGTAGAAGTAGCTCTGTTTAAAAGTGGGTATTGTAATTTTTAATTGTAATTAGTGACTTCTGACATGCCAGTGTCTAATGCACGAGGCATCAACTGATGGCACACCAAAGCTAAGCCGCAGTCAGGTCAACATCCAGAAGGATCAACAACTTCAACTGCCTTTACAAGAAATCTCCATCCTTATCTATGATGGTAAAACACAGAGGCCAACACCTTTGATTTGTGTGCAATATACTAGAAACTTTAATTATAGGATTCTTCGTCTGACCACTGATAGACTTTTTGACACCTCTGAGACTTGTTAGCTTTCTTGGCTTCTGCTATAGCAGCCTTTTCAATTTTTAAAATCTAAACTCAGCTATAAAATGGCTCTCATGTAAAAGATCCTACCTTTGCCAATTGAACAGAGCAACTTCAGAAAAGGAATGGGTTCTTTGACACCACCCATGAAGCAGTGGAACTTCTTATGTCTGAAAAATCATTAGATGTTTTTGAGTTTCACACCCATCTAAACTTTTATGAAATACTGGTGGAGTTATCAGTTCCAATCAGTTCCAAGTTAAATAGTTTTATCTTCTGAATTCCCACTTAGATCGGTTCATTGTTTGCACTTTTTAAGCTGTGAATGCCGTCATCGGGAATTGAACTGATGATTGCCATGTCTATTCACTTACAGAGTTACCAGAACTTACTCATATCCCATCGTAATCGATCATTTATGCAGAGCTGCTTTGCAGAGTAGCAGAGTGTAAATGTAAAATGTAAATGTACCTGTTTTTTGTACCAAATGTTTGGCCTCGACCCTGCCCATTTTTAGTGAATGTATCCAGTGAGATCCTTCATCACAACTGCCCGTTTGAGGGTCGTAATGATAGCAGCATTGGTCAGCCGTTGCCCATTCACCACTTATGCCGGGAATCAGCGTTGAGTTGAAAGCTATGTAAGGTTGATAGTTGGAGCGGTAGAACGTGTTAGCTGACAAAGTAAACCCGGTTTTGGGCACATTGCTGGACGGAAGTGTATTGTGGCTGCCATGGCTCATAACCTCGTGACTATCATCCACATAACTCTTTGTAGCCGCATCTTGGCTTTCCTGGGGTTCCCGCAGGCCATTCAGACTCAAGTCTCTTGAAATGGTGCAAACCGTAGAAGCGCCGGCCCCATCAGCCCGGTGTATGGTAAAGCCTCTCGCATGCCAGGCCAACTGGCACTGTGGCAGTAATATCATTATCCGGCCGCCATATCCGCACACCCGATGCGGGAGCATCTACAGACAACATCGTTCTGGAGGATGCCATCCCATCAGTATTGACCGCCAGATTTTCCCAGCTGGTACAGCAACCCCAAGACGGTCGACGGTGTTGTTAATCTTGACCTGAAGTCGTCCGATGTCAACTTCTTGATTAGCGTCTGAGGCTCCAAATCTGAGGAACTGCGAAGCGGCAGTTGGCTTGTCGGATTCCCCAGCGGGAGGGCAAAGCATTTGCCTAATATGAGGTCGGTACATCCAGCAACCTCGTTGAGTCCGTGCCCACCCTCAGCCACAAAAGGCCAGTCACTGTGTCGCCACTCAGCAACAGTTTGTCCTGGACAGTGGTCTCCACATACTCCTTCGTCGCCGTGGGGCCACATTTGTAATTGGGTACCTGCCCATTACCAGAATTTCCAGCATAGTGCCCCAGTCTTATGGACAAGCCCAGCAATGCTGAACTGTCCTCAGTCACCCAATCACCGCTTCCACCAAATTTGTCAACTGGCATGTTTCTTAGTGTGACGCAAAAAGGGTGCTGTTCAGAATGTACCGATCACCCACACAAGGCAAGGGCAGCATTCTTTAACCTACGGCCAGTGGCAAGCTCTCTGAGCACATGATGGCCATACATAACATTATCTGCTCTTTGTAGCTGGAAGATCTGCATTCTTATTGCTTTGGCTGCGGACAAGTAATGGGTCAGTTCACGCGGGTGGCATGGCCAGAGCTGTTAAAGCTGTAGGCTGTAGGGCCATCCTTGTAGTAAGCAGCCCAGTGAGTGTCACCCCCATCGCTGGAGTCCAGGTTCATAACGCAGCACTCCTGTTTCTGGGCCATGCCAGACAAGACATACGGCATAAACACACTGCGGAAGTGTGGAAGCGAGCTAGCGGCCTTCTCGATATCAAAGTTGCTCAGCGGTTCAAAGGATACCCCGGTGCCTTTGCACTTCGAGCAGCACCTGCCCCGAGTCTCGCGGCCCAGGTACAACCAAGACCCTTTGATCTGAGCCTCAACCTCAGGGTTATGGCGCTTTGCCGCAGCCTGGGCCACGTTGCTTGCTTGTCATGCGCAACCTTAGCAATGGCGGCAGTCCTGCCAGCGAAAGCACCCACCGCCGACTGGGCGCCGAGGATCATTGGCTTAAGCGACAGTAGAGGGAGAAAGCGTCCGTTCTGGTATTGCCTGCAGGTCTTGCTGAGGTTCATCTCCACACCGGCGTCCTCCCCTTCTTCCTCAGGATATGGGCAATCTGTCGTTTTGTCAGTGCAAGTTTGTCTTCCTCTACTTATTTATCTTTTGCTGAAGAAATTGAATGGTAATGCTTTTGGTGAAACTGTTTGCTGAAGAAATTCAATGGTAATGCTTTTGGTGAAACTGTCATCAAGAGTTTACCATGGTTCTGATGCTGTTTTGATTTATAAAACGAAAACAACAACAGTTTGCAGTGGACCAAAGTCTAGTGTCTCGGTTTCAGTTACTAAATTTATGGTGTCATTGCCATTGTTTTGGTTTCAGTTATAGTGATGCAATTAATTTAAACTGCTGCTATCATGATGATGGAATGATCCAGGCTTCAGAAATGAATTCTTTTAAAAATTAAAAAAACTGTATTTGTACTTTTAAAAATGGTATTTTAGTTTGTGTTTATGAAAGATTTGGTATCTGCAGAGTGCAGAGATTTGCATTTGGACACAGTTTTTGGATTATTTTAACTTAGTCAACTTTAAACCAGGAAAACTTAATTACTGAGAGGGTAACGTGCTGGATGTTGGACAAATGCACATGTATATGCATGCACACACACACACACACACACACACACACACACACACACACACACACACACACACACACACACACACACACAGTTTTATGGATATTTATCAGAGGTTATCGAAGTTGGCTGTTGCCCCATCCACTGTCCTTCTGCTGCTAATTCGTCTTCATTGGCCTTCCTTTCTCTTATCAGAGAGGGTGTTGCCGTTGAGGTTTATGGCTTTAGCCCTCCTTCCCTGAGCTTTTGCCCTCCTTCTCTGAGCTTTAGCCCTCCTTCTTAAGGTCAAGTTCCTCTAGTAAACTTTTACGACAGGCAAAGAAGGCGGTAACCTTTTATTAATTCATGGTCACAGTGGTGACTGGAATTAATGTCAAATTAAACTGTTGGAAAAGTAAACTGGTGTTAAGTGGAAATGCTGCCAGTGGAACAAAGCCGGTTATCGCTGAGCTGGAATAGTAACAGCAATGCTCACTGAATTGGCATACGGTTGAAAATTGGAACTGAACAGCAGCCTTGAAAGCACTGAGCTTAAGCACTGTAGCATACAAGTACTTCTGTAATGAATTGTCCTTTGACCAGTGTATCCAGCCTCCTGGGTTTAAGTTCCAGTGTTTTAAGCAAATTTATAATTTCTGGCCTTCTAGGCCTACCAGGCAACGTCAAAGAAAGGCTGTTTGAGTTTTTAGTTTTCTGTTTTGGTCTTTGTGCCTCAGCTAGAAGTTTCTGAAGATCAATCCTCAGATAAGGCATACAATCGAGAATTCATTGTTGTAGCTTTACTTTTTGGATCGTCCAGTGTGTGAGTGTCTTTTCTACCGTTGAGAATTGTCGGTTGGTTTTGTCGTGCTTTGCATGACGTATGCCTAGAGAATAAAACAGTTTTGGTCTTTGGGTTCATGTGGCGGTTGCTGTCGTAAACTTCCATATAAAGAACTTTGCTTTGTCAGGCCTAGCGCTTGAATGTTATCGCTGTTGTTCCTTCCGGAGGCAGTCAAATGCCAGATTCTGCTGCAGGGTGCTGCAGGAATCACTGCATGAGTGCAGAGCATCCCACTTCCTTTTACAACAGCTTATGGCATTTGTTGTACCTCTTTTGGAATTGGAAGAAATTCTCTTCATTTCATCATCATCGTTATCATCTTTGTCATTGTTGTTAATATCGTTGTTGTCTTTGTCATATTTGGTAACAGATTTGACAGATGATACATGTTTCACATACGTGAAGCATATCGGTAACAAATGTAACAAGCACCCTAAGAAATACAAGGCAATAACATATGTGCTGTACATCGGTAAACTCTGACTTGCTGCTTCTACCTACTATCAGCTGCATATCGTTCTGCACTCACTTAGGGTAAATGCTGCCAAGGCACTTTGGTCCATGCTTTGAACACGAGTCATCTTAATATTGTAGTAGTCTTCTGTGTATTGAAAGTTAAGAGTCGGTTCTCAGTGCACGATTGATCAGCCAAAAGCAGAAATTTGATTGCATCACTGAAACTTCATGCCATAAACTCCACTGGCTCCCCATCAGCTACAGAATCAAGTACAAAGTGGGACTGTTTATCAACAGTTACCTTAACCACTTGGCCTCAGACTAACTAATAAGATTACACATGCCTAGTTCTTCATTACAGAACCCGTGTCACGATTCACGGCAATCTCCACATTCCAGTGACGAGAACTAGACAGTATTATTCCGGCAGTTTCACAGTTGTCAGACCATCTGTCTTAAATAGCCTGCCATCCAGCAGCCATGCCATCAATCACTGATCAGTTTAGAGAAGGACTGAAAACTGTTCCATCAATTAGCATACCACGTGACTGAACAAGTCTGGACAGCCCAGGCTGTAATTGAGACTAATAGACACAATACATACCCAGCAGACCTAAGAGGGGCTAGGAACGCCTGTTAACCAGTTAAGTAGGTGATTATCAAGAATTGTGTAGTAGGTTGTTTATGCGCATACAAATCATGACCAAAAGAAAAAACTAAAACTTGAAAATACATAAAATACACAAAGTTGGAGAAGAAGAAAATAATGTATGGAGTATAACAGATTTTACGATTACTTATAAATGTTTAAAGTTACACAAACATTTCCTAATTAACTGCCAGTTTGACAAGTTTTTAGATCTGTCAGATAGCCATGTATTCAGTGCCTGGAGAGGTGCTTAAAAGGCACCGTTCATTCATTTATTCATTCATTTATTCATTCAGAGCCATTGGCGGATTTAGCAATAGGCGTGGGGGGCAGTCCTCCTCCCAAACCCCTCTTGGTTATATGCCGGCGCCCCTCAGACCAGAGTCACCAGACCCGTGCATAGTGGACTGGCAGAATGTGATGCTCCTCTGGAAATGCTCTTCCCCCCTCCCCCTACCCATGGAAGCAATCAGAGCATGTAGTGCCTTTTCAAATTATGAACTGAAAGTTGCTCTAAGCCCAGTCCTGGCAAAATAGTACAATTTTTGTAATTTTCAGATAAATATATAAACCTAAAACTTTTAATAAAGCTGCCCTTGGGGGCCAAACCAAGAACCGCCGTACAACAAGGTCATGTTTTAACAAGTTTATTTTCAATAGCTGAACTAATTTTGGGATCCGTGTCTGTGACCGTGTTAAATCAGAATTCATCTTATAATGAAGTGCATTATATTGAGTCTCCAGTGTACTTGTGTGCTTTTGAAGTTTGGTTGCAAAGATAGTGGGATCTGCCGTCTGGGCTGACTTATCTATAACACTGGGTCAAAGTTGGGCCGATGTTATGGTCATTATGGGCGAATGGTTGTACATCCGGCATCAGCGCACAGCTTATTTAAATCAGTTGAGCGAATAACATTGGTGCAACATAGTTTTATCTTCCTGCAGACAACCGTTGGCTGCTGGTCTGAATTTTAAGAGCATCTTTCGTTAGGTACTTGAAAGGTGAGCAGTACTTGATACATACATACTGTACTTATGTCTTTAAGACATTTAAACCCCAAGATCAGATTTGTAGCTCTCCAGTTTTGATCAGATAGTTCAGTTGTTGAGTTTAAGTCTATATCAGAGGGCATCTGCTACCATGCAAAAAGCCTTTTCAAAATCAGGAAAAGTGTCCAGATAAATTGTTATAAGAACCATTAAATTCATTTGACTGTCATGGTTCCTAAATTTTGACCTTTGGGCAAAATTTCAGAATCCAGCCCTGAAACAATCGATGACTGGTGTTGGTTTAAAATTCACACTAACTTGACATGTCAGCTACAACCGTAGTTGGTTGATTTCGAAATTGTGTTTACTTTCATAACTGATATTAGCATATTAAAGTAATTGTAGGGATTTGAGTTGTTTTAAGTTTCATTTGTAAGTGATGCAGGGCACTACGAATATCATGGAAGTTATTTTCAGATTCCATAATCTAATGGCTTGATTAAATTGCAGCTGGAGCAAAGAGCCACCCACCCACACTGTGGTAGACATTACACCCTGAATCTGTCTTATTTGGTTCAGATACAATACAACGAATTAAGGCATTGCTTTTATATCACAGTGGCTGACGGCTAATGCCTTTCACAGGTGTGTCTCAGGTTTACCTCCTGATGCATCATAAGAAATTAGTATTTTATTGTCAGCAACTGAGTCCATTAGGAAAGGAAAGTTGTTAGATTGTTGTTCTGATGCTTTTACTTCAGAAAAAAGGCCCTTTTAAACTGAGTACCTTATCCCTGAGACCATGTGTTTCATAATGTACAGAAAATCGTGTTGTTAAGTTGCCTCGGAGACGTTGTTGTACTTCTAGGTCCCGTGATTGCCTTCCTCTGGCTGTGATATGTGTAAAACCCATTCTGGGCTCTAAAGTGATTTGGATGAATGGGGACTAGTTTCTGGAATGCATTTCCTCCGTCTTTGCGTTCTGCTGTGAGATTGGTGTCATTCTGCTCTTGGCTTTAGATCAACTAACTGTTTCAGTTTTCCGATGCTTTGTAGGCGGTCTGTCTCACCCTTACCAGAAGTCGTTTAGGAATTGACTGGATTAGGAGTAGGCATTTGTACACCTTCGATTAATGCCTTGTAAATCATTATAATGGGGCTAGAAGTTATAAGATTTATATTGAGGACAGCTGTTGATAGAGTTATGTGGTGAAGTTATTTTATTTACCTTTACTTTACAATGAATACCTAACCTGAAACTTTGACAACTTGTTTGTATAAATGCTTAAGGTATCAGATAATGGTTGCTGCTGAGCAAATCAGTGTGCATGCCAAAATCCGGACGAGTGTGGTCAGAGCCAAAAGCCCTTTTGGTTTACAACTGAATTCACTCACTTGCCTCACTTACTTTACCTTACTCTGTCTTACTTTTTTTAAAATTTACCTTAACTTATCCTAACTTACATTAGTTAAATGTTATCCCTATTCATGCACTCTATATCGCTTATCTGAAATGACTTTGAGCTTAGTCAGTAAACAGTTTTCCTGAATAGCGGGGGATGCAGCTGGCCTGGATTTTACCATATCTTCATTAACTGGCCTCTGAATCTGGACTTTGTTATACTAATGGGTGGTTAGTGATGGTTTCTAGTGAGCTCTAATTAAGAGAGTTTTAATTAATGTGGCCAATCAGTATGGTGCAGTGACTGATTGACTGGGCGCCTGTTACTTTTAGGCAGTGGCGACAGCAGAAGCAGATATGGCAAGGGGGAAATGACAAATAGTAGAGACAAAAAGCTTGACCGGTATAGTGACAAGTACTAGAGATGGATACTTGACCTGGGCAGACAGTGGAAGTTTACTGCAACTAGGCTTTAGTGAAGTCGGCAAGAGCTTTGCTGACAACGTATAAACTCTGTGACTGGAGTTTTTGCAGTGATATGATATTAGCACAGACTGATTGGCTAGATGGATACCTTGCTTATTGGTCACTGCATCTGTCTGTGAAATTCCGCTGACACACTAACATGCTATTTGACTTTCAGTAATGCAAATCAAGTGTTATTCGGCTGCTACAACACCAGGCAAACATTGTTCTACTATAAAACAGTTAAATTTACAGTTGGTGGATATTTGGAGCATCACAACAGAGTAGATATTTGCCCATTATCTGAAGAGGTATAACTTTTGTGACATATAGACAGACTTAAGAGTCATGGTCCTTTGTTTGACATTGTGTTCCGATGTTGGTTGTTGTTATATTTGGTGTATTTATAGTTAAAATTGGGATTGTTAAAAGTTAGTCATCACTGTATTGGGGAACTCTTTTCTTTCAGAAGTTAGTTGTATTCTTGCTGGAGTCAATTTTCTTGTACTTTTTTAAAACCTAACAACGCTTTGCTTTGTCTCCTTCTCAGAAAGAAACTATTCTCAAGTTACGTGTGGATATAACATACCGGTATTCCTTTGAGCAATTGAGAAGGGCAGAGTAAGAATGTGCCAGAGGAAACTTTATGTTTAGACTGGCAGAGTGGTCTGTGGGAGAGGAAGTTTGGTGTGAAAACAGGCTGAGTGCTTGCGGCAGAGGAAGTCTTATGGCAAGAGGCGAGATGCATTTTTCTTAGTTATACACGATGAGTTCTTGGCTCTTTGTCTTTCTTTATATGATATAGTGTGGTTTAAGTGGCCGACTATTTTGTGTGCTCCACTGATGTGTCTGTCTAAGAAGCCCTAGAAAGTATTTTAGTGTTTGTCCCTTTAGATTTTAGTCCACTTTGCTAAATGTGAGGACTAAAATGAAAATGTCAGCAGCTAAGAGTCTTAAAGACTAAACTGCTAATGGGTCAACAGCAGTTTAATTTTAGTTTGTTTTTTGTTTATTTGTGACTGATGCTGTGCTTCACGGCTTTGTGTAAATGAGAGATTTGTTTATTTGCTTCCAAGAGCTTGTATTGTAAATTCTCTGACCTTTTGTATCACACCTAAATGTTTCAAAGATGACAGAAGGTTTACATTAATTTCGGCATTAAGTTCTTTGCAGAATGGCTTTTGTGAAATGTGCAAAATGTTATATAATGATTAATTCTTCCATATTCAGATATATAGGAAGTTGCTTAATTTCCTTTTCTTAGGCCTTTGAGCAGGCAAGGGACCATTCCCGAAGACTTACTACACTGCCCAGTTAAAAAGCCGGTACAAAAAATCTATGGGGCAGTGACACAAACATATGCAAACAACTTGCCAACATTGTTACAAGGAGGCTCAAACCAGTAATATAATTGTTGATTACTCATAGGCCAATTGTGCTATCAAAGAAACCACAGTGTAAGGCAGTGTAGTGAAAGATTTATGTACTGCCTTTCAAAACATTTCTAGCAAATGTGTTATAAAAGCAGGACGAAGACTCACTGTTTTGAGGCGTTCTTTCATAAACATATAAGCATGCTGAGGTAAATTACTGTGTGCTTACATTGCAAGAGGGAACAGGAAGTGGTATGGTTCTCTTGGCATCTTTTTTAGGCAAGGAATTTTTCATTTACAAAGAAAGGCCATGAATAAGTCAGCGAGAAGGCATCACACTGTGGGCCTAGAATTTGACTTTTTTCCTAGTGTCCTCCACCTCCACGACAATTTATTGTAATTGGTTTCTTTCTCTTCTCGCCTTCAAGGGGCCTGTTAAGTTAAGTTAGGGGGCATGTTTGTGCTAAATAAGAGAAGATTTATTCTGCAAGATAACAGCCTTTCTTATTATTCATAGATTTGGTTATGTTGGGAGTCTCATTGATGGCAGCTACAGTTGTTGCAGAGGGGATAGTGACTGGCTTGATTTGCTGGCAAGTGAAAGCAGAAGACGTCCAGAGGAAGAATGCAAAGAGTAGGAAATGCCTCGTATATGGAGTGCAGTCCACGTCGAGCAAAGCTCTTGCATTATTGTGCATTTACTTCCTTATTTTGCTTCATGGTGGACCATTGTGTAACAATGCACAGCTATCAAATAAGCATTTTTGCAACTTGTATCTTCTAACTTAAAGTAAACTGCAGTTACTAGAACAAATATTTTACTAGGTTTGTTTGCCTAGTTTCAAAGAAGAGTTGTGCATGGCTTCAGTTTTGACTTAACAAATAATATGCATATGAGGGTTGGCATACAGACTGCGATGGCTTGGTCACCAATTGTGTGATAGCAGTTGTTATAGATTGGATCATTCTCTGCTTTGGGTACCGGGTCCATCAATCTACCGCTTCTTCTTCTAGCCTATGAAGTAATCTGCCGCAGATAATCAGGTTTGCATTCATAGATCATCTTCCAATACCGTCTTCCATACAGAGATTGTGTTACAGAAACATCAACAATGTCTAGCTTAACCAGACAAACCTCATTTATTTGGCTTGCACAAGCAACTTTTAACCCTCTCAAGTCTTTTAAAGCCCAGCCTGTAGAGTCCAATTTAATTTTACGTCATGGAGTCAAAAGTCTGAATTATTTTATGCTTTTGCCAAAAAAAACACCATGTTGCAATTTTATAACTCTGCCAATAATTAAGCTAGAAAAACACTTTTAGCACCAAAATGTTCACAGATGTATATCCTCTTTTATTTGTGTGGATCTATTTTGTGAACAAATATTGGGAATTCCTGCTCTTATCCTGAAACTGTATGTACTTGCAGGTTTTTATTTACCCGTAAGTGAAAACACTGTATGATGAAGTATTTTAAATTGGAAAATAATGACAGTAGTTGTGTTATTAATTTAATGAATAAGGCGGTGAAAAAATTAGAGTCGGATAATAAATGACCCAAAAAACCCAAAAAAAACAAAAAATTCATACACCCTCATAACTTCCAATTTTGCAATAATAATAATCGTATAACCAGGTGACTTGAAAACTTTACCACTTCCAGGTTTCTCAGGACTATAGCTCGGCCTCACTCGGAGTTACTTGTGGAGAGGAAATCATTTCACATGGAAAACACTAGTTATTCTAGTATTCTAGTTATTGAGCTCTGGGGTGGGTGGGGTCTTTTCTTCTTCCTCCTCTTTCTTTCCCTCTCTCCCTCCCCTCCACTAAACGTCACCCTCCCTTTGCTCTCCCATGTCCTCCCCTCTTCTCCGCCGCCTCCTTCTTGGACAACGATTTTGCTTAGCAGTGACCAACCACTGATGCCTTGAGCATTATTACAGTGGTGCTATAGAAGTTTTTTGATTAGATTCTTCTTCAATTTCGTTCTGTCTCAACACTTTGTTAACGGCAGTTCTCTTATCAATTTCTTGAATTTAGATCTTTCACATTTTCCATCCTTATCTTTATTTTATATTTATATATATATATATACATATATATATATCTTAAATTTAGATCTTTCACATTTTCCATCCTTATCTTTATTTATATATATATATATATATATATATTAATTATTACTAATATATTAAAACCTAGAAAGACGCGGCGATCAAACCACTAATACAGTGTGAAATAGACATTTAAACTGGTCTAACTTAATGTAATAATTATATCGATCAATACTTTCGGACAAGCGCTTGGGGCGTTGACGTTGCTGCGCTTCAGCCAATAAACTATTTTTGAGGTACAAATCCTTTGAATTTAACCTGTCAATCCACCCGTATAAACGGCCTTGGCCGTATTATTTTTAGTGCAGTCGTTTGATACTGGGCAGGAACAAGGGACAGAGACAGATGGGATACAGTTGTTCGTTGTGCAGCCGATTATCGGCTCGAGGACTTTTCAGGACAAGACAAGACAAGACAAGTCAAGTTTGATATTGGACTAGTTTGTCAGACAGGTTGATTGGGTCATCACCGTGGGAATTGGACGACTTCTCAGCCGCAGACTAGGTAGGGTCTAAGTTGCACATGTTCGTTTCGACTCGTTGCGTGTCTCGACTCCACCCCTTCAGTGAGTGCATAATTTTGGGGAAATCCCGTCGGTTTACGTCCGTATGTTGCTTAAATAATATTCACAACACAGTAGCCGAGAAAAAGGTCTTGTTTATGACACAAACCGGCGAAAACGCAAGGACGGGGAACGGTGTTTACCTTATGAAATGTCCTCATGCAAAGTTCGTTTTTATGGCTAAAAGTTCTTCGAAACGGCAAATTTCACGACTTAAACGTATTTACATGTTTTCTGACAGCACATTAAAAGAAATCATTTTACGAAACGTATTACTGTTCGCACGAATGCGTCAAAACATTCGAACAAATGCATTAAAACATACGAACAAATAAATTAAAACAATCCGGTGTTTTCCGGAGTTTTTCGTTTCAACTCTAGCACCAATCGGGTGATATCCGGAAACGGATTCCAGCGCCTACCCGGTGAAATCCGGTAACGGACTTAACAGGTTTAAACTCTACCCCTGATGTTCCATTATTTTACACCTAGGTCAGTCTGAACATCCGTTGACTATGCTTCTATCAGGTTTGGCAGATTGATTCAAGCTAAGTTCACTGAATTTATTGCATTTTTTGCAACTTGGATGACAGATAATAGCCATGAATGTTTATCATTATGATTATTTTTATTATTATGCTTATTATTATTATTATTATTATTTATTATTTATTATTATTATTATTATTATTTTTATATATTATTATTATTATTATTATTATTATTGTAATTATTATTATTATTGTTATTGTCATTATTATTTTTATTGTTGTTGTTGTCATTATTGTTAATCATAATTGTATGCTCAAGATTTCTAGGTGCCTAGCTTATTCACAGGTACTCAGGCAAAACAAAATCAATAGGCAGGAAGGGCTCTGTTCCTAGTCAAGATCCAGGAGTTGACAGGCAGACAGTCAAGTCAGATGGCTGTGGTGGATGGTGTTTGGAATTGGAGTGGTAAGACAGACAAGTGGAAGAGGAAGAATCAGGATAGGATTTGTGGAAGAGGAGTGTTTTCAGTTTTGAGTGAAAGACCTCAGAAATTGCCAGGGTAGAAGTATTATTATTATTATTATTTTCATGAAAGTTTATGGCATACCAGCTGTATCTTAGCCCAAAGCGGCTTAACATGCAGTAATGCTGTGAGATCACTGATAAAAAAGCAGTCTTGGACCATGAAAAACTTTGCAGTAATATTGATCAGCTGCTGTCTTCTGCATCTCTTACTTTGTCTCACGTTTCCTGGACTAATTACTAACCCATCAATGTAAAGGAAGTTATTGATGCTCTAGGAAAGTAGTTCTGATTGTTTCTGGATGCAGTTTGATGCACTTGGCATAAGTCTAAGAACGATGGTTTTTATCTTTTCTCTCAGATGCAAGACAATAATTCTCTGCATCGTCAGAAAGAGAAGACGAAACTGACTACACGATTTCCTGGTGAGAACTTCATGACTGTACCTGAATAACTGACATCTTTATTGATTTCAATAAGTATTTAATTATTTTAATAATAATCATTTTAACTGTTTTAATTCAAACATTTTATGTATGCCCATTCAGGCATTAATTTTCTTTCTTTTACTTAGATAGCTTGACCATCAAGTGCTCAAAGCTTTAGGCATAGGTGCTCTGCAGTATTAAATTATTTTCATATATGCATATCTATGCATGTATTAACACAAGCATCCCAGTTTAGTGTGTGTGTGTGTGTGCTTGCGTGCATGTGACTAGATAAATATTTTGAAGGAACAAGTATTAAGTCATGCACACAAGTTACTTGTATAAAACATAGGTTTCAAAGATACATTTGGTGAACAGGACACTCGTCAATCTTTATTTGAACCAATTTCAGCATCACTTAAGGTAGATAATTCCCTTCCTTCATTTTGTTTGACAAGAGGATTCTATCAGAATGAGACCAGACTGTTTCCCAATCACATCAGCCTGACAACAGAATAACAACTCTAATGCTTCTAAGTTGGAGCAAACTGAATGCAACTGAAATGGTCCCTAAATATTTTACCAGTTTTCAGTGTTGTTTTGGTGCAGTTCAGAATTTGTGTAAAATTCTCACTTGACTTCTTGTTTTGTGCATGGAAAAATAATGTAACAGCAGAAGTAGAAGTTATTAGCAAAATATTTTAAAGTTAAACATATTAATTCTGGCAGATATGTGAGTACACTCCTAAATATTGAGTACACATGTTGGCTCACTTCTATGCTTTCCTGCTAAAATATTAGTGTAAATTCAGCTGAATATGTGAACTATGTTACATTTTAAACCATGTACAAACAAATAAAAATTTATCTTTAAAATTGATTAACTAGAATGAAATCAGTACTTCTCAAGCCATTTCATGTGTGATAATTCAGTTTGTACCGGTACTCATTTAAAAGAAATCGTCAAAACTTGAAATGTGGCATTAATGGAGATTATTTATGAGTCAGTCGTAATATAAGCAGTAATTTGAAATAAGGTTATAATATAGATTAATGTTTAACTATGGGCTATTATTTTAATGGAACATAATTTACATGAAAATACAATTTAATGACATCGTGGTCATTGTGCAAGAACTGTCCATGTGGCATTTGTGGTTATATAGAGCTGGAGGCAACATTCCTTTAATGGCACCATACTATAAAAACAGAAAAGTTACCTAAAATTGCAACATGAGGATGGGATATGTGACTGGGCAAATTATCTGACATCTTCTGTGTTGTATGCAGAGCTTGCTATCATTGTAGATCACCAGTGGCAAGCTTGCAGACACATGCAGAGCCATATCTACAGATTCCCAACTAGAGTTGAAATGATCCACTCACCCTTTTGTATGACACACTGGCTTTCCTGATTTCAGGAACACTTACTGAGCGTCACTGTAATATGTCAGAAGCCAGAAAAATGCCTCCTAAGTCAGTTAGCTCAGATAACAGCTTCCGTCCAATATGTGCGAAGAAAGATTTTATATCCAGTGACAAGACTCAGTTACTCAGTAAGGTAACCTTTGTCCAATTGACATTCTACATGTATTTGAAGTGATTGTCCGTCTGTTACACTATACAAATTCACTTGCTTGAGCACAGAGTCATTTCATAATGCTAACTGGTAATTAACCCAATCCACATGCTTTGTCAAGTTACTAAGAAACATATCTTTTGGAGAGCACTGGAATAGAAAAAATTCACAATTAAAACTGATTAATTATACATTGTCAAACGTTGTGGTATGTAATCAGCATTTGGGTAGAAGAAATTCAAAATTGGAAGTGCTTAATTAAATGTTATCAAACTTTATGGTATACATAGTTAGTGGCAGATTCAGAAGGACATTATAGATGTACAGCCTCTGAACTTGGCGGACTGACATTTGTCTGATTGCTGATTGCTTTGTCGCTACATGCTGGATCCAACTGTAACTTAAGCTTATCTGACCTAAAGTGATGGATGCATCTCTGATAATTATTCAGTTGCTTCTTTTAGGCTCTTAGTGTCATAATCAGAATCAATCAAATCATTTCATCTTTGAATGACTTAACCTCTTAATTTTTTTAAGGAGACTTGCAACTTCATCTTCAGAATATCATGTTCTATCGCTACTCCTCAAAGCATCCAGTAATTGTTACTGTAGTTATTTATAAAGAGTTTGCTGGACAAATTCTTTCTTTATTTGTAGAAGTTTGTGTAGCTTTCACTGCATTTGTGTGACTCGTATAATTTATCCTTCCTCTCTTATTTTGGTATTGTTCAGATGGACTGTTTATTACAGTTTAATAATAAATACAAATGAAAATCCTCTAGATTTTAAAGTAAATTGTTGGGTCATATCAGTAAATGCAGCACATATGTCTGTGTGATAGCACACTTGGCCTCTATTCGAACCTGCTGATTGGACCCCGTGTAACAACTTTCGGCGGTTTGCTTACACTTGCCTCTTTCATGAAGCATTGTAATTTGGTGCTGGCAAAAGCTGGGAAGTAAACAGCTCGTCCTGTGATGTGCTGGCCCTTGTCCAGGACCTTGCAATTTGTCCACTGGCGAGTCAAGGGCCTTCTATAGCCTCCCTATAGGGCAAGGGAGACTTCACTTACTTTACTTGCCTGTAATATCCAGTTTAACAGACTTCTGGCTGAATGCATTTGCCCACACAGCTGAGAATGACCTTACTGACGTTATTATCTCGGTATTTCCAGTAATATAAATGCGCAGCAATACCTTTTTACTTAAACAGAAAGCTAATGTGATACTTCTTTACTTTAGCTTAAGTAATTTAATAAGGAAACAGTTTTTAGTTACTTTTGACAGGCATGAACATTTTCTTGGAAAGATTGGGTTGCAGTAAGTCTGAAAGACTAATGTAATTAATATATTTTAAGTTTTACTCAGTAACGAGAACAGCGCCAATGCTTAGTGCCACAATTTCCAGCAAAACCTGTGACATACAGAGCGAATGAACAGCTGGTTGCTTGATTTGGGGGTCAAGGCTTAGCAGGATTTAGCTGGAAGGGCGTGGAGCGACTGAGGCCTTCAGAGCAACCATGCTCAATGGATTAGCATCACTGATTGCCTTAAAAATCCTTGTGCCTTTGTCAGTTCGTCTTTGGTTGCTGTGATGTCATTTGGACTGCCTTTGCTTGGCATGCTTCAGTCCCTCGCCACTTCTAGGGTCTACATGAAATGCCATATGAAATGACAATATCTCGCTAGACACATTCGTAAAGCGGCTAAAGACCTATCTGTATCGTCTTGCTTTGTTGTCTGACATGTAACCCACCCACGCCTACGATTCCTCGCTCAGTCGATGGACATATGGCGTGTTAACAGATGCATTACTTACTTACTTACATAACTGCCAGACAACATGGCTCCATTAAGGAATCCTGGTTGAAGTAGAGGGTGGAAGTCTTTGGGATGTGTTGATTTAAAATCATTGTTACATTTTACTTGAATTTTTTCTTGTTTAAGAGTTAATTTATCGATTTTTTGTCTTCACATTTTTATTTTTTTGGCTAGTATGTTCTTTTCTTTTGCTGCTGAGATAAGTTTTAATTATTTATTTCTTCTTTCTGTTGATTTATGTGCTTTCATGCATTTGCCGTCGGATGACCTGCACTTTCTGTGCTTCGTGGCTTGGATGGGATATAGCAAGCCTCCTCCACAGTCTTTTATATTTACGGTGTTTAGGTGCTCAGTAACATGGCTTGCAAGCCTTTAATTATCTGCATTCATGAGTCACCCATGAACTGAAGAACTGTTCTTTTCTTTTTAGGTAATGCCTTTTTAAAACTTGCTATGCCTCTTTACCTTTTCTTCTAATTTCTGTCAGTGTGATTATGACTGCTCCATTGTGGTACTTGCTTTTGTGCTGTACATTGTTCCTATTCCTCCTTACCAAATCTGGTGCAGACTGGTCTGCTGCTAGATTTACAGATGCATTGCTGTGGTCTGGTCTATGTTTGAACTTGACTCAAGCTTATTAATTTTACCTGGTTCCTGGTGCTGCCTTTTCAATTCAGTCTTATGTGCTACTGCTATGTGATACCAATAGCATTATTTTCTGTCCTGGTTTGAATGTAAATTCACGTAGAACATCACCAGTTGCCTGTCATGGGCTGTCTTTGTACCTGCTTCTGTTGCTTGTTTTGGGTGGTGATATTGAAAGAAATCCTGGACCAGTTGGTCAGTTGAACCTTTGCTGTCTTCAAAATAAAGCTGCAGCCCCACATAATTTTCCTTATGACCATTCCTTATGCATACTTGCTCTTAGTAAGATTTGGCATCAAGCTAATGATACATTGGCATTTGTTTCTGATCTCATTTCACCCGTGTTCCCTGTAAGTCTTTTTCTGTGCGTACGCTGGTCTACTATGTGGGCAGAAACATTTGGGACTTGTGCTTTGGTCCGTGTAAGAATGCACATCTGCCGAGTCTAACTTGGAGGCTATAAAATCGCATTTTATAAAAAGAAAACAATTATAAACATTAAACTTGTATTAAGAATGTCTCTTATTTGTCTTTGGGGTCGTTCATAGAGGAAGTCCCCAAAGAATGACCTACTTGGACCCCTCCGTCGTTTGGGTGGACCCGCCCTTTGCTCTTTTCGGATGTCCTTAATGGATGACCCATCTGTGTGATTGCCTATGAGCCAGGCTGTTTCTTCCAATGCACTAGTATTAGGCAACAAAAGGCTGCATGGTCGATTTCTGGAGCATCTTAAAAATGCATCTTTTATTTATATTCAAACATTTTGTAAAGGAATCAACATGAATTTTGTGTCAGGTGTCGCTTAAACATTTCAGCTTCCATACATTCTGTCGTTTACCACCACTGCAGTGGTGAAATAGACTTGAGCTTTCAAACATATAGTGCAAACAACATTGTCAAAATTGTCACATTATGCAGAGCTTCCTATAACATAACAGTTTGTGTGACTGCAAAGAATCTGTTTTAGACTGGGGCTTTAGGTTTTAAAACATCGAATTTGGGCCAACCACTGAATTTTAAAATCACTCCTTATTCCTCAGTCTTATCACTGTTCAGCTCGGTCATCTGATTGTCTTTCTCTGGTGATACCTAAGACTAGAATTGTTCTTGGTGAACGAGCTTTTTCGGTCATTGGATCTAGATTTTGGAACTCTTTCTTTGTACCTGTCCATTCTGCTCAGTTGCTTGCATCATTTCGTTCTCACCTTTGGACTTACCTTTTCCATCTTAGTGGACTGATTTTCTGATTGCAGCTTGATTTTGGTGCGCAGTCGGTTGATGCCTTGTGCATTAGACAATGGCTTGAGAGAAGTTATTACTAATAACTTAATAAGTTATTAATAAGAATAATTTCTGAAGCAGCCATACTGATACGGTGCATAGGCATTAAATTCTTTGAGGCAAAATTCCAAGCTGAATCCCTGTTTTCTCCCATAAATTAGGCTTGCAAATGGTTTGAGCCACTCCACTATATTCATCAGTTATCTACATTAACCAAGTGGGTGTTTGACTTATTCAGCCAATTCTTATACGTCTAGAGTGGGAAGGGAGGGAGTAACGAGGGTGGGCATTCTTTCTGGGCTCCAATAAATTTAGGTTCGAGTGTCTGTGATCTCCAGGGATCAGCTTGTTATTTTGTAATGCATGGCCTGGCAACGAAGCTAACTTTGGTTTCCTTAGAGTTAGACTGTGTCCATTGTTGTTTAAGTGTCTGATTGTAAGCTGCAGTGAAGTTTTATGTCACAGACATTAATTTTCTGTGTCGTTGCTATTCGTAGTCGTAGAGATCTATATGCGTACATGTATTATATATTATATTTGTGTGAAATATATATTTAGATGTTCATGTCTTAGTCTAGTTGGAATTTGGTTCATGTGTTACGTAGTAGTTGGTAATGGCAGACTTTATCCTCGGTGTTTGAATGACATTTCTTCACGTTTCTGTGAGTTGCTATGGCAGATGATGATAATGACCCTGCCATCGCCACCACCACCAGCTGCAGCTGCAGTAGTTGGTGACCGATTGTGTGCCTAGGTGTGTCGTGTCTGTCGTGAGTGTGGTTTTCTCTGGTGACGTGTGTTTCCTCTCTGTGTGCGCTTGATTAGCCTTAGATGGTGTGAGCGTGATTGCCAGACGACGACGACGGCATTCGCTACTGCCGCCTTCGTCTTCAAGAAGACATGGCGACATGGAGGAGGAGGAGGAGGAGGAGGAGGAGGAGGAGGAGGAGCGAGTATCGTCGTCTTCGGGAGTAGTCGTTGCCACCACCGCCGTGCACAGAACCAGCCGTCTTCATCAGATGAACCATCTGTCACTGCTTTCAGCATCTAAAGATCTGCGTGTTCTTCTCGACCAGCAGTACCTGACACAAGCATCTGTAAGTGCTGTTCCTCTGGATGTCGCATCCATCTGTCTGTTGGGCTCATGTTGTTGACTTAGATGCCGCATGGCGGCTTCTACTGAAGGATGTGCACAGACCTTAGAAATTGAAATGGGATGAAAACGATTGAAGCAAAGAGAACTGTGATGGCGACTTTGGTAGGAGTAATGAATAAACAAGATTGATTGATTGGCTGGGTTGTTGGATGGCTCATTGGCTGTGGTGGTGGTTTTGGTGGTCGTGGTTGTGAAGTATTTGTTTAATTTCAGAGGATTCTGAATTCCGCCAAACAGTGGTCATTCAACATTTTCACTTTGAACAAACTGACAAATGGTGAGAGACGTGGATTTTCTTTCATTCAAAATCATGACTATATTTATATGGTTTTTATTGCAATGCTTGAGTGATTTGGGGCTTTTGAGTGATTTGATTTTAGTAACCTATTTATTTTCTGTAATGGTAACTGTAACAGTAAACATTTGGTAATGGTAACTGTAACAGTAAACATTTGGTTATTTTCTTAAAAGATAAGGTCTGTAACAGTAAAGATTTCGTTATTGTTTGAAAAAGTAAAGTCAGAATGACCAGATATATTACTCCTCAGTCAAAGCGTTATCAAGGACCGACTCCTAGATTTTGCAATATTGCGTTAAGAAATCAAGCATTTGTTGATTTAAACAACTTCCTAGTGGCACTTGTTGCAACTTCTTGTGAAACTGACTCTTGCTCTTGCCTACGACCTGTTCAAAACGTGAATCTTCCTTGCTTTAAACTTTCCTCTTCCATCTGTGTAATGTAACAATTTGATTGAGTCTTAATCTCAGCCTGTTTAAATCTGTTCATTCAGACATTACTGGTGAAGACATAAGACATAATTAGTGCAAGCATCATTTTCATTTAGTTTGTAGACTTGTATGAGTTCAGTTGCAATGGAGTGCAGTCTTTCTGATGCAGCTGTCTGTTTGAATACATTAAAACATTAATAGACCAGTCTCTCCTCTTAGAGTGGAAACTGATATCAAGACAGTGCACGGACTCGTAATGGCGGAAAATATTGATGCAGAGACTAATAAATGGCCATAATGAAAAGTGAATTGATTTGAGAAAAGGGGAGTGGGATATTAAGGTAGTAAGTAGTAACACAGAGAAAGAGCAAGAAGAGAGAAAGAAGATGGTAGATGAACTGATACTACGACTTGTGTACTACTTACTGCTGATGTATTGAAAGGCACATAACTGCTAATGGAATGCAGTGATGCCAATTAATATTGCCCTAATGTTAGTTGGTATTTTTTCAGGGTGCAGTCTGTTTTACATGACCCTCCATCTTTTCCACCACTACGATTTCCTGCGTGTGTTCCGCCTGGATGTAACTCGACTGATGCGTTGCATTAGTAAGTGTCCGCTTCACTTTCATTGTGACTGACGTTCTCTGATTAGTTTTCTGCCTCTGCAATGGAATGCTGATTTCCTGCTGTAGTTCTTGAAGTTGCATCAAATGATGCTGTGTGTAGCTGATGTTGTCTGTATCTGTGGCATCACTGGCACCACGGCATCTTTCAGCAAACCTGCTTCATTACTTTGTCTTACGAAAGACTAGTTTAATGGTTGATGGACTCCTCTTCTCAGTAGCTGTGTCCTACTGAAAATAGCCTCGGATATATAATGGTAATCAAAATGTGTTGTTCATCATTTGATATGAGAGTATTATGTAAATACAGAAATGAGTCTTTTATTCCACTATAGTGAAGTTTAGCTATACACATGTTATGAAGATATTTTAAAATCATACGTTTTAACCACATGGTTTGTGCATTCAGTTTTTTCTTAGCTGTTTCAAATGTCAAGATGCCTAAAACAGTGGTATTTACGGCTGTTGTTAAAGTGCTCATGCAGGGGTAGTCATTCTACATAATTTTGCAAATCTTGAACCTAAGCCTATCTGGTGAATCTGTGACTGATTCCTGCTATTCAGATAATGCATAAAATGAGTGGAATCATCATTTATTAAATAGCATTAAACAACACATCACAAGCTTATATCAAAATGCAAAATATGATAACATAAAAACACTTATAGCAAACTACAATAAATAGCACTTGGACTTTGGGTGGCACATATCCCTTCATAGATGACAGGTCTCCTCTTGTGGCAGATCTCAAATCAGAGGTGCTGGAGCTCAGTTCTGGCCGAATCCGGCTGAATTTAACCACAGATTAACCTATCACATACTGTAAGAAGTTATTTAATGATGAGAGCGTCATGTAATCATAAGCATATGAATTTTGGAATAGACACTTTAATTGGCTCTTCAAGTCTAGGCCCTTCAGAACTGAATGGGCTGGTTATGAACTTATTAGTTGCTCTCATAGTTATTATGATTATGAACTGCGTAGTTACTTTAATTGGCTCTTCAACTCTAGACCTTTCAGAACTAGAATGGGCTGATTATGAGCTGCTAGTTATTGGCTGCAGGAAGCTTGCAAGAAATCCTCAAATGCTGATGATTATCACAATTTTGCATTCAGAACTATATGTGGCAACAGTAGAATTTCATGACTGTTTTATATGAGTACCTTTCAGTATTTCACTGCACAGAGCATTAACAATTGAGAAGTTTTAAAATTTGGCTTATAATAATGAAAGATTTTAGTGAGGAACAGCTTGTCTTGTGGCTGCAAATTTGCTAGTTAGTCTTAGTCTTAAATTTCAAATCATAGGCAATTATGAATTAAAATTTTATGTAGAAATTTGGAAAATAAGATTTACTTTGTAACTGGTGCTTAGCTTATTGTAACAGTAATCCTCTTAATGAATTTCAAATGGGAGTAGGAATTAGAAAACCAAATTGTGTCAGTTCTAGCGAGATAGTCATTTGCTTTACCAGTTTAAAACATTAGCATGTGCTGTTCGTTTTGGTCCACTTAACCAGCTGTGGAGGCCGACCTGTTTGCACTGAGCAAATCTTGCTTTGTGTCATGGGCATGAGCAGCATTTAAATACAGTTTTGGCCTTAAATACAGTTACTACAGGTGAGCTGATGAGTAGTTGCGGGTAAAGCCAGGGTAGGTCGAGGTCAGTTGAGCAATAAGTCAAAGTGGGCACAATGGGACCTTTATGGGTTCAGGCCTGTCTGCTAGCGGAAAGTATACTTTTTTATTTAAAATTAACTGGAGAAAGTGCAGAGGAGAGCTACCGAACTGATTTGAGGTTACGACATGTGAGCTATGAAAAGGGGTCGTAAAGGTGTGGGCTAGGAACATTATAGAGGAGAAACAGATGAGACATAATTGAAAGCCTATAAAATCATCACCGGAAAGGAGGCAGTGCAGTGGGGGAGGTGCTTTGAGTTAGCACAGAACAAGGCGACTGGAGACCAGGAATATGAATTATTTAAGGAACTGAAAGGAACTCTGGGACAGAAATTCTTTAGTGCATGAGTTGTTGACTTGTGGAATAGTTTGGAGGATAGTACTGTCTCAGTGGACACTATCACAGCTTTTAAGAAGAAGCTAGGATGGATTGGCTATTAGACATTCCTGGTTAATTAACAGTGGTTCTAGCACGGATTAGGTGTTCTTTTGAACCACTTAAATCCCTTGTCATATCATGTAATGGGGTAATCTACTTGAACTGTTAATTTAAGTAGGCCATGTGCAAGCTGCTTAGGTTCTCTTTCTCTCTGCTTCTGCATGGAATGAATGCCTCCTAGGGGAGGGATCAGCCACACGGATCCTTCCTTTCCATTTGTTTTTGTCTCCCTATCGCCCTTCTTCAGTCTGAGGAGTTGTAGGTCTTGTTGAATCATGTCTCCCCCTCTCTTCTTTTGTCGTCCGTAAAACTCTGCTCTCATAATTCTTTTAATGAAGTGCAAGCTGCTTAGGTTGGTCCCTAACAACTGTCATCACATGCAGCCTCAGCAGTGCAGCCAAGTTTTAGGAAAATTGGTTGTTTTGACCTCCAAAGCTAGTAACTCAACATGCTGCATAATTTCATAGTGGCTTTTGAATGGTTCTACTTGTAGCCCTGATCGAGTCCAGTTACTACTTTTCGAATCCATATCATAATTCAGTCCATGCAGCAGATGTTGTTCAGGCAATGTTCTGTCACCTGAATGAGCCTCAGGTGAGTCATAAACAATCGCAGGGCATGGTTATCGAATGCCACAGTTAATCTGAACCATGAAATTGCTTGTTTTGTTTTTACACCTGTTTTATCTGCTTTTTATGTAACACGACTCAAGGCATCAGTCACCGAATGAGTACTCTTTCTAAACTGAGGTTGTACTCTGGCCAAGTTTTGACTGTTAGGATGTTGTCCATTTATTTTTCTATTGTTTTGGAATCTAATATGCAATAACACTTGATAGCTGTGAGTTCATCTCTTTGCAGGGTATTAAATTACATGGTTCTTTGCTCTTCAGTGCTAATTGTTTCTGAAAGAACAAAAGTGTAATTAAGTTACTGTGATTCAGTTTTTGGCACATTGCGTGAAATTCAAGTTATACGTGAATCTTGGTGCCTGTCGTGAAAGGTTTTTCTAGGTGTTGAATAGCTGTCATTGTGTTTGGGCCTAAGAGCCCGAGAAGGAGTTAATAGAGGATTTAATGGTAAATAAAATGACTTAACCAGTGGTGGATTTAGCTATAATTGTAATCGTAATCATAATCTCGAGATTTCTACAGCGCCCAACGAAAGCTAAGTTGCGGGAACCAGCTTATTCACAGGCGCTCAGTCAAAACAAAATCGATAGGCTAAAGGGTTCGGTTCCAGGTCAAGATCCAGGAGTCAGACAGTCGGACGGCTATGGTGGATGGTGTTTGAAATTGAAGCGAGAAGAGAGATAAGGGGAAAAAGAAGAATCAGGATAAGATTTTTGGAAAAGAAATGTTTTCAGTCTTGAGTGAAAGACCAGCGCAGAAACTGAAAGAGGTGAAGTGTTGGTGAGTTTGTCTGATGGATCAGATAATAGGCATGGGGTATTCGCCCCCACACCTCTCTTGGTTATATGCCCCGTCCTCAGACCAGACCCATGCATGGTAGACTGCCCCTCTGGACATGCTCTCGCCCCCTCCTACCCAAGCAATCCTGGAGCCGCCGCCACTGGACTTAACCTTAGCTAATCTGCTGTATTCTGTTACATTTGCCAGCTGGCTGATTGCCTGAAGCCATTGGAAAAAATGGCTGCCCTTCTTTCTGCTGCCTGTCACGATGTTGATCATCCAGGTACCAATCAAGGTTTCCTCATCGCCACTGCACATCCTCTCTGCTCCCTCTACAACGTGAGTTTCTCATAAATATTCTTCTTCGAACTTAGGAACGTATATTTCCTGCTGAGAGGATTTTCTATCTAGAGACATTACATGAATTTCTGGTGCATGAGTGAAGTTTAAGATTTTAATCAAATTCCTGACTCTGACAAGTTTGGAAATCCTTGGTAAGAGTCAAACGAGACCCATCAAGATGTGACCATATTTCAACTGTGCTTAAATCATTGGGTTCATTCTTTATTAAACAGATAATTGGTTTTAAAGGTAAGTAAGTAGAATAAGTAATGTGCCCATCGGCTGAGCGAGGAATCAAACTGAAAGCATTCAGGACTTTGCTACCACAATACTTAGAATCTGTTCCTGATCCGCAGACTTGCCAACAATTAACCAATTCCTCTGACTGACTGACTGACTGACTGGTTTTCTAGTTATGTATACCTGAACTTAACCATCTGGTGTTCTTATTAATAAATTCTTTTAAAAGTGCAAACTTCCTTCTGTTTATATTCAGTCACATTTTCTAGGAGCTTCAACAAATTAATTCTTTGCTCTACTTGGTAAGATAAGTGTTTCTGAAGATGGGTCATGTTGAAACTTAGTGCTTTTTTGACTTTACATCTGTGATGTAATGTAATGCAAATGGGCATTTATGAAGCACTATTCTTTAGAATTGTTGAGGACTTACAGTACGCGTTTTGTTTCCCTTGTGGTCGTAGGTCTGTTTTCTGGATCATAATCAAGATTTCTACAGTGCCCATTGCCTGTGTCAATTTTTAGCCATCACCAGCTGCAGCAAAATGACGTTTCTTGCTGTCCTGGGATTAAGACCTTTCTAGGTCATATAGTTGACCTCTGTGACATCACCTCAGCATTGTTGCCTGTAAATTTCCGCAAGCAGATGTATGTGAATTCAGGACCCAAACAACTAGCCAAGAATCTTTACAGCATTGGCCAAGAAGCAAGGAGTTATGATTACAGTCAAAACAAAGCTGTCTTCATTTCTGATCAGTCGATCGAGTTTTATGATTATCCTGCAGAGGAGGAGATCATTTTGAGGACGAAGAGAAGGATTTAAAAGCAGTGCGTGTTCAGATTAAGACGTCTCAGATGGCTTAACACTGTGCAGAGCACTGTTATCATGCATCAGCGGATGCTCCAGTGCAGTTGGTGACTGGAGGATAAATTAATCATTAGAACTCTTAGGACCTGTTTGTAGCTCTCAACGCCTTTGCCGTTTTGTCTTGAAGCAATCGTTTCAAGTGACTGACGTTAGAACATATAAGTAATACCCTACTTTTCCTTGCTTATATATATATGTTTAGATACACATACATATATATACATATATATTATGCATATATTTATGGATATGTATACTATACATTACATATATATTCTGCTTTGAATTGTATTTATAGATATGTATATATATATATATGGTTTGAATTGTATTTTACTAACTTGTGTGTTTGCTTCCTAAAGAATATGTCCATCTTGGAGAACCATCACTGGCGAGCTACGATTGGCATTCTCCATGAATCCAAATTATTTGAACACTTGGATCAACAGACATGGTACCTTGGAAATTAAAACTGTTGTCAGTCATCTAATGAATTTCTAGAGAGTGGTAGAACCTACAGATGTTCTTGTCTCTTATTGATTTTTACATTTTGTTTGTTCACTTTCTGACTAACCTTATTTATTAGTAGCACTGCTTTAAAAGTCATAACAGATTACTAATGTGTGCTTGTATATGTGTATATGGGCATTTCCATCAATAACCTCTCAAAGGCGCTTCTTGCAAGCATTAATGATTTTAAGCTTCTTAAAGAATGACCAGTTTGTTTTGGAAAATTTTTATAGTTCAAATATTTCTAAGTGCAGCGTAAATTTCATTTGATTTTAAATCGCAGAAGTTCTGGCTGTTTTAAAACTGCATGAAAAATGATGGATGTGGAATTGAGGAGTTGGTAGCTGTGATCGAGAGTTAGGGCCACTTTGTGAGAGAAACTGAGGCCAAGAAACAAATGGAGGATTCAGTAGCTGCATCAGCTGCTGACAAATGCTGTCGTTGAATTGAAGGATCCAGTGGACAGAAACAGCCAGCAATAGTAGGGCGACCCCTACTCTTGGACTTTCAAAATTCATGGGGTGTAAAATCAACAGTAAAACCTGAATGCACTGATGATAGGCCATGACATTATACATGCCTTCCCATCTCTCATCTTAAACCCAACCCACCCTAACAGCTCCTTTTCCCTTCTGTCTCTGGTCTTCTGGCAACCGGACTCGGTTCTTGGCATGGCATCTTTGGACAACCCCACTGACTTGACACAGAGCTCGTGAATAAGCTGGTGCCCTGCGCTTAGCTTTTATCTAGCGCTTTATAAATTTGTTTACGATTATGATTATACCAGTGAAACTGTGAGTTTAGACTGACTGTCCTGTTGTCAGTGCAGCTGATTCTCTTGAAAATACTTAACTGCTGAATGTCTGAATGATGATTCTAGGCAGACTATGAAGCATCTCATACAAACTATGATCCTTGCGACGGACATTACACGGCAAACAGAAATTCTTTCCGTGTTTCAGGTTAGCATCATTAGTCATCTTTTTCTCTCTTTGTGCCTCTTTACCTCTCTTTCTCTCAGACTCTGTCAGACTATCTGTTGGTCACTCTCTGTCTCTCTCTCTTTCTCTCGAAATTTCTCACAGAAGTTGATTTAAATAACTTGGTCTTTAATTCTTCGTGATGGAAAATGCCAAAGTGTTTTCATGGGTTGCTTGCATATTTAATCAACTGAACAAAGGCCATGCGTTTAGTCAGAGCAGCATAGGATAGGCAATTAGGCCGACATCTGTGCAAGGGGTTTGCTGTTGGACTTTGATTCCTTTGAGAGTGTACCATTTAAGCCATAGTCATTAGCACAGGCATTAACCGATGGTGCACCAAATCAAGCTGCGGTCAGATCAGTATCCAGAAAGTCAGTCCAATAAAAAAAGAGAGGCAGCTTCTGATGGATAAGCCAACTGAAAAAGGTAGGGGTAAGTGTTGAGACTGAAATGACATCAGAGATTGAGAAGAATAAACAGATGCAGGAAGAAAGTTCCAGAATTTAGGTCCAGCAACCAAAATAGCTGGTCTAGTGAGAACAGTTCTAGTTTTTGGCATGACCAGAGAAAAACAATCAGATGACCTGGTCGAATAACGATAGGCTTGGGGAATGAGGATTGATTTTAAGTTTTGTAGTTGACCAAAGTTTAATGTTTTATAAATTATAAGCCCCAATTTGAAACAGATCCTTTAATTTAAGTGCAGGATTTTCAGGGTCAGAAGAACAGTGAGGGTCAGGAGAACAGTGAGGGTCAGGAGAACAGTCAGGGTCAGGAGAACAGTGAGGGTCAGGAGAACAGTGAGGGTCAGGAGAACAGTCCACAAGAACAATACACCATCCTGTGGTGGAATGCAAACTTAGGGGGCATTTTCTGTCAGACAAAGATTTTGTTTTTGCTACTTGAGCTCTTGATGCAAATAATCTGCAGTGACCTGATTTATCAACAAGAATATCCAGTTCTTATGTCAGCACATGTTGGTCTGTCATCCTAAAAACCAAGAACTCATTACTTTTAACAAAACAATACATGACAGCCATTTCAAAACAAAATCATTTTTGTCATTTCATCAAGATTTAAGGCTTAAACAGTCTTTACTTTCATAAATGTTTACTTCAAGGCCCTTCAGATGATGTTTGTTTATGTGACCATTTAGATTGAAATGTCGGTTGAAATTAGCTCCAGTTCCGAGATATCGGTGTTTATTTTCTGGCTGGTTTTGGATGGTCCTCCCATCTATCTCTGTCTCTCCTACTGTTCACCTTCCTCTATTATAATTACTAGGCCTGGATTTCACTGAGGCGCCAAGTCTGCTCATTTGGTTTTGACATACCAGCGATCACACGAGGTAGCATCTGGCTTCTCGTTTATGATGTAATTCAAGCCGCTGATGGCATTAAAATGCCAGAGAGGCATTCTAGGCAGACTTTGTTCGTTTTCTTGAATCTACATAGACAGGTGTTTTTCTGATAGGATCACCTGGATAAGAAGAGTCTGAATCTGTCCTCCAGTGAACAGCATCGCAGCTTCATTTTACAGGTAAAATCTCGGCATGACCAGTATGGTTTGAAAGTTGGCTAGTTAGTCAGTAAGCAAAACATATAAGCTCAATAATGTAGTCATTTTTTATTTTGATGCATGATTAAGTCAGCTATGCTGTCCCGCAAGTGTGAGAGCGAGTTGGAATTCCTCACAACCGTAGGGTCAAATTTTTGTCATTGCACTGAAGTCAACATACCTTAGAACTTATAAACCTTGCCTCATGAGATACCAATTAATGGAAGGGGCACATGTGTACAAATGAAGCATTTGCCTTGAATTCATTGACTTCATCTTTTAGTGCTTTAATTGCTTTGTGAATCTTTCAGTTCTTGGCTTAAGACCTGACTGTTTCAGAATGCTTAGCCAGGGCATGCATCATACCTTGTAACAAGTTATGAATCTGGGAGTCATCTTGGACGAGAAATTGACTTTCATGTCACACATTATCCCAAAGTTATACGACTCTCATTCCATCAGCACACCACTGACAAAATGATGGCTAGTCCTGATCATGTGTAGTTGTGCTGTGTGCAAACCTCCTTCACACTTCATCGTAACTACCATGTAACATGCACAGACTGATGTGACTTAGTGTGTGGTAGATTACCTGACATACGTTTTGCTATTGCTTTTATCAGTCTACTATTTCCTTTGTCCAGATAACGTTGAAATGCGCCGATATTAGTAATCCGTGTCGTCCTTGGCACCTGAGCAAATGCTGGAGTGAGTTGATCTGTGAAGAGTTCTATAAACAAGGTCAGTTTTCTCTCACTACTCTTGTGAAATTATAGGCAAGGCAAGGTCAGGTAAGCAACTCTGAGAGGCTCCTAAGAGGCATTGTACAATTTTCTGTTACATTTGAAATCACAAGGTTGCTTATCAATATACTTGCTTATTCATCAAGGTTTCCTCCAGGATCATTGGCTAAAAATGCAAGCATGACACTTTTGTAGGATTCTTAAAGGTGCTATATTAAGCATATAGCTACGTACATGCTATGACAACAGGAGCACAACAACATAAGCATAATTTTCCTGGCTGAGCAGTTGTCATATGCTGTAAGAGGCAGACAGCAAGGTTAAAAATAACTTCATAATTCAGCTTTGTAATTGTAGACCATGAAAATTTATCATAAGGCTACAAACAGATTTTACAGAATACTACCTCTTAAGAACAATTCTTGTTGTTCATTTATAATTGAGGACTTTCAGCACCCGACTTATAAACTACCTGGGGTATTATTGGTATTCATAGGTGACTCTGAACGAAGTCTGGGCTTACCTGTGACATCTTTCTGTGACCGCAGTCAGTCTACGATGGCAAGTATTCAAACAGGTAACTCTTGAAGTATTTCAGGTCTTTGTGGTGTTGTTTCAGTTTATATGTTGCTTCTGAATAAAAGTCTGAATGCTGAGTTGCTGCATCCGCCCCAACAGGTTGTATTCTGCGGTCTCTGCAGATGTTGGCGTCATTGTTCACTCTTGAGCAGTGGTTCTTAAATATTTGCAGCTGACACTGAGCTGTTTTTTCTTGTTCACTCTTGGTAAGTGGTTCTTAAACTTTATTGGGCTGTGGACTGGCTAGCCTATTTGTAGCAGTTACAGTCTGACAGAGTCTAAACGATGTGCTTCTCGAGTTCGAAACCTCTTGATGATATTCAAACTTATATTGGTAAAAAATTATAGGAATAAGGCTGAGTCACAAGTAATGGGGTGCTGTAGCCAATCGGATAGAGCGCTCGGCTTGTAATGCGGAGAGTACAGGTTAGAGCCCCTCCTGAGATGGTTACTCTGTAGGGACCTTGAGAAAATCCTTCATTCACAATTGCTTCATGCCTCAGATTCAGATTTGCTGACCTTGCATGCATAACAAATGCAAGTTAATAACAATAATAATAATCTGAAGCTGTAAGCAAGTTAATAACAATAATAATAATCTGAAGCTGTAAGTGAAGCAACCAGACAATTGTTAGTTTTCCAAGCTTATGTCTAAATTTGCACTATTGTGTTGCACATCGGAAATTAGAAAAAAATATTTTCTTTGACCACTGCAGTACTTCAAGAACCATTGATGTAGGACACAGAATGGTGAGCACCTCTGAGAGGTTCTCTAAAGGCACTATATAAATTTTCTACTGATATTACAATCAAAACTCACTGTATGAAGAGTTTAGTGAGACAGACAGAACAGGTGATGTGTGGGCATTTGCTGACGAAATGTTGTTCACTGTTGTCTGATCATCCATGTTGGTTCTTAAACTTTGATTGTCTGATCAGCCATGTTGGTTCTTAAACTTTGATTGTCTGATCAGCCATGTTGGTTCTTAAACTTTGATTGTCTGATCATCCATGTTGGTTCTTAAACTTTGATTGTCTGATCATCCATGTTGATAAGTGCTGGTCTTCTGTAGGTTTTATGACTCATGTGGCTGAGCCATTGTTTGTCGAGTGGAATCGTTTTACAGCGACCAGCAACTCAAGAACACTGCTTGACAACCTAAAACACAACAGAGGCCAATGGGAGTCGATTGCATTACAAGAAAACAGCGCATTGTCAGCTGCGAAGATTACAGTGCAGGCTGTAACAGAAAGGAATTCAGGAAATCCTGAGCAGACGACAACCCAAGTGAATGGAGAAAACTTGGCCAGCGGAACTCGTGCAGATCCATCCTTGGCCAATGAAGACTTGGACTCTTCTGAAGTTGAAGGGAGTTGCCAGCGTAGGAACAGCCTCCCTTGCGGTACTAGCATCAGAATGAGTACAGGTCGTCGGCTGAGTCTACCCAATGGCTATCCTAATGTACTTTCAGTGTTCTCAAGACTTGCCTGTCTCTCTGAAAGCTCGCATGCAAGTGAAGATGCTTGTAATACTGTGAAGAAGTCCAAGATTAGGCGTTGTTCCTTCGACGACGTAACACCGGAGAAGACGATGTGCTACTACAGTGAACGACACCAAATGAATCACCAAACAAGTCCAGAATATACTGCAAACAGTCGGAACTTAAGAAAACTTTGCAATGGACTCGACAACATCTGTTCACTGCAGCGGGATAAACTTGACTTTTGCACAAACATTGGCCACACCATGGGAAACGGATTGGAGGATGCAGCCATGCCAAATGGATGTCAACCAAATTCAGAACACAGATGCAGCAGCAGGAGCAGCAGGTGGCAAGCAGCACGAAAGATGTCACTGATTGCACCCAGAGACCAACAGATGATGGCTGTGATCGTTGGCCGGAAGCGATCACGGTCACTGGCAACCTCTACGCTAGTCTGTACGTTTGAGAACAACCTGAGTGCAGCTGCACCACAGTCGTTTGAGACAAATCTTAATGGCATGGTGCCGGCTGAACAGATGGTAGACACATCTTCTCGGAGCAGATGGATGGCCTGGTGGCACAAGAAAACCAAAAACCACTTCTGCGCCACCAAGATACCACCTGGGCCACACAACTCTGACGCCTATCACTGCCATCCAACAGGCAAGATCGTGCTGCACAGCATTTCAGTTGCATAACCATATTGGTATTTAACACTGCAAACTTAACACTTAAAAAGGCTAATTGAGTTGGTAATATAACATCTCAAGTGTAATATATTTTGCTCTCGTACTTACTTACAAGTGCTACAGTTTTCAAGTGCATGGCCCTGTTGGCTACAGGTGTTCACACTTCAGAGGACTGATACCATGTGTGCATGTTCTTTTTACGTGATACTTTCAAAAAGACGAATTCACAAGATGTGAAAAATACTGGTATGCATTGTAAAAGAATTTCATATCAAATAAATACCTGAGGTTAAAGCAAAATATAGTATTGGAGACTTGTTTGATCTGGAATAGTTAAGTGTCTTAGCCATTCCCAAAGCTATGCAGTTATGCTGAATTGCTTCACGCAGAAGCAAATTGAAACAAAAATCTGGTCTGTTTTGTCCCCAGTCGCTTGGGTGTCATGGAAGTCATTGGATTAGATTATCACTCGTTAAAAATATTAAACTTAACTACTGTGCATATTGTTTAACATAAAATGCAGGGGACTAGAGTGAACAGTTCATGTTATTTTAAATTTCATCGTATATCAATTCCAGACTTAAGGGCAAAAATTCACAGCATAGGCTTAGGAACCTACATCTGTCGGATATTTGAAAAGTGGGTCGGCAGAGATTTTGTCATCCCACTCTGTCTGATAATCATTTGTTAATCTATTAAGATTATTTTTCGGTTTACGCAAGGTGGTTATGAACTCTTACTGCCTCTTTCAAGTTTGATGTGTGGCAGGTTAATATTTTATAATAATAATTATTATTACCAATCATTATTTTTTTATAATTGAATGAGTAATGTGGTAACTATGTTTCAGGAGACAGTAACGGTGTAGAGGATGTGTTGCCTCTTACTGCTGCTGCATCATCCTCGGTTGGCATTAGTCGAGCGATGCCACCTGTTCAGTTGCTCAGCTGCCAGTGTCCTGTGCTTGTCACTCATCTCAACTCACACTGTTGCTCAGCAAAGGGCAGCTGCAGTGGTAGCAGCAGCGTTGTCTCCAGAAAACCTACCTCTGTCTTTGCGTCATCACCTGCCACAGAAGATGCTGAGGCAATGCCGCTGCTTGCATCCGACTCCAGCTGCATCTGGAATAACGAGATGTAGAACGTCGCATCACTTGATCGTTCCCTTGTCTTGCCGTATTCCTCCCTGGCAAAAGTCGTTAAATCAGACGTAAATCAGGTTTGAAGATCGCTTTTTCCTCTGACTTGTTCCGTGCATTTCGAGAAGATCGAACGACAACAAAACATTTGATGTTAAAGCGTCTCATTGTCTCTGCCAGTCCATGGAACCGGTCTAGAAATCTACAGCTGGTGTACAAAATAAGTGAAAGCCCAGTAACTCGTGAGCCTTTCCTAACCAGTGCATCTGGCGTTTGATTCCCGTTGGTCAATGAGAGACAAGTCATAGCTGAACTACGATGCAGCACATTAACGAAAGGCTGTTCAGGTGTTGGAGTTTTACAATCCATCAACCAAAGGACTGCACCTTTGCAGACTTGTAGATGATGAAAGCAAATAATAAATTGACAGTTCCATTACTTTACCTTTTTTGGTTTAATTTTGAAATATAAAATATCTGTCAAAATCTGGCAATATATTAAGGATGTATTAAGTGAACTGGAACTCTGGTCAACTAAAATCACCACTTATTGGGAAGCAAATTGTGTCTACTGTCAGATTAAATTGAAGGTGACAGTGAGAAAAGTATCTTCGTGGTAAGTTGTGCTTGTTTTAAGTCAGGATCTGATGCATCGTAATAAATTTTTAGCTAATCTATAGACCAAAAACTGACAGACGCTGTACAATATCCAACAGAGAACAACTTGTCAATTCATTGACTCAGAAACAGGTTTAGGCATTGTTTGGTTTGAAGAAGATAACATCTTAAAATTATTCTGGGACTGTCTGCAGCTAAGAATTCTGTTGGCTCCCTTTATAACGGTCCCCTGTGGGCCGTTTCCATCTGCATGGACTGCAGTTCTGCATTTCTACTGTACTGGCTGGATTTTGCTATATCTCTCGGTTTGATTTTAAAGTTTTCAGATAGGATTAGATTTCCCAGCCTAGATTCGAGGCAAGGCAGTGGCTTTCACGGAATTTATCAGTTTCATAACTAACATATACATTCTGATCAAGACACTTTTGGCTGGGTGTTGAAATTTTCTTGGTGTCTCAGAGACAAATACTCAAGTTTGGGTTTGTAACATTTTGGCTGGGCATCAAAATTTTGTAAGTATAATGACAATAAGTGCAAGAGTATGAAGCACCCATAGATTACGGGGTACGAATGACCCAAAACGTACAGAGGTCTAAGCAGTCACCCAACGATTTTTGAAGCTATTTATCCACATTTCCCATTGAAAATTGGACTTAAAGGATGATTTGTCCTTATGGGAGTGCCATCCAACTGTTTGATCAAACTCAGATGGTTGACTTGCGACCTAAACTGTAAAGTCTCAAATGGGACTTGGGCTCCGAAAGCACAGTTTGTATGTATTGTGCTCAAGCTTGAAATTTTTTATGAAGATGGGCATGTCTTGGCTTGACTTGAGAGGTTGAAACATTACCTAGATGCTTGCAAATCCAGACTTAGAGCCAACTGTTGTCTGTAAGAACAGAAAAGGAAAGGACTGTACATTGATTGAAACATCTGCATTTGCTTCTGTGCAGTAAACTTAACAACTTGTACCAAAAGTACTGAATTATTGTATGCTGATACTTTTCAGATGTTACTTGTGGCAGTCCATATGTCATCAACACACTTGGTCACTTAATAAAAAATGAGCAACAAGATTAGGTTTAAAACAGTTTTGATGCTAAGCTTTCTCTGTTGCACAGAAATAAACACCATATCTAACAAGATTAGTTCATTTTAGTTCATTTCTACACAGTGCCATCAGTTGTACAAGTCCCCATGTGACAATAATTCTGGGCCTGGGTCATTCAGATGACAATCAAAATACATAACAGCAACATCACAACTAACGACCTTTCTCTGTGGGTTGTATGGCTTTACAACAGATCTCAGCTTACTATGAGACGCAAATAGTCGGTGAATGCACTGAAAGGCCAAATCAATCCAATACGGCTATCACAGTGGTGAAACATTTGCAGCTGATCGTAAAACACACCCTTTAGATCTGTAAGAGCCTTGTTCAGTGCTTTTGTGAGGTTTTTTAAAGGCAATGTATAAACCTCCAGATACATATATACAGAAACCTGAGGAATAGCTATACTATATGTATGCAGCTACATGTCCTGTAGTCTTGCAACAACAGATAATTGTAACAAAGAACGTCTAGAATCAGCCTTAAGAGCCCTACATTAATTAAAATTGATAGACCCGGACCGGCCAACTGGGTGTAGTATCAGATCAAAATATAAGACTAATTTTTGTGGATAGATTTGGTACGTAAGTTATCAGCAACATCAAATCAAAGGACTTCTGGCAAACATGAAATGTGTCAGTAATCTAATTAATCATGACCAGATGGTGCATAGAAATAAACACCAAAACTAATTTCTTTGATGTCAATGATCTGTGTCTCCATGTCCTATCTGTGTGAATTATTCTGAATGATGAATGGGTCTGGCAGTAAATCACTACACTCTGTTGCCGATTATTATGGGGATTTACATGTTCCTCACTTCTGCACATCAGTACAGGGTCATCGGGTCTTTTCATGCATCTGACCTTCCTCCTGCGGCAATCTTTCATTAAATATGTGTACCGTTTCATGTGATTCAGCTCAAAATACATCCTATGTTTGCCATAAATTGCATATGTTTGGACAGCTGTTTAGGTGCTATACAAATGTTTTGTTACATTACGTTACTTTACACTATTCTAACAGTGCAGTAACTGGTGATGTAGTCCTAACATGAACCTAACAACTTTCGTTGACCTTGAGCTAACACTTACAACCTCAACCTAGTAGCATATTATCAGAAAAGGTCTGTTGCTTTCTTTTAAGCCCCATTTGCAAACCAACAACAGCAAAACAGTAGACATTTAAATTATCACATGTGCAGTACAGTATCTGACTGCTAGTTAAAAACATAACAAGAGGCTAAACATCATCAGTCTCTGTAGTTGAGTTCAAATGCCAATCTTTATCTGACCTGTTCTTAGCACTGAGCCCAAGACCAAGATTATCACAATGGCAAGAAACTGCATTCTGCTCAACGACAGCACTCATTAGATCAGTCACCTGATGACGAGCACAGGAATTCCAGTCATTCGGCAACAACTTCTAGTTGGCAGAGACTTGACATCATTGGTTTTAGCTGAAGAGATCTTCTAGAGTTCAGGAGATGTGGCCCGGGCTGTTAGAAAAAGAAAACCAGTGTACAGAACAGCCAAGAAAGGAAAACAGTGCAGAAGTGGCACAGTGGCCGAGCATTGAACATAGTGTCTTAAAATGTGACCCAGGTTCAAATCATGTTAAACTGATGTAGATTGCATTGCTGAACTGTGCTTAACCTTGGAAGCCATCATCTTCAATAATGAGCGCCTCCTTAAATCCAATACACCGTTTAGAAAGTCAGTTTTAACAACTTCTGAATCATAGCTAATGCACTGAAATATTTTACCAAATTAATTGAAACTACAAATACATGATGGAAATGACAACCCATGAAAAGCAACAACGTGACTAGAGATCTCAGATAGAGTAGTTTAAAAATTAATAATTTAATGGCAAAACTACTTTCTATCATATATACGAAAAAAGGTATGCAATTTTAAAACATTCTCCAATTTTGAAATCTGATTTTTAACAGCAATCTATAGTTCATCTGGTTATTCCTTCTTTTATGGTTTTTAAAATATTTAAAATACAATGGGATGATAAACAAATACTGAAAGAAAATGCCACAGACTTAATAATCACAAGTTGGAAAAATATCCAGTCTCCATATAAGTAAAGTTTGTGCAATCAATTCCTACTCTTTCTGACCAAAATGATAAACAATATGGGAATAGAAATATTATGCCCATTTTATAGAATGAATTGTGATTCTTGCCTTTTTACTAAACCCAACTTTTAAATAAAATGCCATAATTTATTAATACCTACATAAATAAAAAATAGTTCCAAGCTCAGTTTCACCCAATCCTTATTATCCCAGTCCTGCGTGGAGCAAAAATATGAATTCTCTATTTTTGAGTGTGTGGAAAGCTGATCCCTGGAAAATGAAGCCCTTTTCCATTTAATTTAAAATTCTTTTGATATTTATTGATGGTAATTGTAATAATTTGACATTCCTTTCTTAGCCTTAGTTTACAGTTATCTCTCACCGGTGTAGGGTTGTTGTTGTTTGTGATAGGAGACCAGCTGTTGCTCCTGTCCTCTGGTGATGAATATGACCGGTTTTCTTTACCATCTTCTTTAACTTTTGCAAACTTCTTCTTGAGGGCAATGGCAATGAATGATGCCATGTCATTGGACTCCCTGGAAGCCACGTTTTGTCTGAATGGTGTGCCACCTGGAGATCTGAAAAAACAAATGTGTTATTGAAATTATTAATATTAAATTACTTGTATAAGTATCTAACTATAAATATATCATTATCATGCAACTCATGTAAGCACATCGAAATTCTTCAAATATAAAAAACGTCACATTCAACTCGAGCATTGTGCAGTGGTACGGGTCACTTCCAAGATGCCCAAGGTTTTGGCCTTTAGACAGGATCTTATACAATCTTAGTTACAGAAATGAAACTATAGGTGAGGTTTTAATTGTAAATAAACAACAATTTTCATCAAAGTTTAATTCTGCCTCTTCTTGCTTCCAGAAACTGAGGATTACATCCTGATCTTGGTGGTGCTATACTGACCTTGCTATACTGGCATCTCCAATCTTCCAGAACGCAGTTTAATCACAAATGAACTTGACATCTTAATCAGATACCAGGACCACACAGTATATTATAGTTTCTCTAAAATAAGGTAAGAAAAGGTAAGGTAATTGTTTTTATTACTTGTCTCTGTCAACAATTAAGTCCTCTGAAGAGGCTTGATTCTAGTGCTAGGAGGATCTTATGGCTGAAGGCAACACAACAACAGCAATCCAACAACCAGCCTTAAATGAAATCTTACAGGTTATAATTTAAGACTGTGCAAGAAATTTTTCACTTGGGTTTGAACCCAAAAACACCGAGGTGAAAGGCAAACACCTCTGTGGCACCATAAGAAACAGAGGTCATAGACAAGTTCTTAGATTCCTTACATTAAGTTTGGATTTGTTACTGTTGCTTATTTACCGTGCAACCTGTCGTAATTTAACTTTTCCCATGTCTCTTAAGATTTCTGTCATGTTGACGTTTGGCTTGTTTCCAGAAATCATCAGGCGTCGTGTTGATGACTTTGCTTTATTCTGTATTAACAGAATCAACAATTACATCCTATTCAGCCCAACTATTACTTCAATAATATTAATCATAATCTTGACTATCTTACATTTAGATCAGTTATAAAATATCTTGTAATACTACTACTAGGACAGCAGTGCTATCATGAGGTACTTAAAAGCTGCTATATTAAGCGTTTAGATAATGAACTCACAAGTTAATGGGTATTCACACATTTATTAAGTGCTTAGTTTCAATTCATTGCTCCTTTAACAAACATTTACAATTCCTCGCTCAGTCGATGGACATATGGTGTGTTAAGAAATGCATTACTTATCTAGAGACGAGTTTTGATCTAACAGCAAACTTGCAATCCAGCTTCTGTAGAGAGATTTTCAAGTCACTATTGGTGGGCTATCACATACAAACATGCAGAATCAACCAGTGATCTCATCCGGGGGTTGACAGTGGACACCATATCCAGAGTTTCTAGTTCATGTTGCATAGATAATGGAGAACAAGAACAGACAAATCAAGCATTTGCAGCGCATGGTTACGCTCACCGACTGGCACTCTCCAGGCAGATGGCAGAGCACTAGGCATTTGGAGATCTCAAAATATTACCACCTGTTGTTTGCATAGCAAGCATTAGGTTGAGCTTTGCATCTACAGTTCATCTCGAAACAAATTTAAATAAAAATATTGTTTCAAATCAAACCTTTTGAATTATTTCTGATACTGATATTGCCGGAGTTACTGGAAATGGTGGAGGTGGTGGTGGTGGCGGTGGAGGAGGTCCACCAGCTGACTCAGAGGAAATAAAAGATGATGTCATTCCATGTGGCATAGAAGTAAAATCAACTACAAAAACAAAATGTTTGCTTAGGTGGCGCAGAGTTGGCTGTTTGTATTTGTTTCTGGTTGTTTCATTAGAAAAAGCCAAATTAGAAAATCTAACATTGTTTTATGCTACAAATTTAACAACTGTTTTCTTGGATTATGTGCAGAGACTGAAGCTTTCTGGAATATTTCTTCTAATCTGAATGATCAGTTGAGTTCAACTGTTATGTGTGTTGCCTACAACTACACCCATTTTTCAAATAATGGATGAGAACTGACTCACTATTTTACTCTGGCATTTGTATAATTCCACCTTTTACTCCTAGCAAACATGCATCTGCACCTCAGATTCAGATTAATGGACTCTGCATGCATTATAAATGCTTGTAATAAATAAATAAAACTCATTTCATGAAGCAGCAAAAATTGAAGAAATTTTTTTTAAAATAAGCAAAAACGAGATGTGCAGCTAGATGAAATAAAATGCAGTGTACTTTCACAAAAAAACCTGAAAAAACTTCTCATGTGGGTTGTGCATAGTAGCTGAACGTTTATAACAACTATTAACAATCACTACAAAATGGTCAGAGTTTTAAAAATATGGTCCCAAGCTGGCCTGGCTGGATGCCAAGTATACCTGCTATGAAAATGCACCAACAAACTGGCTGTACAGAACACTGATTCAAATATCCTCAATGTATTTAAATCCTGGACGTTTCTTGGTCTGAATATCAGAAGCAGAATTAACCATCCATTTAGGTATTAAGAAGTCCTAAACTGATTCTTTTTACAGAATAATTTCAGTCTGAAATGAAAAATATTTTACCTGCTGCTGCTCCCTGTTCTTGCAACCTGACGATTTCTGCCAGTTGTTGACGTAACTTTGCAAGTTCAATTTCAAGTTCCACGATGCGATTTGCAGCTGCACTGCTCATCTGTGACATTGGCTCAGCTAGATTTAGGTTAACTGCACTCCCTTCCGAGTCAGAAGACAAAGGACTTGGTGACAAAGAAGACCTATGTTCACATCTATAAACGTAATACATCCATGAATTAGCTAATATTTTCCATGCAAATGACTGGTTGCCTTTTAGCGCTATTGTTTCTCATATGCACGTATAAGAATTACTGCTATGACACCTGAAAGATGGTTGTAAATTCAAAGTTCAAATTCCTACATCACAGATACACAGTGGCCTCTTTATGTTCACTCTAGAATCTTAAAGGCTAACCATATGCCACAGTGAATGTGTTCCATCAGGAGATAACACATTCACTGTGCAAGGATAATACCCTTTCACTGTCTGCTTTTAAAAACCAAAACACCTACTTGTTTACCAGATATCCAAGTCTCTAGACTTCTGCATTTTTCTGATACTTAAACTGCATTATGAACATTACCAGTGAACAATATTGGGGTTTGTCGCACATGTCTTTAAAGAGTTCTTTAATTGTGGACATCATAAATATCTGTTTAAAAGAGACTGCTCTTAGACGTGTGGTGCTATAATTACAAAACTTGTCAACATCTTCCTCATACTCACATAAATAAAGTGAGGTTTCTCGTATATGGGATAATTCAGTTTCTGATGCATTTCACATTTAACGGTGAAAACAGCATAAGGCACTTAATGAAGATCTGATTTCTAACTTAATTTTTTTAGATGAGCAATTCAAATATAAAATTTTCTTGCAAAGCTACCAAATACAAATATTGCTTTTTCTTGCCAGTTCTACCAGTTTTGGAAAAGATAGATTTCAACTGATATATAGTCTTCACTAATCTGAGGGCATAAAATGTCTGAAGACTTAAACACGGGGGTTTGCCAGGAAATGAGGATCTTATATAGGAATAAGGACAACAGCAGCACCAGCACCAACAACAAACAACAACAACAACAATAATTATTAAATAAAGAGGTTATGGACAAAATAACAATTGAAAAGTCTGCACAAGCCTCAGCAGAATGTCTGGTGGTGACTTTTCATGAATTAACTGTGGGACATCAGCAAGAGTGACTAAGCCTCGGGTGCGCCAGAGCCGATCACATTCCGAGGATGATGACATTCCACTGTCAGAACGTTTTCTCAGTTTTATGATTTCCAACTAAAACACACAGTTAATAAGTATGAGTCAATGACATGTCAAGCAAAGTAAATAAACCAAAACCCAGCTTCAGTCAAATTACATCATAAGCATATGCAAATGGAGCTTTGCACCACCTAATGTTTTTCCGACCAAAAACAACTTGCCTGTACAAGCTGTTACATCACACACCACGCCCTGAGCTATAGTATGGGGAATGCTTTGGTTGAAGTCCTCTCCCACTAGAGTTGATGCCCAACTTCCCATCCCATTTGGTCAAGCCCCGCCCACACATCTCCTCTGAAGTAACTGCAGATTTAGCAGATATCCATGTGAAAAATTGTTTTGGATTTGCTATTTCACCTACCAATGGGTATGAGAAAAGCCCAGATACAACCAGTCACCACAATCAATGGCTGTGCTTTATGAATAAACAGACATTGGAAAAGACCAATGTAAAGAAAGAAGATACGAATGAACGAGGACAAAATAAGTTTGTAAAACCAGAAGTAAAGAATCAGTTGAAAAGAAGCAAACAAATGCAAGACGTTGTTGCAGGTGTGGATCAAGCAAAATTTCTTTAAGGATTGGCAGCAAAAACCAGCCTAAGGATTTTTGTGCTAGAGTCACTAATTAGACGGCCAGTCTGCTGAGCAGGCTGAAAATTGCCCAGTCCGTGGTGGACAAACCTGCTGAAAGATTAAATCCTAGATGCTCAAACCCAGGCACAAATTTTACTTTGTTAATTTACCATATTTTGGAATCAAAGTTTTCATTCATTTATTCATTTTCATTCAAATTAATCACATTTTCTAAGAACAAAGTTCTACAAACCATTTGACAAGCCAAACAGATGTTGAATGCTTCAAGAGAATTCATCACATCAGAAAAACTTTATCTGAAACAGATTTTAATACTTTTAATTTAATTTAGATATGTGCAAATTAGGCTACATAGTTAAAACTAAGAATTTACTTGCATTACTAAAACAAGATCAGTCCCAACAGAGGCAATCAAAGGTATAAAGTATTAATGACTTCATTTTGCTAGCCTCAGTTTATGAGGGTCCATGACCAATCCTCCCCATGACTTTTGATCCTCTTGTTCTCCCACAGACAGTCAACATATCAGTCAAGTTTATCTTATAATGCCACCAGAACAAAAATTTCAAAATATTTTTCTTGGTATGGATTTGAACCCCCTCCTTACCTCTGGGTTGACAGTCCAGCACCAAAACTAAGCAGCTATGAAACAACAAAGTCAACAAGATTCCAAGAAGTATGCAGAGACCTAAAGAGTGGAAATGACTGTATAACGATATGGTAATTCCACGTCAAAGCAAACACAATTTTTAAAAGTTCCCAGGTTTGTTCCTGCAACTGAGCTTTCTTTACCATTGTAATACTAGTGGCAGAAACATTTATGTTTCCGTCTTCCATTTTCCGACTTTTTTTATTGCCATCTAGTGAAATGCTCATTACCGTAACTGTAGTTTCTAATGTGGAAAAGTGAAGTGAATGTTCATAAATTAACTGCAGTGTGATCATTAAACAGCAGAACTTGCAGAGCACACACAACTCCAAAACAGAAACAAGTTTGGATGAAATGTGTTTCCTGCGGGTTTGGATGTATCTATAATGTGATGTATTAAGCTTTTTAAAGCAGTTTTAATAAAAATATAGAAACAGTAGACATAAATGTAAAATGCAGAAATATGAAGGTTGGAAAATCAAAACAAATACAGACAGGCTGGAAAATCAAAAAAAAAATATAAACATAGAAATAGATTCACACAGGCTGGAAAATCATAAACATAAAGAAAATCAATCCCTTAAACTAAGCCTTAGAGGCAACCATGCAGGTGAAGTGTTACTGATTTCATTTTGCTTAGCCTTGGCATATGAGGACGATTGACCATTTCTCTTCCTCGCCACCTGATCCTCCGATTGACACTGGATGGTAATATATTCATTACAGCTAAGTTGGCAAGGGTGTACAGTAAGTAAAGCCGAAATCTCCGAAAAATGTAGGTTCAATTATATGGGGAGAGGGTGTCTAAGAAACAAATAATTAAAACTTATCTGACAAGAAAACAGAAAGGACGAAACTACTCAGAAAATAAAAATATTTAAATTAGAAACGATAATTTAACTTTTTAAAATCAACAAATTTATGTAAAACGCGACAAGAAATTTAAAAAAAACAACACATTCAGTAGACTCGATAAGGCCAAAAATATACGACACGATCCGCTTAATATACATGTACACGGTTTCATATAGTGACCGTATGGCCTCGACCCTGCTCATTTTGCAATGAATTGATCCGGTGAGATCCTTCATCACAGCTGCCAGTTTACATGGACGCCACGCCTTTTAAGGTCCCCGTGTAGGGACCGTGCTACCCCACGATTTAAATCTCTGAAACGCAGCCATTATCAGTATACGAATCGGCATCCTAACTACTGTTACAAAATCCCCAAGGTTAACGCTTACACAATAAAAGGCGATAAAATTGATTGAAGCCACAGGCTATATGATCTTAATAAATCTTCACGGAAGAATCGATCACGATATAAAAATGCAATTCTTCGAGCTCAACACTCTAGTTTACCTCCTCGGCGTTTGAGTAGATACTTCCGCTGTGCATTGGCGAATCAGAAGACAGCGTCTTCTAAAGGTCAGCCAATGAAATAATCCATCCAATAAACTGACAGCGCTAATATTTTGTCCAATAACAACGCAAGTTCCGGGTCGGTCTACTTCTGAGACTTTATTTCCCCGAGTAGGGCAACGGTAATCTCCTTCGTTATGACTCAGTGTCGTTAAACTACTATAAAAGTACTGCCAGCAGTTTCAGTCATTTCAAAACCAATTCATTTACGAAGCGCAGGTCTTCGTAATCGTATCTTAAACTCTATAAGTTAGAGCGCTACTAAAATGCTAAGCGTAGAACACCAACTTTATTAACGAGTACTGCGTAATCAGCGCCATCGATTGGTGTTTAGATAATCACGTTTAATGAAGGCACAAATGATATTATGCGGAATTTTAATATACATGTTTTTCTATAGCAACCGCGTGTAATACTGGAACATTCGAGATTAAGCGGATGTTTTATATAGTAGGGAACCAGCAGAGTTAGATTAGTTTCGGTCAACGAAGGAAGAGGCATTGGCTGTCTATGGCTGGAAGAAACTGTCAGATAAAAGGACTTTAGAGTACAAGAAAAACTTAAAACACGTGTGGCCTCGACCTTGCTCATTTTGAATGAATTTATCGGGTGATATCCTTCACCACCGCTGCCCGTTTTAAATGGGGGCCACGCCATTTAAGATCCCCGTGTACGGATCGTGCTAGCCACTATCGGTGTGGGTAATAAAATCTTGTTTTCTGTATCGGATTTAGCCAGATCATGATCGACGGAATCCTATCACCGTTCATTGTGGTGTTTGAACTGTTTATGTTGCTGACGTGTGTGTTGGGTGATTGGGCAATATCAAGTTCCAGCCTTGCTGAATGGCAGAGGGCATTGGCTGATGCGTCCACGCATGGCACTGTTGGTGCACTTTCCTGGGCGATAGTCTGTTTTGGTCAGTTGTACTCTGGCCATCCTCTGTTCGAGGTGGCCTTGAGTGGAGCTTTAGCAGTCAGTGTGGATATTGACCACTTCATTGCCGCTTGGTCACTGTCTATACAGGTTTGATATTTCTTCATATTAATTTGGTTTTTGTTGTTGAAACTAAGCCTTTGCTAATGTACACAATTACAAACTTATGCAATGCTTTTAAAGCACCTATCAAAAAAGCACACTCAAGCTGACCATATGCACTTATATACTAAGGTAGCTAAAAACTCCTTGGTGATCTCTAAAAACCTTCATCTGGCAGCCACTAGTTCCTGAGTTTTGCGTTTTGTCTTTTGTAATGGTTTTCGACTATGTTTACTGGATTTGACTAAGAATCGAATGTGGATTCTCTGTCCATTCTGTTTCATGAGCATGGAAAGAGGAGCATCAAATCATTACTTCACGTGCAGGACTTGATTCAAAATGCATGGAGTGGTGGGTGTCAAATTTTTAACAACCTCCCATATGGAGAAATTTATTTTAGAAAAGAAGTGATTCAATTGCACAGTTAATCTAAAGTGTAACCTCTTTTGTTACAGGCTGCATTGTCACTAACAAAGCGACCGCCATTCCACAACAGCACGTTGATTCCAATTATCACCAGCGTACTCTTCCTGGGAGTGAAATATCTTTGTCCACTGAGGCTACTTCCATTCTTTGCCAACGTTCCACTGATCTTCTTCATTGCCTGGTCTTCTCACCACATCCGCGATGCCACACGACGGGGGCTGTGGTTTGCCCCATTTGGCTCCACTCCTCCACTGCCAACCTGGCTCTACAGAGCGCTTGTCGCTGGAATGCCATTGCTGCTAAGGCTGGTCATGATGCTGAGGCATGGAAGAAGCATAGAGAGCAGCAGTCCGCATCCGAACAGCCTCTTGTCTGTTGTGTAAGGATTCTCATCATCTGCTTCTCAGTTTTATCTGTGGATTTTGTCGTGATAGCATTCTTTTCGTGCTCACCTGGATTGCCATGTAATTTATATACACTGTATCTGTTTAGAACACGTTGTTAGAACCAGTGTTGCATTTGGTCAGTTTGTCTCTCTATGGAATTATGTTATTTTGTGTTAGGAAATGGTTTTTGTTTTAAGAATAGTCAAGAATGGACAGGACATAGAACTGGTCTCTGCATAAATAGATTGTCATGCAAGGAACAAAACTCCCAGAAAATTGTGCAGTTCAGTAGATTGCTTATCTTTCAGCACAGTAAACTGTAAATTTTACTGTCACCACTGGCACTTGCACTTCATTTGAAGGACAGTATGTTTTATCAAATTTTAGAAAATTCTGTGTCCTGTCCATTCTTGACTGTTTTTAACCCAAAGTTTAGAAACCCCTTTAAAATCTTTTGAAAAGCACTGCAACTTATGGGTAAGCTAAAAATGCTTCTCAAAATGTCGAGCAGTGTGAATTTCAGTGAAAGATTTTTTAATATGGTCTAGTGCGACAATCGTAATTCCAAGATTTCTGCAGCACCCCCCGAAAGCCGTGCCACGGGGACCAGCTTATTCACAGGTGCTCAGTCAAAACAAAATCGATAGGTAAAAGGGTTCGGTTCCGGGTCAAGATCCAAGAGTCGGGCAGAGAGACAGCGTGGCAGCTATGGTGGGTGATGTTTGGGGTTGGAGAGCAGAGACAGATAAGAGGAAGAATAAACTATCATATAGTTCGGTCAGCTTACAGCAAGAGGGAAGGAATGCTGCAAGCACTTTTTGTCAACATTTGAGGTCTGTTCTCTCACTCGGGCTCTGAACAGATGCCTGAAAAGGGCATAATGTAAATGTTTCTAAATGAGTTAATGTATGCTCATTAGGTTCCTTGTCAGCATTCAAAGTGATTTAGCAATTACGATCAGAGCCAATTACTTGGTACACCAAAAGAACAAGCCTATTCTATCTGCATTTTTTGAACATATTTTATGCATTATACATTTTGCATGAATTAATTTTATGATATACTTTCAACCAATTATGAGATGATGTGCCCATCGACGAATTTTTGATCATGAACTTGTAGAATAGAAGTTGTTTTTGAATTGTGTTATACAGAACATGCGTTGCTTGATTTACTGTGGAGTTGTTCCACGAACAACTGGATCAGATAATCAGATTGCTGGCGCATGATGAAGCGTTCTTGGAATGATTTGTTGCAGACTTCTATTTGAATTTTGAAACTCTTCAAAGAAAAGCATGCATGAAGTTGCTTGATGTGACAAACTAGGAAGCTTTTTCAAATCATATAGTAACTGGCATGAACTTCACCATGAGACTACTTTAGTTGTTGTTTCCTTATGTTGTTATTTCCTTATGACTGGAACTTCCTATAATGCTACTTTTGTTAGCCAGAGTACCACGTCATAACAAGATTGACGAATCATGTTCTGAAGGTAAAATTAAGTCAGGATGCAAATCCCTACCTTATTATAGGAGTTGTCCATGCCTTGTACACCTTTCACTAGCTGCCAAGCTTCAGCAGTTGCAGCTGTATCATTGGGAGACTGGTGCTTTAAATGAGACAAACTAGTAGTCTGATAATGACATTATTTAAGCTGTTGGTGTTTATTGTTCATGCGATGGAGTGACATCCACAAAAGGCAGCAATGGAGGGCAATGCCAGATGCGGACAAGGGGAGAAGGAGAGGTCCAAAGTAGGTCATTTTTTGTGGATGTCCTTTATGGATGACCCCCATACCAGAATTCACTTGATGATTGTTTTGGTGTTATTTATTGTGAAGTCTGCCTCAGCATCAGAACAACTTTTTGATAAACCAGTTTCTAAACACACCTTTTATGATGAGGTTCATAGTAAACGACTGTGGAAACGCCACACTCAAACAATGCCTGTAGCATTACATCAAGAGTTTTATTCAGAACGTTGCTGGCTAGAATCCTACTCCAAACCAAAGTTTAGCAGAGTCCATTTACTATCTATAGGAATTCATTATCTTCGACTGAGAAGAGTTCCTGAATAAGCCTGTAGACGTAGGCTGGAGCCTGGCCTCCACTAAAAAGGAAAACAGATCAGAGTTAATCAATATCTGCCTCATCTACCTATATAACAACATCTTGCTGAAGTTACCGGTATGTAAGGCTTCTCGCAAACCCTTTCTCAAAGATGCAGTTCAGGCATTTCATAAACGAACAAAAGGAACCCCAAGATCATTCTGCACTGCATGTTTTACAGATGCCCTTCTAAGAGGTTTCTAGAATGGCTTACGTAAATTACATAAATGGCTTACATAAATTACATAAATAGCTTACATAGATAGCCAAATACGTGTACACTGTAATAAAGAAGGCATAGATTTCTTTCTAAACGGGTTGCCAGTGCCACTTGACAAACTAGAATCTGAACCCTGGATGCTGTGATGAGTAGTCAGTACCTTTCTACGCTGCTATTAAGCCAACCATTAAGTTTCTCTTTTCAGCGTTTTGAAACCCAATTAGAGCATGGATACACTCCTAGAAAACGGCCATCCCCACTTTCAGGTAGCACAGCTCTCTGAAGCACTTGCTTTTCAGCTCTGCGTCAAGGGTTCACATCACGAAAATGGAGTTCATCGCTAAGTCATGTAACCCATTAGGAAGGTTGTCCAAGTGTTGGATTGCGGTTGTCATGTTTGCACTTCTGCCAAAAATATCCTATAAGTCTCAGTGCAACACCAGTGAGGAAAAGTGTAGGTAGCCAAGCTTAATAAATGAGCAATGTGCATAAAATGATCAGCACACTGCCAACACTAAAACATTTTAAAATCTAGATTAAAAATGCACAATATCATCATACTTACATGTTTGTGACATAAAGTGTGACAAGATCTGGAGGCACGTAGTCGAAAACTGGACTGTAGTCTTGGATGCCGGTAGCTTTGTGACCTTCAGTGTACGAGAGAATAGTTTGTGGACACAAAGCCTTGTCAAAATCATCCTACCAGAAAAAATTACAATTTCGAACTTATAGCCATTCCTAACCTTCAGCAGAGAAGTTCCATTAAAAGCACATTAGTAATTGTAATCACAGGTTTATGTAGTGCCTCTTCACAAAAGACTTATCAAAGGCACTCCCAACCTAATGACAGAAAACTAGGATCAAACAAAATGGTTCTCAAGCACTGACTCTATCTGACAGTACAGATCTAAACCAGCAAACATCACAGAGGTTGACTTGCACAACCCATATAACATAACGTGGCTGAACATGTAAATACGTTACAAGTTCATTAGTAAGCCAAAAATTCTCCAACAGCTGAAAAATAACCAGTTACAGTCACACACACACACACACACATGTAGCACTTGGTTATACCCACTGACTGGTGGGTATAACCAAGCTTCAAGCTTGGTTATACCCTTAGACCTCCCCAGCTGATGCATATTATACACAGAAGTGAGTCAGAAAGTAACAATATTAAAATTTTTAAAAAGATTTAAATCCATCTATGTATGCATCTCAACTACAGTTTGGCAAATGGATTTGCCATTCATGTGAAGAACTACACACGTTTAAAAATTTAAGAAGAAGCAACAGTAGTTTCTCACACAAATGAAAAGGCCAACACAACCTTCTTTTCTGTTTATCACTGTTCTAAGTAGATTTACATCGAAGCAAACACTTCTACAAATATGACAAGCAGCAAAATTCTAACAGTTTGCAAAACTAATGTTATACCTGACAGTAATACTTCTGAGAAAATTTGAACATGGAGGTACAGACCACAACCTAAAACATGAAAACGAGCATTCTAAAAATCAGTTATAGTTGCCAGATTAGTCACACAGTTGTACATGTATGTGTGAATGCAAGCATGTATGAATGCAAGCACACACGTCTATGATTTTGTTCACTGCAAAGCGCCTGTCCACAAAATGCAGGGGACTATTACAAACAATTCATGTTAACTGAATTTTGGCTTAACCATTTTTTTGATCCCAGTTTAAAATTTTTTAAACTAAGGTAACAATATATAGGACTGATAGACAATACCCTGTTTTCCCACTTCTCTCAGCTTAAATACAACCCACTTTAACCTCCTCTCCCCTCCTCTCTCTGGCTTCCTGACAACAGGACTTGGTTCTCGACATGGCATCTTTGAACAACCGCTACGGACTTGACGCAGCACTCGTGAATAAGCTGGTGCCCCGCACTTAGCTTTTTAGTAGTGCTTTAGAAATTTCAAGTTTACAATTACAATTACAATAGGCCTACACAATCGTCGTTGGGTATAGCGTCATAAAAGAGTACACACATTCAAAAAACTACACAAGACTGCACAATTTCATTTACTTCTTTCCTATGTGGTACTTAATTTAAAAGATAACAAGCGATAACTTGTAAAAAATTTAAAGATAGGCCCCTACTACTTTAAAAATCAAAGTTAAAGTTTAAACCCTACGCTGATAACATTGCCGTGCTTTGAAATATGAGTCATGACATCAGTACTCACAGGAACTGAAAAGAACTTTGCACACTGTGCAACGATGTGCATTCCACAGACCGCCTTGAGTCCACCATCAGCAAGAACTGTGTGTGTTCCGATTAGAACTTTATTGACACGTGACATCGTTGCAAAGACTGCTGCATCGCTTATAACCGACGTTTCAATGCCGCTGTCAGCCAGGCTCTTGGCTAGGCTGTGGCCCTTCAACCAAAAACACATCAAATGGAAAACCAAAAACAACAGATTCAACTGCTTCTGTAGTATGTATGTTAAGTCATCCACATCTGTCATCGACCTAGCACAGTGTAAATATTAACATGTGAAAGTCAGCTGAAGGTAAAGGTAACACACGTCTTTTTATATGCCTATATATTATGAGTTTATAAAAGCTGTTCAAAAGAAGCACGGTCCTTGAAGGGTCTTTCAGATGAAGTGCAAACACAGCTAAAGCAATCCAACAACAGGACATTGTTTTTAACCTCTCAGCTTATTTATACTGGTACTCCCTTACCAAGCCTAGAGGGATGGTGGACCAAGTTGGCCTAGATTAAAGGTAAAGGCAACATACTTGTTTAAATGCCTCTCAGGAAACAACTCAGAAACATGGTCCTGAGGTTGAAAAACCTTCCACCTTTTAATCTCCCAACTCAATTTGCTGCTATTTACCGACCCCAACAGGATGGACAGCTAATTTAGCGTAGATGACCAGAAATGTAATTGTAATCACATATTTATATATCACTGCATCTAAAGACACTCATCAGAGGCACTCAATAAATATCACTTGTGCACAGCACTTACAAATGATACATCTGCACCACCAAACTGTCACTGTATGATTAAACTTTAGCATCTATGGTTAACACAAGAAAATTAATAACTGATTATAATCAGGAACAAAGAAGTAAACTCTGACTCACATGAAAGAAAGGAGCTCCTTCAACTACAATTACCTGGAACTTCCTTTTCTTGGCAGCTTTCTAGGAAATAAAATTCTCAGATTAATGTTCATTCATTCTAATCATCATCCTTACCCCGTTATTATGGTTGCACAATGGAATAATCCAATGCGTCAAAATGGCTTCTGATGTTCAAAAAGGTAAAACAACAAAACAAATTTATTTGACTGCCCATTCTCCATTTTACTGAGCATTCTATATCAGTCCAGAAAACCAACACAAAGTTCCCGTGGGTTTGGGAATGAATTATGGATCGAATTCCCATTTACGTTTCCAATGAAGAGTTGAAAGGTTAAACTGGAGAGAATTCTCAAGTCTTTCATCCACTGGAAAAACCACTCTGGGAGCTAAATTCCCTATGTTCCAAAAACCCAATTTCAATTCCGAATAAATCATCAGTAACAGAAGAATCTGTAGTATGCATCATATGCCTTGAATTGAATCAGAAATGGTTTGAATAATCTGGTAAAATACCTTAAGAAAAGCTTCAACCGTGCGTGACTTTCCAGCTGTCAGAATAATTTCGTTTGCATGAATATGTTCGAGTGCCTGGGCAGAGATGTTCTCCACGCTGTTCAACAGAACAATTCCTCTAGAGTTCCAGTTGTCACATAGGCTAATGTAACTGCTTGTTTATTATACTCCTCTAACAATGTTTGACCTCAGAGGTAAGATTCAAACATAAACACAGCAATATAAACCAAATGCTTAACCATTAGGCCCCAATGTTAAATGAAGATCTCCAAATTATCTGGCTTCTCCAAAGGATTGCGATTTTCTAATACAGTTTCACCTGAAGTGATCATCGATTGATACCTTGTGCATCATGACAATGGGACTATAGAAGTCAATAGATTTGACTAGGTAATCAATTATATCTTAAGGGTTTTAAGTAATTGTTACCAAGACATGTTGCCACGACTGAAGGATCTTTAGGCTTAACTGCAGGCACAACAGCAGGTAAGGAATACTGAGGGGATTCACCAGAACCAGCACTTCATCAGTCATGAAATTAGCCAAACCAAGAATTCAAACGGAATTCTTGACCTTAGAGCTAAAACAAGTCTACTTTAATTTACCATGGGGTAGCCTAAAAGTTGAAAAAAAGAAAATAGAACACTAGAAAAATTAAACACCTAATAATCATAGCCTGAGAATAACTGACCCTGTTTCGAGTTCTGCAATGAGTTCGTTTATGATCTCAATCACTGCACCCTGAAGTAAAAACGAAGAGAAAACAAATTGTGAGACTTAGTAATCATGCCTAGACATGAAGGGCAGCCATGAAATTCCAACTGAAAGCTCTGCACAGTGCACCTCCAGACCAGCATCGAAAGCTTTGCCACCTGAGACGAGTGCTCCAAGTAAGAAATCACCACTGGGGGATGCTACAGTGAAACTCTCCAGGAGTGGCCACATGTCAACTTCATGAATGTATATAATCCCTTATTTAGCAAAACTGAGTGCCAGTACCATTGATGGCCAGTCCCTGATGATGGCCTGGTCATCCACATCCACTGTGGACACAGTCCCATCTAATGTCAGACTAGATAACCAATACAGAGAGGAAACTTGGAGACTTGATTATACGACCTGAATAGGGAGACAGAATATGACAGGTTCGAGAGGGTCTCCTTGTTGGAAGTAAGACTGTGAATGGAGAGAGTAATCACCATATTTAAGAACAGAAGGTTTACTAAAATCCAAGTGACAGTATGACTAGAGATCAGGAAGCTACTCAGAAACAGCTGCCAGGATGCTTGCTCAACTCAGGCCATTGAAAACATCCTTCAAGTCCAGTTTGACTAACACTGCACCTTTGGGTAGAAGCGTATAGCGGCAGGCACAACAGCCTCACAGCCTCTTGACATACCAACACCAAAGTGCAAAGTAATTAGACGGCCATGTGAGAGCAAAGGCATTTGCGCACTTTGTTGCCACGAGATGCCAGCAGTAGCCAACTGTAACGGCGCAAAGACTGCCAGATATCTTCCTTAAGGCAAACATTATTATTATTAACAATATTATTACTATTAATATTACAATTATTATTGCATTTATTGTGTGCACAAGGTCTGAATCTGAGGCACGAAGCAACTACGAAATGAAAAACTAGCTCAGAGTCTGTATACAGTAACCATCTCAAGTGAGACTCAATCCCGTACTCTGCATTACAAGCCAAGCACTCCAACCACTCAGCTACCACGTCCCACAAGTATCTGCTTCTTCCTGCCCAATCCTCGTTCTTTATCAAGGCTTTAAACTGAATTGCAGAGATGCACTGTCATAAGACAATTTAAATACTGCTAACAATGGAACTAGATGTACATAAAAAATGCAAAGTGCATGGCAAATAAACATTACCTTGAGGTTGGGAACTTCCTGCTTCAAGTAATCACTTGCACTTTCTTCTGGCGATATCAGTTTCTAACAGATTTTAATCGGAAAAGTTTAACAGAGTGCAAATAGTAACCATTCTGCTTTAACTGTCACATATTTCTGACTTTATCATGAATAAGCATGTTTATATTCTTCACCTTCTTCTGCCAGTGGCTGTAACGGCACAACTCTTCACAGTGTCCAGTCTCTTGCTGTATTTACTCTGGACTCTACTCTATTGTGTCATTATTTTCGTCTCTTCTCGTTGTAGCTACCTATCAGCACATGACTAATCCATATCCTGTTTCGACTTCTTATTAACAGATTTATTGAGGAAACGAATGTAAGTAACCCTCATCAAAGTCAAAAAAGCAACTTTGCAAGAAACACTCAGAAGGAAAGTAGGCACAGAATACATAAAAATGTTTAAAATGTTAAATTTTGTTAGATTACAGCGTATAAGTCATTAAGCCAATTTTTATGATTGAGTTTCAAAGTCGATTTGACAACATTTGCAACATTAGCTCAAGTATTTGACAAACAGACACATGCATCAGACTGATCAAATACAGTCGAATGTTATTAACATATTTGGTAAACCATCACTTACAGGTAGTGACGAGATGGGTCAGATTAGACAAGAAGAGTGAGCAGAGAAGCATGTTTATCCTTCATAGGCTCTCTAATCAGACCATCTAATGGAATTTACCAGATTAAAAAAATGGGTGCAACATCAACTGATGCCTTGAGCATTAGTAAACTCTAAATTATAACATAAGATTACATTAAAAGAGTAGCCGCTACAGGGAAGTAAAAAATACCTGCAGACTAAACTCTTGATTAGCTTGAACTGGCTTCTGATCTTTTGACATCAACCTACACAAATGCATCACAGCTAAACTAAACAGGCTGCAGGTAACTTATTCCAGGACAACAGGCTGACCAACTCTAGGTGACTTTCCATGACTTGGAAAGGCAAGTGGCAAATTCTATAATCTTCAAATTTTTACCACACATAGGAAAGCCTAATAAGAAGTTCATATGGTTTAAATATCATCTTTGCGACAAGTTGGGCCAAATCTGAGATGGTGAGGTGATGGGTTTTTCTAGAACTCGTGGAGTTGACATGGAATGAATCAGTCAAAATTCAGTCATATTCAAGATTAACACATTAAATGAATCCTTCAAGATTCAGTCAGATACAAGATTAAGACTTTCCTTTGTTGCAAATCATATGGTGGCTGATAAATATTTGATTCTCATGACACAGTTAAGTGCCATGGAAATTGCTGTGCAATTGAACTGTGCCTTCTTTACTTTACATTTCACAACATGCATTACCGATCAATTCAATGCACGTTAACTAGAGCAAAGTTTCAGCAAAACATATAAATAAGCAATGCCTCTTCTTGTTGTTTTAGAAACTTTCAAACTTACGTCTTGCACTCATCTCGAATTATCTTCAGAACTGAAAGAACGACATAACCACTCCTATAAACCAAGTCTGCTAAACATTAACTAATTGCCAAGAATAAACTAAAAGCAATACAAGTCTTCCGATTGGGAACTAAGTTTAGATAACTAAACAACTTTAAATCCCATTTTACACAAATACAAGGTTTTTTACATAACAAGCACAAAGTGAACCATAGAAATGTAGAAATATTACGCACCTGACACCAACGTCTAAATAACCAGTCACACCTCAGCATTTCCAGTTGAGTTTTGAAAGCAATAGAAAGGGTTGCGACAACTGAGTTCACATTCTTCACCAAGTTTTATAAATTCAATGCGGCAAGGTTTAATGAAGCAATTTACCGACCTCGTCCAGTGATGTTGGTGATTCCATAATCACTCGGCTGAGCATCTTTTAACCTTTTCCCCTGCTGTCGAATCAGGGTTATAAGTTCACTAAAACATCATCATCATCATCTACACATCATCATCAGATCAGTTTACTTTTACTTCAGCCTATCATTGCTTGTCCATGAATTTTTCACTGTACACCAGACTAGAACACGCACTGATATAACATGAATTCGGGTATAGCATGGTCGCAGCCATAGATCCCAAACTTACACAAAATACAATTTCTGTGTAATAAAGCCTTTGCCATAACACAGTACTTGATAAGGATCCCAAATCCAGTGTTATAGTAAGGGCCCAGTGTATTTATATACAAATACTACTGTCTAAAACCTGCTACTGTAATGCACAGGCACTGAATTAATAATGACTAATCTTCAGTGCAAATGCAAATCAAAACTTAATGTTCATACGATCAGCACTGAGCACTGAAGTATTCAGGAATTTCATTCCACCCAACACAGTGGATTTAGCACAGGTCAACCAAGAACAAATGAATCACAGTCATCAGCTAACACATAATCATTCCTTCTTAAAAAGACTATTTAATTGTCCAATTCCTCTGCACCAATTAACAGTTAGCTAAACTATGGATATAACCGGAGAAACCAGCCAGTGACTAACTTTGGATTTCTCCAGCGGCACTGGGCCACCACCTTTCTCAGTACAAGTAACGTTTTCATTGCCACATCGTATGAACCAACAATTTTTCTGCAAACAAAACAACACATATGACTGGTAAAATGCTTTTTTAGGTCACAGCTGACTCATCACAGATTCTTTGTCAAAACTAAGTCAGTGAACAAGTTCATCTGTATGTTAGTGAGTTTTTACCTTGCTGTTCCAAAACCAATTTGGTTTTGAACAGGAAGGAGAGGACTTCGAAAATAGCATTCATTGTCAGCCATGTCAACCATTTCATCAACTGGTGAGAAGGCCATTTCAGAATTCTCTTACACCACAAATGCAGGATGCCTGGAGGCAGCAGTGAGGATGCTGTCTTTAAAACAGGCTTTGCCAGTATTTCACTGGTTCCTCCATCTTCACAGCATAACCATTGGCTACAGCATACACAGTCAGATGGGTTTTCATTGGTCGGCACCTTCTATCTGTATGTGCTTGCCTCTAGTAACTTCCTAAAATTCGTTTCACAGCACTATATCTTCCTGAACACTAACATCAAATGAAAAATGGCAGGTTGTCAAGGCCATTCCGTTCCTCAAATATTTTGATTACACTACATGGCACACACACGTCAAACCAGCTGCATCATTCCTAAAACCAACACTGCAGTCAGGGTTTAACTGAAATGCTGTATGACATGGAGGCCTGTTATTGGATAAGCATAAAACCTATAACACTCAAGCAGCAACATGTGGTCTGATTAAATTATGTCAATGTAAGCAAGGAAATAATGTACATAATCTGATAAACGTAAGCAGAGAAGGAAATGATTTTAGAGTTTCATTACTCACTCTTCTAGAAGATCATTAATGAATGAATTGATTGTTTCATTCAGCTCTGAGTCTTGGATTGCTGAAGCTTTTGACGTCATACTGATCACACAATTTCACGTTACCTGTAGAACACAACAATCACAATAATTTCATACTGTTTACGAGTAGGGCAATTGCAAGCCGCTGTTTCTCGAGAATTCCCTAATTTCTTTCACATAACAAGTGTTTCACAAACGTACTCACTCTGTTCGTCACTCATTGATTACGCACTTATTTACTGGAAAATCTATCGCAATCTGGGACGGCCATTTGTTTACACATGATCGGTCGCAGGCGGTTCAAACTTACGCAGTGACTTATACGGTCACTGTCAGCTTACTTTAAAAGTTGTACTAAACGGCAAGAGAAACATACGGCAAACGAAAACGATCTCAGAGACTTTAAATAAACACGTGCATTAATCATGATGAAATATCCAAATGAAATTAGCTGAGCCACCAATTGACATATTAATAATGGATTGGTCTCCTTTAGATGCACCAGATTTGAGTATATTTATACAAATGGCCGCTACAAAGTTTTCACTCACTCGGTTCGTAGTTTTTTACGATATATCTGTTGAAGTATACAACATAAACTTCGCCAAATAGTAAAGCTTTACCATAGATTATATATTTATGATAACACCAGATGGCGTAAAAGTTACAGCGATATACAGGGTGCGTTCCGCATATTCAGTCGCCCTACTTAGGCCTTCTAGAGCACGTCTGCACACACTGACTAACGTAGATTTTGCTTCCTGGACACTTTTGGGTGTATCTTACGGATTTTGGGCTGTTGATCACGAAAATCAGGTTCAGATTTTCCTATAACGTACTGTTGTTTTGGAATCGCCTGTCATGATTTCTTCTCGCATTTTCAGCATACTAACAAAGATCTTAGAGTCGTAGACTCTAAGATCTTTGATACTAACATGATGCCTACAAAGTACATAACAATCACCAAAACGTTTTCAGGAAGCAGTACTAAGTTTTTGAAAGAATTTGTTGTCCAGTGTAATCGGTGAACGCGGCTCTCCGTTCACCTCTGTCGATCGCCAGTTTCCAATCTCGTCCCACGACATCTCCAAACATCTAAGATCGCAATCTCTGGCCAGTTCCTTCTTGGTCTTCCCTTCCTCTGCTTCCATTCAGGAATCCAATCGATTGCTTGATTGGCTCTTCTATATTTGTGCATACGAATTACATTTCCCATCCATTTCAATTTTCTCTTTCTGTTTATTTTCTCGATTATTGCGCCAATATGGCTGAGAGCCTAGCCTTCTGCCAGGGTATCTGCATAACTGTTAATCGGAACCGTTCGACCCAGCCCGCTTCACTTGTTTTCTGTTAATTAAATAATTCGTGAATAAACATTACAGCTTTTTGTGAGCTGGTTTTCGGAATTCAAGATTTGGGATTTCAAATCTACTGACGACGCATATTTAGAAATGTTGTCTGATTTCATTTACGTCAGTACCCTGGTAAATTCTCGGGATATGTAATCTGCGGGGACTCGTGCGATTCCATTTATTGACCGCTGCAAAGATGGAGGTAATTGCATCAAAATGCAAATGCAGCACAAGACAACATGAATTCGTTTAACGACTGTTTATTTAAATTTGCATATTTGTGCTGCATTGACTTGAAATCTGTGTACTTATTTCATGCCTAACATCGTCCAGGAAATTGGAGTCGGCACCATGTCAACGCGTAGTTAGAATTGATGTAGCGCACAGCCTTGTTTCTATTAGCTATATAGCCTTGTCATATTATTGCTATTATCAGGGTGCATTGGTGGAGCATTTATAGATCGAGATCTGATGCATACATACAATGAACATAATTAGATTCAAGATCCTCGTGGTGGGACAGGCCTCGACGCACATCGGCGAGCAGTGTGCACCGGTTTCGAATCCGTTGAGATTTGCCAGATTTTGCCGTTCATTGACTGTTGCATACCGTGCCTTTCAATGTATCAGCCCGTCCAGCAAGTGTGCGACTGAGGGATTTGTAACTTTCCTCATACATTCTGCTCCACTGCTTACAACTGCACGAGCCAATGGGTCATTCTGTCAACTCAACTAATTTTTACCTATCCTGCATTCTTACATCATACATATAAATTTGCTCTTCAAAGAATTGGTGTAGAACTTTGTCATGTTGTATGTTCTTTCCATTACATTATTTGTACACACAACACATACATACTGATCATCATGTTTTGGATTGCCGAGAGTCATCCACTGGAGAGGCTTAAAACCATGAGAGTCTTCTTAATATTCCATTAAAATTAGTGTACTTCTGATTGCAGTTGACATTTCCTTAGAAACATTTCCTGCTGTTTTACAAGTGAAGACAGAGTCACATTTGATTAGAGTTGCAGTAGAGCAGATGTTTGAGCTATAGACCAGTGACCTATGACCTCTGATACATTTTAGCGAATTTACTTAAACGGAATAATTTGAACTTCAGATTTTTATTTTTGTTGACTGCCATAATAAATGTTTTAACTTTATGCAGTTGGAAGTTGTTGATGCGAAAACCAAGCGTAGCTTGACAAAACTGGAAATTGTAAGTTTTTATGATGATTGCAACAATTGGTGAGTTTATTTGTATGATTTCTCTGGTTCTGTCGGCTGAATTTGCTCCATTGTTAAACTGACTGTGACCATTAAGTTAGAACTGTTACAAGTAATGATCATTGTGTAATCAAATCAATCATCAAATAATGATCATCATCGGTGTTAGAGATAACTGCTTTCGTTACATATAGAGGCCTGATTTTTTTTGGAAAATAAAATTTCTGATGCATAATCTTCGTGGTTTCTAACAATCATTTTTGCTTCAGGTTTCACCAACAACAACAATTGGAGATCTGAAGAAAGAATTCCAGAAAATCAGTAAGATACTCATCAGTTGCTTTGCAAATTCGCCATTTAGCTATGTGTAAATTGCTGTGTGTAAATTGCTATGTGTAAATTGCTAGCCAGAACATGTTTAGAATATCTGAAGTTGAACGCAGAGAAACTAGGAAGATGCATTGGAGAGCTAGAAAAACTTTCCATGGGATTGAACTCTTGCGTAATGAAGAAATGTGGAAAAGTGTTAATTTTATCTGTTGTTTACTTGGGTTTTGATCCATTGTTGACATATTTTGATCCCTTTTGAACTTGGGTTTTGATCCGTTGTTGGCATAGTTTTTGATCAGAGTTTGGTCCAATTGTTGACTTACATTTTGACCCATTTTTTTACTTGGATTTTGTTCCATTGATGATATATATTTTGATCCTTTGTCAACTTAGATTTTGGACCGTTGTTTACTTATAATTTGATCCATTGTTACTTGGATTTTGATCTGTTATTGCCGTGGATACCATTTTATTCTTGGTTCAGATGTGATGTTTTTCTTACAGAGCCAGCTTATTATGCTGACCGTCAGTCATACCGAACAGATCCAAGTAAGTGCAAAGCATTTCAACAAATTAGACCTGTAACTTTATTTTAATTGCAGTTATCAGTATAATTAATTTAATTATGATTTTGTCATGCTGTTGTTTTGTTACTGCTTGTTGGTTTTGTGTTGCCAACTTGGCTGACAGATAAATGTCAGTCTTTCTGTATGTTATGTAATGGTTAAAATCTGCATAAAAAGATGTAGCAGATTCACCTCTTTGTTTTGTTTTGATTTAGGGGGGAAAACATTGAAAGATGAAGAGTTGCTGAGGAACATCGGACTGGCAAAAGGTGGAAAGATCTACTTCAGAGATCTCGGTCCTCAAGTTGGATGGACAACGGTTAGTCGCTGGCATCGTGTTTGCAGGCTAGTCTTAATTGCTGTGATGTTTTTGGATGTTTTTCATGTACTTTCGAGGGTCTCTTTAAAGTGCTGTGTTGATTCTGTAGTATCCATTCACTGTGGTTCAGTCTCTTACTGTTCAGACATCCAAGACTGGTGGTTGTTTGAAAGTTTTGACACCTCCCAAGTAGTCTACTGCTTTGAGAAGTTTCAAAAAGGTGTTATATGCTAATGCCCATGCATGATTTCACTAAGCAGCATGAAAATGGACTTAGAGGGCAGATTGGGTTAGTTAGCATTGTATTTGAAGCCTGAAGTTAAATGGTTTTGGTGGATTTCTTTTTTATTTATAGGTTTTTCTGACGGAATATGCTGGTCCTTTGCTGATCTACGTAGGTTTCTACTTGCGACCAGCACTCATCTATGGCCGAGAGGCAGCTGGTCAACCGAAAGCTTTGGCAGTCCAGTTAGTTCAGTCTGCTATTCAGTGTGCTTCATTTCTTGTATTTGCATACAGCTTCTGTATCTGATAACGTGTCAATGGTCAATGGCATTGTTGTAGTTTAAACTTAATGCGCACTCATTTGTAGCTGAGTTTGCTAAGAGAGTGCTAGTGGAGCAGGTGGTATTGAATTATATTTTTGTCATGGCAGTTAGTTGAGCCCCGCCTTCATCCACGGGGTTTGCAGTCCAGCAAGCAAACCACTAGACAATCGCTCACCCAGAGTGTTTAATAAATGAGCCATCGTCCTAATGTAGCATTATTACGTAAAATGTTTATTTTAAAAGTCTTGACTATACATTGTACGAATGTTTTCTCTACATTTAACTCAGTTCGTCCTCTGTTCACTCTTATACCCCCCCATTTATAGCCTTCCAGTGCCCTTCACCACACCGTCGTCCCCAGCAGAACCTGTACACGATTTGGAGACACCTATTTGTGACAAGCTTACCATTCTATAAATACATGTACATGCATGAATGCATACGTAAGTACGTACATACATGGAGATACATACGTACATATAGCTACGTGCATAATATGCACGTCTTCCAGTGCTTGAGTGATGTCATCAGCAAGTCAGGTAGAAAAACATGAAAGTTTGTAGAAAGGGCATGTAACTGACATTCGTTCATTCTTGGCATTATGCACAGTTTTAATTTGCATGTTTGCAGTGTTTTCTAGATGTGATGCTATGTTCCACTAGTGTTTTTGTGAGTCATTGCGTAATTTTTTGCAGGGTTGCTTTCATCTGTTGGACAATCCACTATTCCAAGAGACTTCTGGAGACGATCTTTGTGCATCGCTTCTCTCATGCCACCATGCCAATCAAGAACATTTTCAAGGTCTGATGCTCAAAAATATCAAGCAAGAGTTGAAAGTGACATTCTCGAGTTAAAGGTAAAGGTTAGGACTGAAGGATCATCTGCAGTGCAAATGTAACCACTGAAAATCCAGGAGCAGCAGGATGCTGCTCTCTGTCTGTCTGTCTGTCTGTCTCTCTGCCTTTCTCTGTGTCTCTGTCTCTCTTTCTCTCTCTCTCTCTCTCATTTGAAGGTCAGCATTTAGATCTGTTGGATTCTTCGCCACAACTCTAACCCAAATTGTCCAGGGTTGACCACATGCTCTTCTCCAGTTCCTTGGTGTAGTACCCGAAGAACACAGTGTTTTCAGGCTGTGGCAGAGACTGATAGCATTGTTTAGATCTGATGTAAGAAAAAGACATCCGTATGAAGTGTAATTACCCATTGTGTTAGTGACCACCATTTGTCCTCTATTTTGGAATTTGAATTCAAGGCTGTGCATGTCTGAACCTGGTAGCTCTAACCACTGGCTCCCAGGTGGTAGACTAAGTCAGCATAACTTTTAGCATTTCTGAACCAGGTACAAAACAGCATATGTCAGTGATGAAGGGATGAGACATATGAACGAAGGAGTTACCTAGGAGTTACATTTGATAACAAAGTCTTATAAGCACTTCAGCTGTTTGCCATCCAGTCTGAAAGAGCACCCATGGGTGACTGCCTTTAAAGAGTTGGCTTCATTTTATGTCGATAGCTCAGTTTTGAGTTTCTGCTTTGAAGTGAAGTGGCATTTGCAAATAGGGGTGATCATTTTCCATGGAAGTGTTCAAAGTGCTGTAGAAACACACATAGGTGTTCTAATATTGGGAGTTTTCAGTGATTTTTAAAATTTTTCGGTAAACGTTGAGACAAAGACTTTCACTGAGGGTTAAGGACAGGCTTCCGGTTTCTTGATGGTCATTCCAAACAATGGTCCCACTTAGTGATGTAAAAAAGCTGTGTTAAGTGTTCTGTTTTGACTCTGTTTTTTATATTGACAGAATTCAGCCTATTACTGGGGATTTGCCGCATTCATTGCATACTTCAACAACCATCCACTCTACACACCACCTTGTGAGTTGCTCAGTCATACTTCAGAATTGTACATGAAACACTAAATAGTAATTGTCACACATGCCTCTTGAGAAAACTCATAGGAAGCATAGTTCCAGTGTTGTAAGGATATTTTGGTGGTAGCGCAAAAACTAGCACAGTGGGGCACGTTTTTTCAAACTCCCATCTTATGTTGGTACTCCAACAGGATGGAGGGGTGAGGCCTGGTATCCTTGGATGGTCATCCATCGCAGTGTTCAGCACTGCCAAGCTTCAGTATACCTGACTGATTTATCTATTGCCATTTCCAGTGTGGAATTGATGCCGCAAATCGGCTGTTTGAGGCTGGTGTACATATACACTGTGTCGCTGTAACATTTTATGCCTAAGCTTCTGGCATCTCATCTCAAAATGGAGAAGGGATGATAAAATAAGCTGGAACTGCATCATCATTTCCTTTAGGATATAGACGCTTCTGTCTTAGAAAGACTGATTAGGTTATATCCTTGCACTTTTTTGCTTTTTTCTGTGAAGTCTTGTTGTAATGAATAATACTACTTAATGATTTTGTGGCTTTGTTTTAAGCATATGGATTGGCTCAGCTTTATGCGGGGCTTGTTGGATTTGTGGTAAGTAAAACTTAAGTTTAGAGATGTTGCTGTCTATGCAGATCTAATAATTTTTCTCAAACTTATGCTAAAGAAGATGTTTATTTATTATTATTTATAATAATTATTGTTAATTAGTAACTTCTGTCTTGCTGGTCTCATGTGCAAGGCATCGGCCGGTGGTGGACTGAAGCCAAGCTGCAATCAGGGCAATAACCAAAAGGGCAGCTTATTAGCTGTTTGAGATGGAGATAACCATAATGGAGATGCTAATATGTCATGCTTTAGTTCGTTTAAATCAATTTTGTGCCTTGAGTGAAATCTAACAGTTTTGTTATTTGGAAGTGGTTTAAATGGGAAGTTAAACTTTGAGAAAATGGTGGTGTGATTATATGCCATAATTCCTGTAAGACATTGTCCTGGGGCTGAAATTTGTTTGGCTCAGATGCAAACGCTTTCTGTGTGAGTCACCAGGCTTGACAGTGAATAGTCGGTTTCATAGGACGTATGGAGGTAATAATTGCCTGTGTGTATGAGCATTTATATAGCACATTTTAAGAACCTCACAAAGGTGCTGAATTTTACTTGTGATTTTTGCAATCGTCCATCATATACAGCAGTTGAAAATCTGTTGAACTTTTATTATGTTCTTTACTCATGTACTTGTTGGATGGTAGGCTGTCAGTGATTTAGAATGGCTTCTTCGTTCACGATATTTCCTCTGCCTTATACTGAGCACTTCACTGTCACGTTGATTCTTAAGCTAAAGCAAGATACCACTGTCGTAGCCATTCAGTTCAGTTTAAGAGAAGATCCAATTACTGCCATAGAAAAGCTGACAAAAAATTGAATGCTGTAATTCATATTTAAATATACAGAACTGAGTCCCACAATGTAGCATAGAAGAAATAGATTACCAGTTCATTTGCAATGGTTCCTAGTCAACTGACACCAGGGTGCTTGTGTTGTAACTTAGTTTCCTGCCTTAGCTCTCCTGATTTGGTTTTCTGTATGGCCTTGTGCACATTTTCAGTGCAAATCTGCTTATTGCCACTGAATAGTGTTGTGTATTATGAAAAGAAATAAGAATAATGAGATTTTAAACACTAGAGTTCTGTAAAAGTGATTCAACTGTTCTGTGTTGCATCATGTTGTTGTTGTTGTTGTTGTTGTTGTATGTGTAGCTTTGTGAGCTGGGCAACTTCTCTGTCCATCTTGCTCTTAGGAACCTAAGACCACCAGGTATGCCACCAACTCTCATTTCAATAGACTAACGTTGACTTGGCTTATGCTTTTTAAAGCTGCTGCTATGTGATGTAACTGGATACTGTTTATGTTAGAAGCTGTAAAACTGGTATAGATAGTCACTTACAATAGGGGCTATCCACACCAATTGTAGCCCATGAAAGTGCTGTGGTCACCAGTGCGAGTGGTGCTATTCTTACCCCACTGAGAGTAGAACCTTCTGCATGGTAGGAACAGGTCCACCTGCTTAGATGAGAAAGGAGAAAGGAGAGGTTGGTCCCAATTTAGCCAAGGGTCTCATGTGCTGAAGTATGAAGAGTGATACAGAGAAAGCTGCATGAACCTTAAAATGCAGCCTTTGGATCATCTCTGTGTGCACCCTAAATCCAGTGTGGTGAATGTGCAACATGTTAGATGCATATTGCCAGTATGTTTTACCTTCATAATAATTCAAGGCTACACTTTTCTCTTTTAAGTAGCATTTTTTACCACATTTTAGTTTCTGTATATGCTAGTCTTTGCCTTTCTGTGTCCTTGGTTTTTCAGTGATTGATAACCATTTTGGATAAAGATAGTTTCTAACCATACTGTTAGACGTGTTTGTAACAGTCTTCACTGAAGGTAGCTAGATGGTTTATGAGGTGATTACTTCTAACTACAGTATCTTGATTGAGGTCTTGATTAAAGGTGGTTTTGTGCTATTAAGTGTGGAGTGCTGTTAAGTTGAACTTAATAAGTTATTGATTACATTAAGGTACATTATCTGTAAATTTGATCCTGTACTTAAGTGAAGTGCTTTTTGGATGTCAGGTACCAAGGAACGTCGCATACCAAAACCTACTTCGAACCCGTTGACCTTCCTCTTCAACTTTGTGTCATGTCCTAATTACACATACGAAATGGGAGCCTGGGTTGGGTTCACAATTCTCTCACAGTCTCTGCCAGGTGAGCAACAGTTTCCAGATTCACTCAGGAATTTGTTGAAGTAAACAGAAGTTGTATGCTCCGCATATTTGGATCAAGAGACAGTGCACAATTTTATGCGCTGTCTCAGTGTGAAGGAATAGGCTAATTCGTTGTGAATATTTGCTCATTTCATATCGGTGGTCCTGACAATGGGTCATATGCCACACAGTTGCATTCATTAGGCCCATAGTTGGTCCGCGTTGTGCTGCTGGTGACCAGGTATGGGCTCAACAAATGTGGGTGACGGGGATCTAACTAATGCAGTGGTTATATGTTTTGTGTTTTACTCGCTTAACGTGTGCTAGCACAACCACCAGGCGCACTTTCTGAGCACACAATCTCTTGTTCTAGTCCAAAAGTAACGGTAACACTTGTTTACAAGACTCTATAGACCCTTCTCAAAAGCATGGGCCTTTGCAAACACAACCTCAGCAGTCCAATGATGGGACACCATTTTCACCACTTGAACTTGTTTACCAACCCTAAAAAGATGGACAATCACCCATCCAAGAACTAACCAGTCGTGGCAGTTGCTTAGTTCCACTGTTCTTGCGAGCATCATATATCATGTTAGCAGCACCAATGTTGCTTGTGGAGAAGGGAAAACAGTCCCTCATTTTAACTGCAAGAGGAGGCTTTGGGCACAAAGTGTTATTCACTTCAGTTTATTAGACTTGGCATATGACCATTCATGTTGGATGAGTGGTACCAGATGTTGATATTAAGTCAGCATTTTGAGTTATCGAGTTTTGCTTTGCATTTTCTTCCATGGGACGGACAAATTTTTTCATCTTTAGCAATATTTTCGTGTTATCAGTTTTATGATAAAGGAACAAACTTACATTTAAAATCAGTGATGCTGGAATAGACTGAGCACCCTTTTCATGTAACCAGTACTTTGTGTTAAACATTTTCAAGTTACATGTTTTTACACATCATCACCTTACATTACGTGTCTGAGTTTTCTGTGTTTCAGCACTTCTCTTTACAATTGCGGGATTTGCCCAGATGACTATCTGGGCTCTTGGCAAGCACAAGAACTACAAGAATGACTTCAAGGATTATCCACGTGGAAGAAAATCAATAATTCCATTTGTCATCTAATCCTCATTATGGGCATTTAAAGCGTCATTTTAAGCGCTGGCTGGTTGGGAGACAGCCACGATAGTTAACTGGATTGCCCAAATAAGACATTAGATTTTTAAAAATTCTTCTTGCAGTTTCTGTGTGACATATGTGACAGAACTTAGACTTTGATGACATTTCCATTTGACAAGCTCAGTTCCCCTGTACCCAAGATTATGTTTAACATTGTTTGATGAAGTAAATGTTAAGACAGCATCAGCTGATTCCACCAGTAAAGGTTTTCTTTCTGTCTTGGTCTAATTGGACAGTGGCTTCTGTAACTGAGTGGAAATAATTGGTGCCAAACCTAGCACACCTAACTGCCTAACATTTATGAGGCATTGGACATGATCCAACAGGAGTGCAAACTAATCAAATTAAAGGACACTGGAAACAGAAACAAACTGGAGAGAAAGGATCCGTGTGGCTGGCCCCCTCCCCAGGAGGGATTAATTCCAGCTAGAAGGAGACAGAGGTATATTGTGCATGCAAGATGGTTTTCGTTTCAGTTCCAGGATTTTGAAGCAGGCTGTTTCATGTAAAATTAAGTAATCGACACAAAACCAGATAGAAAAGTTCTTTTGCAAATTTTAGGCAGAAACATTACAAAACATGTCAAAACTTGTGACATTGATGGAAATTTCCAGAAATATGATTAGTTTGCCACAACACAAAATACAAAGTTCAAGGTAAGATTTCTTACATGCCTCCTTCAACAACAGTCACCTGAGGCATAGTTTTGAGTTTTAAATGCTTCAGTTGGTGTAGATACAGTAGAACGCCAACTTCTTTTACACAGAAATATATTTTGCTAATGGAAAAACGAAAAGTAAAACTAAAACAGGTGCAAACTTTTCAGGCTAGACTTTCCTATTGTACATAAAAATCAATATAAAATGCTTGCTGACAAAACAAATTGTCCGAGACTAGGGTATAGAGCTTGTTTCCGTGTAATAACTTTCACTGCTGGTACAAAAACTGGATTAATCAGTTCACCAGACTGTACCGGCTGATCCGTAGTGATACACAGACAGGTACATCTGTTATACAGTATATGCCTCTGTTTGCAAACATACAATATTTCTTTACATTTTTCACATCTTGTATGTGAAAAATCAAACAAGTATCTCAACATTTTCAGAATTAATAACTAAATGCTAAAGAAAATCTGCACAGGTGAACAGCAGTCCAATAAAAACATTCCTTATGCTTGTTGTTGCTGCCAACCGAAAAATGCAGAGGGCTGCAACGCTGTATCAACAGGTAAAAAAGCAATTTGAGTGAAATGTTTACCAGTAATTCGTCCAGTATCTGAGCCATTATGTACACATTGCAGAACACACTAAGATGTTCTAAAGGTCCTAGAAAAATATCTGATTGCTGTAATACTCGGCAAGAACAAAGATCACAGAAAGAACCGGGTCTGTAAATGCAACTGAAAACGATGAGGAAATATCTGTAGTGAAGTCTACAAATGATAGGAAACGTGGTTGCGGCTCTCGACCTAAGTGTCGGCCACGCTCCTGAGAAGCACGTATAGCTCGTACTTGTCGCGAAAGTGTGGCGATATCACAACAACCCGTCGCGGATTGCCTTGGTATTGTCTCTCCAGCTCCTCAAAACTGCAATCACCAGACAGAATTGAGAAGGGAATGTGCTTGGGAACAAGTGCGTCTGTGCGTCCGACCTGAAAACAATCGAGTTTGATGCAGTCAGACTGAACCAAAGAATAAAGTGAAAACCACAACAAAAGTGGATCAACGGTTAGCATTGAATATCGTTTCACATGATCTCAATAGGAAGTTGCTAACCCAAGGCTGCCTCTTAGGGTTGCTTAAGGGACTGATATTCATTTTTCTTCATTCATCTTTGTTTTTTTTATCCCAAAACAATTGACGAAGATACAAGCGCATGAAGTAAACCAGTTTTTGGGTATAAAAGGCAGACCGAGAAGGAACCACAGTCCCACTTAATTAGGGCCTCCTATTATCAAACAATACAGAGAGCGACAAAGAACTTCAGTGAATATTTAATATATCTTAACTAAAGGAAAGAAATGGGTTACAATTACGACCTCCTAAGCAAAGAATGAAACTTGATAAATAAAAATTTACAGCTTATGACAATTTACAGTCATCTGTCATAAGTAGAAAACTACACAGCTGTTTTTGAAATAAATGCAAATTAGGCAAATTTTGAATTTCCAGAGTTAATATATTCCATATTGACCTACTAAGAACAACATGAAACAGACAGACAGATGGAAACGTACCATGAAACAGATGGCAAAGTCGGCTGCGTTCTTTGTAGTCCCGCACCTCTTGTGGATATGTATGAGACCACGGTTCTTGGCATCAACGTAAACAGGATCACTGTTAAAAGACATAAAGAAAAGGTTGCCAGATCTAAATGATTCTGTCAGACAAAAAATGGAAGTTTAAAAATAAAGTAGCATAAATGGACACTGCCTCATTTGTGTTCAACTAAACACCTCAACATCACCACATCTGACCTTCATCAAAGGTTGATGAATTTCCAAGTGTTCAGTACGTTACTTATCAAATATCGTACTTGAGACAAAAGACGACGACAGAGAAAGAATCGGTACCCTACTGGTTGTTGGTTTGTGAAGTGACTGTTTTTGCTGAGCAAATACAAAATATCATCTCCAACAAGACATTACTGAGTGTCAAACACCCTCTAGCCTACGTCAGTCCACGCAAAATGCACCCTTTTCTTGGTCGCTGACTCCTTAGCCTGATGTTCATCCAAATCACTAAAGCAGCACAAACCCGGGAATGCATATTCTGCTTCCAGGTACAGTGCAGGCAACTTGTCAGCAAAGCGAGTGCCAGGGTCTCTGAATGCACTGTCATCTGCAGCAGTTACGCGTTCTACTTGTGCTGCTGAACGCAGGTGACTTTACATCGATACAATGCATACTAGATTAGAACTTATTACAGGTAAACATTATTGGTGAGCAGATATTTATAACAAGCACAGTTGAAGAAAAGCCTCAAATACCCCTCGAATGCCATTCACAGAACTATTTTACTCACACATCAGACCAATATCGTTACTAATCTACATCAGATTACTTTAGATCTTTGTGTATGTGTGTTTACATTTACAGAACACCTTTTATGATTCTGTCAAAGGCATTGTATATGCTGCAGTGTTTATCATAGTACTTGAAAGGTACTACATTAGGTTTCTTCATATATACATACATGCATAAATACATTGCTTTCTAAAAGTCTAGAAAGATGTGAGGCATGATGAGCTGAAAATGCTTCTTGAGCTGTGATTTTAATACTGGATGTGCAGAATTATTTGATGGGTTTGTTAGATTCGATCTTAATCAGAAGTACACTATTATGACAATAGCAAATTGCCTGTCTTACTTCACTGGTTCTGTCCACATGTTTTTTCCACCCCAAAATCCCCAAACGAACGTCTTCTCTGGCAGATTAAGTGGCAGCACGTTGAAGAATTTATTCCAATTGTCCAAGTCGACGAAAATTATGTGGTTCATCGAGTCGAGGTTTTGTGGTTCCTTATCACCCGAGTCAGCATTGGAGTTCGCCTTGTTAACATCACTTTGTTTTGGGCGATTAGCAGATGGCAGCACTAGGGTTTGTTGTGCTGGTGGATTCGGTTGTGAAGTCAGTGACCCTGCAGAGTTCTGGGAACTAAAATAGCGCTGTTTGCCACGAGCCCAAGGTCGCTTTGTTTTTGCAGTTGTCCCTGGCGTCAAAGCAGTAGAGTTTCCTCCAGCCTTATATGACGATAAGCCAACTCCTTGGCCATTCTTGCTATGACCAAAATTTGCACATGTGCTAAACTGAGAGGCTCGAACAGAGTACTGATGGAACTGTGAATTCAGAGCAGCTGGAGTGGTTCTTGAACCGACATTCTGAGGGAAACTCCCATTTCTTAGGCACAGGCGGTCAACGCACTTCCTAACCGACGTGACGACTCGGTTGAAAATGTTGGGCTGCGAGGGACATGCTGTGGTACTCTGGGCAATACTGCAAGAAGGCTTCGGTGATGTTGAAGAGCTGAAAGGGATAAAATCTGGATGTGTTGTTGATCTAGAATTCTCTAGCCTTTGGCTCTCAGTGCTTAGTCTTGGTTTCTTAGTCTGTGGCGTCTTCTCACAATCCTCTCCTGATGCTGTGCGTTTCCTTGACAGTCCTGGAACCACATGAGAAATGCCTGAAGGACCACTATTTGCTGGTGTTTTCTGTGTTTCCTTCTTCCACTTCATCCAGGGTTCTGCCAGTGTCACATTTTCTCCAATATTGTCTGCACCGTCACTCGAGACTTCAACAGCAAAGTCCGATCGCAAAACATCATCCAAAACAGGAATTTCCATGCAGTCTGAGTCACTGCTTTCATCGCTGTCACTAATCAGAGACATGACCTGCACTGGCGTTGACGAGTCAGGAACTGTTTGTGACCGTCTGTGATTTGATGATCCTTCTTTCAGAGGCACATCTGATAAGTTCTCTTCGTCTCTGCACATCTCAGCAGCTGTGCCATTGTTCAATACTTTCAATTCACCGATCCTTTTAATGACATTGTTCTTCTCCAGCTGAAACCCAGATGAGTTAGAATTGTTGCAATTGTTTTCAACAGGCACTGGTTGGGCCAGAGCTGTGAATTGTAGTCCTGAAGCGTTTCCTGCGAACCAGTGCAGCTTCCAGAAGCTAAGATTGCTTTCCACTTTCACAGGTTTGATTGAAGTGAGGGCGCAGCGCAAGAGAAAATCCTGTAGGTTGATCCCGTTAACTGAAACAACCTCCCCAGTTACAGAATGAGAGCACTGGTGAATTTGTGAAGGTGGGCAAACTTCCAGCAGACAAAGACATTGAGTGCAAGTGTATGGTTTGCTTAGCAGTATTCTCAATGCTTCAGTCTAAACAAAAAGAATTATGGCAACAAAAGTTAAACATACAGCAGAGTAACTGATTAAGAAAACATTTGTATAGCACCTCCAGAGATTCAGGTACACGCGTCTGAGAGTGTTGTGCACAAAGAAACAATATGCTCGAGGACGCGACACAGCACTTGCTCGAAAATGTCGAACCCCTGCAATCATCTGATCACAGGGCAGGCTGACAATGCTTCCATGTCTTCCTTTGTTTGTTCTCCATTCGCTGATACCAAGCACTTTGCAAATTCCATTCCATTTCTATGCTGACCTTAAGCAATATCAGCTGTTGTGCAGTGATAGTGGCAAAACATAAAAAAATAAATTAAAACTATGTTAACATAATTCTGTGTGTCCTTTGATGCAATGCATAGAAACCAATAAACTGCTTGTCTTCTTCTGGTTCTCTGCCCTCAGGCAGGTTCAAACGTACGATGATGCCACTCTTAAAAACTGCTTGTAGAGCAGTGTATTTCTCCAAGTACACCTGGATCAACCAGCTGACGAGACTGATCTGGAATTTGACTGGAATTGTGGTTATCCATTGAGACACAATCTATTCTTGTTTTATACATTAAATACAAACATCAAGGTTAGGACACAGAAGTACAGATAGCATGGATAACAGTTAGCGACTTGCAAACAATTATTTTTTAAATACGTCCTACCCAAGAATGCTCACTACAGGGAAACCCATTACCACAGCTGTTGGCCATGACAAGAAGTAACCAAAACTGATTCAAACTTGTGTTCAGCCAAAAACTATTATATTCAAAAACTTAACCAGTAAAAATTCAAATCATTAAATTTATAGCCATTAGCAAAGCTGCTAATACCTGAAGTGATGAAAAATGGTCTCTTCTAGGCCTCTGCTTTTTTGCTTTTGCAGAGGCCATACTAATTTGTAACTGCTATCAATATAGTTTTGTTTTGAATCATTGAAGTTATGGTTGATAATTTGGTAAATGTCATTAAAACAAGTGGCCAAAATCAAACTTGACTTACCATAGCCGTGCATGCATCAAGATGTAGCGAGTGTCCATTTTTAACGTGTGGCTTGACTTTCAATCTGGTTGGGTTATTAAACAGACCGTCCAGCTCATTGTTGTATGGGCCCAGATTAATTTGGCAAGTCATGCACTTGAGATGCCAAGGCACAACCTCGTACGTCTTCTTCAAATGCTTGATCACGGCCAGAGGCATTAAGAGCGCCTGAGATGACGGAGTCATGTTCCCTGCAGCACAACAAAAATTCTCAGATATTACTGAAATTAATCAAAGCAGTTAACAGAAGTGAAAACAATTCTCATTTCTGTCTGATGACCTCAAGACATAATCAAATCAATCAAACTGATCATCACGTTTGAAGCAAGGACACTACTTTGCATGTGTGATGCTAGACTTGATCCAAGATGAAGTTCTTCACCAGCTACAACAGGGCAACTAGACTTAGTCCACATTTAAGTTCCCAACAAATATCAAGCGACATATTTCACAGCTTGATTAGGGCTAGACCAGATAAAACTGGTTTTTAATTTGGTTATCAGCTTCATTTCTAAAGCTCATGATATATCCTACATTCTTCATTCTCACTCCACCTGTCATCACGTTACGTTCATGTTAACATATAATTTCAGTATTCCACTTAAGATGAATAGTGCTGCATAATCTACAACATAGCAATAGGTTGTGTGACACGGTGGCTGCTCAGTTAGGCAATCACCATGTAATGCAGACAGTGAGCATTTGAGCCTCACCAAGACAGTGACTATATTATAGGGACCACAAATTTTTGGACAAATTAGGACCACAAATTTCTTGGCATCATCAAAAGGTGCTTTGTTACTTAGACATCATAATGATATACACAGAATTAGCAATAATATTAACCCCTTTTAAAACTGCAAAGAAACACCAAGTTTCAAACTTTGGATCAAGTTGTAACAACATTTCTAAGCGCCACCAAACCAACACTACTGTACCTGTTTGCAAAGTACACAACTGCTGAATGCAACAGACTTCTTACAGGAAACAATTCTACTTAAGAGTGGTGCTAAATAAATACTGAATTACACTCTGCTGCAAGAGGGGACCTGGTTGTCCCGTAGCCTGAACTTCCACAGTGCAGCAAGAACCTTCCTGTGACTGGCCCATCCTTCTGGAATAAGCTGCCGAACAACCTATTATTATTATTAATATTATTATTATTCTTGTTATTACAAAGATTTTTAACGCATACAAGGTCACAAATAATGCGAATCTGAGGAACGGTTTAGTCAGTCGTCAGATGAAGAACAGTTAGATATCCAGATGTTTGAAAGCCAGTGAGAATAGTGAGATTTCAGGCGTACCTTGACATCAACCCCTTGACCTTTCTTTGCCTCTTTTCTGTAAGTGCTTGAAAACTATTCTTTTCAACCATGGTTTCATGTTATCATGTCAGGATTTTCTCTGGATGATATGTTATACACACATCAATTTGCAAATGCAATTATTAAAAAATTATAAACATGTCTGTTACAAGTGATAATTAATCAGCCAAACAGCAGGTACCGGTGAACTGTGGATAAATCTGGTGGTGATTGTTATCCTGGATGTGTTCAGTCGCCAGCACTTGGGTTGGGTAGATGGCCAGACACTGTGGACACCCATAGCCACCAATGGCAACTGGATGGATGAGCTTATTGTCATTACCACATGTCTTTAAGTGTTGATAAACACTGCTGAAAACCTAAAACAATGTCAGAAAACAATTAAGACATATCCTCACAGTGGTTCTGCTGACAACAAGACCATCTATCCAAACAGCATCAGTAACAACTAAGTCTAACGATGCCTAATCAGTCATGCACAAATAAGATCAAACTTGCAACGTCCAGTGGACTCAACAAACATACTACCCCACTTGTAAATACTGTCTTGTGTTTGCCTCAACTCTAACTGATCCAAGGTCTCGGTCTTGACCTTATCTTGGACTGCTATACAAATGTCTTGGTCTCAAGGCGGCACGTCTCAGGTCTTGTGTCGGTCTCAGTCCAAAGGGTCTTACGGACATCCCTTTATTTCCCCCACAGGCCGTTTCCCTATTGTTCTCAATTCCAAGCACCCTAATTCCAGAATGTGTCATCTGCCTGTTGGTACCACTTAGCAGTGGTGCCACAGAAGTTAACAGATTAGATTAGAAAAGGTGCTATAAAAATTCCTGATTACATTACATAACACCAACAACGTAGCCATGGCTGTAAATAATAAACCAGGACAGCAAAATTTTGTAAAAAATGATGGGCTCTAGACTGCTGCCCTTGGAGCCTTCCTTCACTGCGCCACTGTCTCAGGATTACTTCGGTTACCACACACTGCCTTAGCAAACTGTTCAGAAACTTACCCGATTGCAGTATGGTGGATTACATGCTGGGCAAGCAAAACCAACAGCAGCAGGCAGCTTCAAGTCAAGAAAGTGACGCAGTGGATGGTGAGGAGAGCAACAGCCATTGCCCAAATGGGAGCTCAAAGAGCCTTTGCTTGAAAACCGTGAGTGGCAGCCGACAACCGGACACTTGTGTAGACTGTTCTCCTGCAACAGATTTTTAAAAGTACAACGAATAAGTAATCTTCTTAATGCAGAGTAAATCTGTACAACAATACATGACACACTGGTCATCAAGCATCTGAGATACGTATGGATAAACACTGGTCTCTTGTTTGATTGCTGGAGTAAAACTGCTTTTCAAAGCTCTTGCTTATCCACCATAACCTAATGGTCTTTGTTACCTCTTGGATTTTGACCAGACCACTTTTAAGTAAGTCACTAATGCAAAGCTCCCATGTCCCATAGTGGGATTCAGAGAAGGCAATCATTTTCTATTCCTAGGCCCCTCAGCCCCTCTGACTTGACGCAGCGCTCGTGAATAAGCTGGTGCCCTGCGCATAGCTTTACAGCAGTGCTTTAGAAATTCTCGAGATTACAATTACGAAGGTCCTGGACCCCGGGCCTGTGCATCTTAGGACTTGTTGTTTACTACTCTGCTTACACCAGTACCAAATTACACTGCCTGCTGACAGAGGCATATTTGCACAAACAGCTTATCCTGGGCCGTTACATGGCGGTTACTGTTCAGCACGCTCGATTGCGTAATCGTTAAGTTACGGAAGAAGTGCACTTTTGTACAAAACACCAGGCTGCAGTATGTTCAGTATGGTCTTACGTACAGGTGATCAGTAACCCAGAATTTAACGATAACTGAAGTTAATACATACCACTGCTTTTGGTTTTTCCATGCTGGCCAATGCAAGCGATCTCCCTTTCTTCCTCCTTTATCTCGTCTGGTAACAGTCAAGGAGGTAACAGAAGGGGGCAACAGTAGGCCTTTCGGTTTCAAAATGATACAGTCAGATGAGCAACACTGGTATTCGAGATTTCCTATAGCAGTCATAGCCGCAAAAGATCGTTGATTCCACATAATTTTCACCTTGTAATACATCTTTTAAACCTCAGATCAACAACTTTTAATATACAAATCAACATAAAGCCATAGAAAGCTAATTCGTTCTTTAAATAGCCACACTCTCAAACTTTCGTGTTTCTCCCACCAATATGTAATTCAAAGTTTGTATCGTTATTACAATGTTCCACTACTGCTCCGGGCATGCTCGAAATGAACGTCACTTTTCAAAAATCTTATCCTGACTCTGGACTTAGTGATTACAAGGTGTTTTAACGACTATGCCTGCCTCCTCGGTAAAGCATAAAATTGAATTAGTAAACTGTTCTGACCTGCTATCTGGACTAAGATCAACTTCACGGAGCTATTAGGAAGAGATAATCGCATCGGTTGTTTCGTTCGATGTAGCCATAGCAATTTTGTAGTCGACGTTTCTGTTCGATGTAAACCAAAGTTATTATAAATTGATCTTCTTCAGAAAGTATATGCGTCAGTTTAAATTAACGCAATCTATATGAGCGGCCTATGCATATAAATTTGAATTGCTCTACTTGTAAACGACAACAGTACTGGGATTAAACGTCAGCGGAGAGCCTCGAATGCTGTACAGTTTCGTCTCGCCAGCTCACTTTCCAACAGAAAATATCTATGACGCGTTCCTTTTATTATGACGTATCAAACGACACGTTCCAGGCACAACAGCTTACCCATTGACATCATGAATATTAATGATGCCTATGAGCTCACCCAACCAGCACATACGTTCAGGCCATAGACACCTGAATATTAATATTCATGATGTCTATGGTTGAACCAATGTTGGCCGACCGTGGGCAAATTGGTCAACGTTGACCCAATGTTAGCCCATCGACGACCATCGTCGGTGTGCTGTAATAAAGTTGACTTTGCGGTCAACCGAGTAAATGGGCACAAAACGCTTTGAAGAGTTCAGAGTTTAATTTTGCTTATAATTATTCCATGGTTAGTACGCCGATGTAACATTCGAAGCTAGATCTGTAATGTTTTACGCATGTAAGGCAGATTGCATTTCATAAGGGTTATCGTACTTTTGCTTTTTTTGCGATCTGATAAATTCCAGAGTTTCAACTTATCACGCAGTCAAGGTCTTAGAACAGGCAAGACGGTAGGTTTGGATTTATTTTCAGGGAATGCTAATTTGTGACGGTAGGATAGCAGAGGCGCCTTGAAGTAGGCCCACGCTTTAACCAATGTTGTTATAACGAGGCCAGCACCTTTCTAAACAGATGATTTGTAATTATTGTTAAGCATTATTTTTGGCATTTCAATCAGAATCATTTCTAACTAATTCGAGGGTTCGCGTTATTTATATTTCTACTGTACGCAGAAATAACAATTAACAATGATCCGAGAACTTCTATCACGCCACTGTTATAGTGCTTAAGGCATAAATCGATGGTCACTGCTAAGCAAAATCGTTGTGCAAGCCAAATTTCAGTATATACTTATACATTAATAAGTAACCGAAAAGCACTTTACAAGATCAGATCAAATCAGTTAATACTAATAATGAAAAACATTTAAAAGCCTCTACGTGGTTTACATTTCTTCTGTAATTCTATGATATGATATGTAATGATGCAGGATATAAACTGGTGTATCATATTGATTCCTCGGTTATTTATTTCTTAATTTGCAGTTTTCAGTGGGTATTCTGGCTTACATACTTACTTCATTTTGAAATTTGATTTGAGATCTTTTCCTCTGACTGCGCTGGGTTTCCGGTTTAAGTTGAGTCTTCCTTTGCAAGTTAGGCTTTATTTGCGGCGCCATTGTAAGTAAAACGTGAGGTTTAATCTGAAAATTTCCAATCACTCACTTACCATCTAAAAACAATGTTTAAAGTAATCTGTAGCATATTCAAAACACTATAAGTTTTGACTAAGTTTTTTGTTTTATTTTGCAGAAGGATTTCGAAATCATGTCTGATGTAGAAGGGTAAGTTAATAACACGCTTATCGAGTAACCATGCGTACATTGCATTCGCTTGCTACTGTTGTATTTAAACGCTTTGTAATTGCGATATTTAAAAATGCTTACAGTTTACACAGTTTAAAGCAGGTAGAAATACTTGCGTCAGTAGAGGCAGAACAAATGCTTCAGAGGAGCATTTCAGTTTCTAGACGAAGAATATCGTCCTAATCGGCATTGAATTCAACACATTAGATTAATCTAAAACGAACTATCCACTTAATTATTTTGCTGGCAAAAAATAATATTTAAGAACAAGTTTGGTGTATGGTATAAGCTCAAAATTAAAGCAATTTGTGTCCAAAAATGTAGCGAAAAGTATTAAAATATTTCTTCACTTCTAATAATGTTCAGGAAATACCTTTTAGATTTAGTAGGTAGTCATCGCTTCATGTCCGTGAGATTATTGATCGTTTCAGAAGTATGACAATATTTAAAAGATTTGTGTTTTGAGCTAGCACAGTTTGTGTGCTATGGCCTTTAAGTATGTGCTATCTACTGAGATAAGCAGAGGTGAATGATCTCAACCGATGAAATCAATTTGCCATGAAGGAGATCTGTTGTGAACAGTGACGTTATATTTTTAGCCACCAGCATATGTTGACAATATGTACAGCAGTTTTATATGAAATTTTTTGTAATGACTTCTTAACGTTAGAACGATGATGATGATGATGATGATGATGATGAGTTTTTTTCTGCCCAAAGGCAGGTCCATTGTCTTTATGCCATCCGGGGATGAGATGAGTGAGGTGGTTTCCCGTTGCCTTCCTCTCAGACAATTGTGGGTGAGCAACTTGTCCAAGGTCGCTACGCAGTGGCTTAAGGCAGATTCGAACCCGTGACCTTCCGTTTATGAGATTACAAGCAAACCACTACACCACCGCGTCCCAACCAAAAGAACAGAATTTCATGTGATTAAGTCTTTGTTTTGATGAACTCTTAATCAGGTTTTTTAAGTGTATGCCTGCGGTCTAAAATTTATTGATGTTCCAGCATTATTACTGCTGATTTCTACAGCATATTTAATAAAAAAATGTTTGGAAACATTGAGGACATAACCATGGGTGTGCACAGGGCCATGCCTGAGAACTCTGTTTTGCTGTGTTCTGTAGAGATGATGTTGCTGCAGCTGCTCCGGTTGCTGTCTCTTCCGGACCAATGGACCTGAACGTTGCCATCCAAGAGGTGTTAAAGACAGCACTCATTCACGATGGTCTGGCACGTGGCCTTCACGAGTGCACCAAGGCACTGGACAAGCGCCAGGCCCATCTCTGCGTTCTTGCAAACAACTGTGACGAACAGAACTACGTTCGGCTCATTGAGGCTCTGTGCGCTGAACATGGAATCAACCTGATCAAGGTACTAATCCGGTTCTTGGTTGCAAATACAAGTTATCCATTTTGGCAAAATCTTCTGTACCTAAGCTGTAATTCCAAGCATTATCTTTTGCTATTTCCAAATGTCCGATTCAGAAACGGTCGCACTTCTAAATTTGCTCTGCTCATAGTAAATTCAGCTTGTAAAATCAAAATGATAATTAACAAATAGACTCAGATTTTTCCTTTTGATGTTTATCTCTATTAATGTAAAGACTAATTCTATTGAATTTCCAAAGCTAAATTGAATGAAGGGCTTATTCCTCCCTCTTCTGGATACATGTTGGCTTGACAGACTAGGAATTCTCAACTGTAACACCACACCTTGTTTGAATATTTATCTTATTTTAAGACCTCAAGAATGTTAATACTTGCACTGGATTGGTGGAAACTTGAAACTAATGTTATTTATTGTGTTTTTCAAGGTTGAGAGCAACAAGAAGTTGGGCGAGTGGGTTGGTCTTTGCAAGCTCGACAAGGAAGGAAAAGCACGCAAAGTTGTTGGCTGCAGCTGTGTTGTAGTCAAGGTCAGTTTTATGTTGGAATGGATATTTTCAAGCATCAGACATAAAGTTAAATATATTGTAAAGTATTGTGTATGTTTTTTTATTCTGAGAATAAGCTTGGCTAAATTAAATACTTTGATAGTGGGTTTTGTTATACTTATGCTATTGCTAAAGTTTTAAGGCCAGTGCTAAAGATTTTTCTTTGAAAAATCAGTTATTTGAACTAACAATGTCTATCCAAGAAATCTGTTCAGCTTGTTTGAGAAACAGAATGGGGGACCAGATATTAAAACTAAATGCCCATAAACCAGTTTTGTACTTGAATAAAATATAATCCGACAAGTAACAGATTTGAATGTGGTTGCTAGAGCAGTTAATAGCTCTTCTGACGTAATTAACAGCAGCACTGTAATAATCAAGCTAAAAATGTAAAAACCAGGATCAAGTTGATATTTATTCCTGAGTAATAAGGATTTTCCTTTCTTAAGAAGTTCCTTAAAGCAGAAAACACTGGTCAGCCTGAAATTATTTAAATTAATTAAGAGAAGGCTGTAGACAGTTTGACTAACGGAACTTAATGATGACACAAATGCTCCCTCTACCAATTTCAAATGAGGATTAGCTTTGTCTGAGATTCCTTGTCAGACTCAGTCAGGAAGGTGGCTTGTTCTGCAAACAAAATTGGTTACCTCACATTTCAGGGTGTTAGTCCTGATGTTTCATGGAAAATCAGCAGTTTAAGATTTAAACCAGATTCACTCAAAAAGGTCGAGTGGTCAATAAAATTAATTACTTTGTATATTTGATTAAAGGTTTTAGTATATTTGTTGGTAAAATTATTTACTCTTATATTTTATTGTATGTTTTAATATATTTCATGTTTTAGTGTCTAAATTGCTTTCCTCTATTTTACGTACATATTCTGTTCAAATCTGTGGGCCTGTAAACATAAACATGAGTTGGCTACAGTGATCTTAAGTAAACTCTTTTAAGTTAAACTCAGTTTGACAATGGACACATGATGACACAAATGCTCCCTCTTCCAAAGTTCAGTTGAGGATTAGCTTTGTCTGAGATTCCATATCAAACATGCTAATCTTGTCTAGGAAAGCAGTTTTTAGATTTTCAGTTTGTTCAGCTCACACATAAAACGTATCTTGTCAGTGTAGCAAGATGGCTCATTGTTAAGATGTGACATATTTCTGGGATTCTTAAAAGTCACCCAATAAGTAACCAGATATCTTTTTGCTGTGCAGCTTTAGTTTGATGTTTTGTTGATAGGATTATGGAAAGGAAAGCCAGGCCCTCGATGTTCTCAATGAGTACTTCAAGACTCGCAAGTGAAGATGAACCATCTGAGTGTGACTGTCTTGGCATTTAGGCAACCAGGGAACAGTTTCACAAATTTGAGTGATTAAAAGATCACCTTCACAACTCTGTTTGGTTCTGATTCAGTTTATGTAATGTTACTAGTGTGTATGATGTGCTAGTGGTCAGTTGGTCAGTGTGTTTTACAGTACACCCAGGAGTTGCTGTTCAAATCCCTGCCAAACGACGTTTCAAGATTTCCAGTCCGCGTAGCCTAGCAATAAAATGATTACACTGAGCTTGACAATGAAGAGACCAAACTGACCAGCTTTGCCAAGGATAAGAAAACAAAATTGCTGATGCTTCAAGCCATTGCTACCTTTTGGAGATGGGTTGATGGGCTGTTTGTGTACAGGTGTGCCATTGTTTTCGTGTTGGAGTCCGTGCTCTTAACACAGATAGTTTAAAAGCAGATTCATAGGACTGGTAGGTTTGTTTTCCCTCCACTATCCTTACACTTGGTAGAATGAAATTTTCATATTGTTTTATGGTTATGTGACGGAGCCCACAGTCCTGTCTTTCTGAAAAAGGCTCCCTTTGATGTTCCAGCGGAGTCATCTCTACCACATGTAGTTGAAATGGTCAAATGTGGTTGGATATGTTAGGTGGCATTTACACCAGGCTGGACAACTTTTCCGTGTGAATTACTGGACAAGGATGAAAATTTAAGCAGTAACTGCCAAAATGGATGTGGGATGGTTAGTGATTTAACGTGTTTTGTATAATTATGGGGCATGGTAGCCGATTGGATAGCGCCTGGCTTGTAACGCAGAGAGCACTGATTCGACCCTCTCCTTACACAGTTACTGTGTAGGGAAGGACCTTGGGCAAGTTCTTCACTCAGTTGGTTCAGATTCAGGTTTACTGACCTTGCGCACAACAATGCATAATAATAATAAAACTGTTAAATTCTAACCATTCGGCTGACGTAAGAAGATGCCATTTTGGGATTTCTGAAGATATGGCTGTGTCCACGAAGCTGTAGACACTGGGCAACGTTGCATGCAAAGCGACCATTACATTGGTGATTTGCCATGTGATTGAGTTTCCGAAAGCCACTTCAACATGCAGTGGATAAGAGGGTGAGTGGGTGGACGGAGCAAAATTTGTCCCTTCCAACTTACGCACATGACACCAAGCTGCTTACGCTTGCGCTCGAGATTCTAACCAACGACTACCCGCGCTCTTAACAGGTTGTACTCTTAAAGAGTGATGGGTCGATGACCAATAAGTGCCAATGGTGATGGGGGGGCTGTGTTCATTCTGAATTCTTTTGTATGTTCCGACCGCCTTCCTTTGCACCGAAGAGCACTAACCACAGCGTTCCAGTGCGCCGTTGGTTCCATTTGTTAAATGTGCCGTGAATGCTGTTCAACCATCTCCGATCTCTGCTTACTTACGCGTTGATAAACGACGACTGACTGTGGTAATGCAAAATGTAAATGTAAACGTTTTTCTATAGCGACCGTAATGGCCTCGACCCTGCTCATTTTTCAATGGATTAATCGTTGCTCTCGACACACGCCGATCGCTGCACGCATCACTTGCTGATGGTGGTTGCTGATGCAGGTAGCGACGAGTCCGCATCCCTCTCATCGAGATCGGTCCGTGCCCTTTAGGCTGCTAGGGGTCGACCGACACTCCCATCCGCAAATCTGGCTTCGGAAAGCACGCACTGTATGTAACGGCAGTAGACGAGAGCATGGTATACGATCGCCCGTTTGTCCGATGCGGTAAATATAGCGCCTCTGGCGGCTGATAGGTTGAACTGTATCCATGCGACTGTCGAGAGTCGGGCGGGTATCGATGAAGTGGCCGCGCGCTTTGCGTCAGTCGCATCGGTCTATCCGACGTTACTTCCCGTTCTGACGAGGCGATAGACTGGTGAAGAAGCTGGTTCGCGCGATTAGCTTTCGCTGGGAGCTGTAGAAATCTCGAGATTACGATTGCTGCGTAAACTGGTCATTTAGAGACAGACAGACAGACAGAGGCAGAGAGAGAGGCGGTTGATATGACAGTCATGCGCCACAGAATATAAGATTTATTCACAACTGAAGTCAGATTCCGTGCAAATGTTGATCGAGATAGTCGTCGTTTGCCTGCGAGACGATTTGCGGCGTCTGCACAACAACAAGAGACGGAGAGACTTCGTAGGAATAACGGAGGTCAATCAGGCAACGGAAAGAGCAGGAAACACTCGATCCTCGCGGAAATGGTTTTGATTGGACGCTGCACAAGTAAGGGTCGACCCATCGATCATTTTAAAGTGGTCATATTCGAAAGCAGTGACGACCACTTGAGAACGTAGGCATCATGGTGCATGCTGATAAGAGTTACTGAAGCGCAAAGAACAGTAGGACGGTACCTCCGACAAACATCCAGTGGCAAAAATTGCGCAGTTGTCATTTCGCTTAAGCCCATCTCAATTTGTCTACCCGAACATAACGTGCTGTGCTGTAGAAGTGCATTAAGCTCCTAATCAGTTGCTAAAGCGATGATAAAATTCGTAAAGTGGAGTTGCGACCGCTACATCATGACTATACCACTGCCGACAGTTTGAAGATAATTAATGCAATGTGGATCATCTGGCTAGGAGCTCTTTTGCACAATACGAATTCAGCTACTAATATTAGCGCAGTTCAGACGGCTAATACGCCGACTGTAACAATGTCTCTCCATACAACTCATAGTTACCACACTGCTACTACAACGACTATTAACACAACTACTACGAGTTCAGTTTCGACGACACTGGATCAGGGAGTCCATCAAAATAATCGGATTCCTGACGAGTTCACGTTTCCAAAATCCAAGTCTAACACGCCTTCCTTCATCGAGTATCGCGAGGAATGGCCGGAAGCGGAAGGCAACTCCATCTGGATGCGCTTCAGCTTCAGAACCAGGAGTAGCGATGGGTTCCTCTTCCTCCACACTTACCTTGATTCTCTCCAGCGAATTAGACCACAGCTGACTGGATTCATCAGCGGGGGCATTCTGCGCGTCAAGTTCTCGGTCGGGAATGTCACTGATGACATGAGCATTGGCAATGGTAGGTCACGTCAATTCCAAATGTCATGTCACGCTTGGTATGTGTGCGCACAACAGCTACTTAATTGTTATCATTGTACATGTAATTCTCGTTGTCGTCTGTAAGAAAAATGTCATTGTCGACAATCTTTGGGAATTGTCAACGATCTGGCTTCGAACCGTCGACTTGCCCGATTCGTGGCGTAGCCTTTACTCGAGTACAGTCTTTGATTTTCGTAATTTTAATTAAACGAACAGTTCTGTAAGACGGAACGCACTGTCCTACACAGGCTTGCTTTTTTAGCCTTCTGTGTCGTGATGCCTCAAATGTTTATCCACCACTATTGACCAGGTTTCAGCTCCATACCGTAGGATGCTCAATTCTTCAGCTTTGTAAAGCCAAATCTTTGTTTATCTTTCCAATATGTATCTTTCCATCTCTTCTCGAGATTACCAGCAACTATAAAGCACTTAGTACATATACTATAGTTTCTTATTCTGTCGCAATTGTTTTGCTCTAGATTTATATTCTTCAGCATAAAATCAGATCAGATCAAAGGTCGAGATTTCGCCATAATTTGAATGCCGTTGAGGCTGTGTATAGCAAAGTTTAATGGTAACTGGGTATAACAACGAGATGAAAAGCCAGCCCGGCACGGTTGCTAACTAACTCGGGGCTCTGCATAAAGCGAATTGCCTGGAGAGAATTTTCCGTGTGAATAGAACTAGTTTATATAACCAGATTTAATCAATATCGGGAGTTGGACAAAATCTGGGTCGCATTCTTTTGCGTGAACTAATAGAAGAGGCTTTCAGCTCTGGCATTACACTCGAACATCCGCTGCTGATGCAAGACAATTTGTTCTTTTGAAGTTTTGAATGTCTGATGAAGTCACGGCATCCATCAGGGAACTATGCGCATGGTCCTTTTGCAGCAGCATCAGCAGCAGCATCAGCAGCATCCTCTGTATCTCTCATATGCGAGTCGGCCGCAATTAGACCTGTGCGAAATGGCAAACTCAAGCAAACTGATGTCATCGACTGTAGCACACGATTTATTTAGCGCCTCTTCCTGATATCAACTCAGAAGCACTTGTAAATGGATGACCGCGTGGCGTTGCTGTTGCTGCGCAGCGAGTAGATACAGCGAGCGTATCAAGCACGGTTAGTACTTGGACGAGTTATTAGAATATCCATGGAATAATTAACCACATGCGCCCACTTAGCCATTCATACTTTCGGGATGAGTGAATATGTGTAGGCCTATTATTTGGTGTGTAGGCCGAGATGTGGGCTTAGATGAGATTCGATGGCCTTTGCACGAAAGCCATCATTTAGGCCTATATCAGTCGGCCACAGCAAAAGCTATGAGAAAAATCGATCCACACGAAATCTCCGATTCATAATCGGTCGTCGAATCGATCTCTCTATTATCCATTTCTCCCTTTCCGACTCCTCTTATCCGTTTCCAATCGACCTCTACAGCCATCCCTGTAAAGCTTCAAATCCCAAGGCTCAGATCGCCAATGAAACACTAACGCGGTAGGCGATTTCGAGCCCAAGTTCCGCGTCGTAACGGGTTGTTGGTGTACAAAACAAACAGATTTATGTAGAGCTATATATTCGCAAATCTATACGCAAGCCTTTATCTGAAAAACATATTATCACGCGGAGCAAAATCGGCGCAGACAGTTAGCAAGTATTTCATTGCGTTGTACTGTGTCGCAATTTACTGCTTTCCATTTTGAGAACAGCTGTTGATACCAAATGATTTCTTGGCTTAATTATTGCATTCTACTTTAATGAAAACAATTCGTTTCAATTGATTGCTTGACGAAATTTATTGAATTCTATTTTACTGACAACAATTCATATCAAAATATAGTTCGAAAAACGCGAAAACTTAGGAAAGTTGGCCATGATCCGTGCAGCTCAGTGGAGGACAGACAGACGCTGGCGAATTCGAATCTTTGGCAGGCTTGCAGGGACTGAATTACAATAATCCAGGCGTACATATGTAGGCGCGTATATGTAGCCGCCTATTTGCAAAAGGGTCCCTTGCAAACATATAAACCGAACCCTTTATGCCTATCGATTTTGTTTTGACTGAGCGCCTGTGAATAAGCTGGTTCCCGAGACTTGGCTTTTGTTGAGCGCTATAGAAATCTCGAGCTTACGATTACGATATAATAATACGCTACGTATACGTATATGTATAGGACATGTAGTCGCCATAAATATGAGAAAAATGTTCTTCAGATTCGAAGTACAGCGTCCGATCTCGTTTCTCGCGGGATTTGCAATTCGTCTATCTCAAGAGTTGAACAGAATTCTCGTATTGTCAACAGTGCTTAAGCGTTGGCCTCTGTGTGTGTGTGTCTGTGTGTGTGTGTGTGTGTCTGTGTGTGTGTCTGTGTGTGTGTAGGTAGAGGCGGCCGTCAGTCGTAAGAGAGATATCATTCCCTTTCTCGGTTGAGTCTTTTACTAGCGCTTTGTGGTCTGACGCTGTGTAAGCACATACTGATATCCGCGTGTCTGTATAGGAATCCATATATCCAGATCAATATCTATATAAAAGTGTAGGCTATCGATCAGGGATGCCCACAAGACCCTTGAGCCGAGAAGAGACGAGACCAGATAAGTCCTGCCCGGAGACCGAGACGAGACCGAAACGAGACCGTGACGATATCCAGACCGAGATGAGACGTTAGGTACGTCTTGAGACTGCTTTAGATACTGTAGATATATAGCCTAGCAAGACATATAATATCCTATGCATATTTAGATTATGTGTACCTAGATAAATTTACGCATCAGTGTGATCATAACATTTGTACTGCGGGATACTCAAGTCTTTCCCGTACTTTAATAACCGATGTTCCACATATAGACCTAACAAGCCATTGGGCAACATCACACAAGGGTTATTCATCATCAATTCTCGCGAAAAGCAACTCGTCGATACTCCAAGCATAGGCGATATCACTGACGGCGAAGATTATACGAATTTTTATATTATCAGTACATGAAGCGCTCCTTGTGATGATCTGTCGAAACATGGCAAATATATTGGAAGCCTTCCGCGAGTAGAAGGCACGCTGCTGGACATAAATATCCAGTTAAAAACCGGTTATGTCTACCCTCGGGTAACCATGACTTTTCACGTGCCTTCGTGGAAGTGACGCCGTCAGTGGTTGTTATTATCCACCGGTCTTCTGGAGGTCTTGTAAAACTCACACTGCAGGATCGTATTGCTCTGTTAAAAAGCTTTGTTTGTTTCTAGAAGATCGATGAGCTAAAAGAGTCGACCATGGGTTGGCTGGACCGTCGGATGGGATTGAATCAGGATGTTAGGGAATCTGTTGGATCGGTTCGGCTTCGAAGATTCGAAGGTTGTCAAGTGAATAATGTAGTTTAATGTTTAAATCAGTCAGCAAAGCAGTAATCGAGATCATTGTTTTTTAGCTTTTGAAAACCAGTTTGCAGTATGCATTATGCAAGCAGTGTAATGTCGACGTAATGTAGTTCGATGTAATGTCAAGCGCCATAAAGATAATTTTTCATTTGGGGACTAAACTCTTGTAAATGAATGAGTCTAATTGGGCCGAGTCAGAATTTGCGTGGTAATGCTGGGCCAGGTCGGGTAATAGTCAGTGCGTGATGGATCGGGCGGGGTCATAAAATTTGCCCTGCGGACAGCCCTACTCGATCTACGTTACTCATGCAAATGACACACGCCTGCAGACACGCTTTGCCCAGGAGCTCCTCGCGGTCAATGTCCCCAGTCTTTCAGTGTTTGCATGCAGGCAAGATCGAAGATGACCTCGTCCTCCGCAAACACTCAATGGCCCCGGGAAAGTTCTCCGTAGGACCAGAATCCACAAAATTCAATAATCCATGCACACTGCCTTCGAACATGTCGGAAGATTGGTTTTGATCTGGGGGGGGGGGAATCTTGATCTGCCTAATAATAAGACAGGAACGTGGTGTGAATGTTTGCCTGTTTAATGCCTGGCCTACTGCTGCCTTTCAACACTCACTTCATGCGTCATCGGAGTCTGTTTACGAGTCAAGGGGTTATGACCTGTAGCAGATCGACATACAGTGTGGACGATTCATTCATTCATTTATTCACTCGTACGTTCGTTCATTCAGACAGTCAGTCAATCAGTCAGTCAATCAGTCAGGCAGGCAGACATACAGGCAGGCAGGCAGGCAGGCAGTCATTCTTTCATTCGTTCATCGGTTCATCCTTCCATATGTTCGTTCGTTCGGGTATTTCGTTCGTTTGTTCATTTACCCGTTCGTAGGTAACAATAACAAAAACGATAATAATAAAAATAACAACAATCATGTAGCTCTAAATGTTATAATTTGTGGAGCAGATTTTGCACTGATGGATGAGAAAGACGGCGTTGTCGAATCAGTTTTAGTTGTCCAAACCACGAATGCGTTGCTTCTTCTTCCGTAAAAGAGAAGCCGACGCCATATTGGATCGGCTGATTGAGAAAAGGCGTCCGATATATCAGGAGATCAATCAGACTGTCTGCTTCCAGGGCGATCGACTATCGATCATCTTCAATCTTTCACTTGTCATTCGCTCTTGGCATATCTGCTCCATCCACATTCACGCATCTTCCAAACCGATCCCTCAATCGACAGAAATATCCCCACAGGGAGGGGATATCCGGCAAAACATCCGTTCTCGCAGTCCGCGTTCTCTGTTCCATGCATTCCAGTGTCAAATATGATTTTTCGATGGAACTCGCAAACTTCGATTTTGCGACTCGTGGGTGGGTGAGCTGGGTTCAAGGTCAGCGTTGCGAATATGGATTGGTCTTGATGTCCAGTTTAAACCGGTTCTGACCAGTCCATGCCCAGCAGCTTGTTTGTTTGGTACAGTACGAAGGGCCTGCAGCTGAAGCCGATTGCAATTCAAACGAAGATGAAAAAAGTGATCGCTTAATTTCACCGGGTTTAAGTTATGGCAGCGCCCGATTCTATAGTCTGAAAAGAGTTTATCGAACGACAAATTTTGAGCAAAGCTTCAGAATACAGCCGTCACGGTGGCACACGAGGACATTACGATAGACTGGAAGTTGACAAAGGGAGCAGATTAACCATGCTGATACATTTAGAAAGCTCTGTTGGATTAATATGCGCCTTGATCGATGCCTTGTGCATTACTATAATGGCGCTATAACATTCACGAGAAAATTCCGTTTGGACCGCCGTTTGCTGTAGCAAATTTATCCTCGCTAGGTGTCCGGCGGCCAAGATGGCCGTTATGCTTATTGTTCGTTTTGATTGATTGTTTAGTTATGTGCGGAATTTGCTCGATAATTCTTGTATGTATGCGCGTGTTTTTCCTCGGTTTCGTTCAGTTTTCGACTTGAGATCCTTTCTCTCCCCTTCTCAGTGTTCCGCAGGCGCCTGAAGACTGTACTGTTTAACAGTGATTTTACTTTTTCGGGTCAGAAGCACCGTAGTTAATAAAGTTATAGCCGAAACAAGTTCAATAACAACAGCAGAATCAATTCTTCTTACAATGGTTATTGCTAAGTGATTGTGTCGTTGCCCGCAGTTGCCGACGTTGTTGCTAAGTGCAACTGCACCAACAGTTGCATAAGAACAAAACAGCTGCAGAATCAGATGAAGCAACTGCATAAGCAACGACAACGACAAGAACAACAGCGGTGAACTGGAATTGTGGAGTGACATGCGCAGTCTGTAATCAATTGGCCGTGAAACGATGACTGATTCTCTCGTCCAACGAAACGTCTATTTAGCACGCCAGTCGACCATACGAAACGAGATTTCCAGCGCATTTAACGGTCCACTGTTTACAACCCACTCGGGGCTCCCTTCAACTCCACCCCCCTCAGAGCAGCGGTAAAGAAGTAGCCATGTGATGCAATGCAGTAACTAAAGAACTGTTTCCCCTAAGTCAGACGTTCTGAATTTTCTGGTGTGATGGTTCCTACTAATCGCGATTTAGCTCTCAGCGTGGAAGGAATGCACCCTTGCATGTACACGTCTGCCGTGATCGACGGGTCATTTTCATATCGCAGCGTTTTCAGCTGCGTGGCCGATTCGGATATGACAAGTATCCATCGGTGATAGACATGCAATGCAGGAGTACAAGACGTCTCGCTTTATATTTTTTTTAGAATTCTTAGCAGAAAGCATCCAATCAGAAAAATAAGTCGATAAAAACTATATTGGGAATATCTGTGAAGGTATCCTGCTGTTATTCAGGGTTAAGAAGCGCCGGTTACAACTCAGAGCGGCTTGACTTCTGGGAGAAAAACAATTGATCGCATTTTCACGATAAGTTCATTAAAGGAGGGAGGGAGAAATTGCAATCGCAGTGCATTACTTATGATGACTTGCACTCTGCGTATCTCGCAGACCTTCCCCGCTGAACACTGACCACATACATTCTGGAAACGAGCCCAAGTCCATGCCTGTTGGCAAAGAGTAAAGAAAAAGACAACTCTGTGTCAAGGGACATGCCAATGATAACGAATCACATACTAGCCATAGAGCATAGAGTTCAAAATTCAAGACTGATCACAGCAGCATTTTTGGATGAATTAAAGCGATCGTTAACGCAAACACGTTTTTCGTACCACGTGCCATGCCTTGAGGCATTGCGCGCTAAGTCGTCTGATGACGTTGTGCATATTAATTACTTGAAACTCATTGACTTTCTCATTGATTTCAGTATCTAGTATGCATGTATACGTTAACATACACTTGAGCTGCTTTTGTACAGGCCTCTGCGTTCGTTGACTCTCTGATCCAATTAAGATAATGGCCAAAATATTAGCTTTAAAAGAATGTATACTGTAGTAAACATCATCATTTGAACAAGTTTAATATTATGACCTTCATAGTCTTCATTTAAATTGAAGTAGAACTCGTGACATAGAGAAACCTAATATTAGTGCATTTCCTGGCAGATGAGTTCACCTTCCAGAGTAAAGATATAATTATGTATGGCGCTCTTGAACGCGGTCTTCTGAAACTGATGTACCAACAGCTAAGCTCGCCCTACTGCCACATAATAGACTGGTAAAAGCGAGGCTCATATCTCTGTGACCTGTGGTTGTTATGTGCTTATGTATTATTAGTTTAGTGTAGACCAGGCCAGAAAAAGTCAGCGGTCTTCTTCTGCCTCCCACTTTGTACAGTTAAATAGCATTGAAGTGGACCCATAGACACACGTGGCCTCTGGTCTTTAAACGATCAGTGGCCACGGGTATTTATGGGTCTTTTGGGCGTGTTAACAAAGTCATGGGGCTCAAAATTGTTCCTAATGCAATACAGTGAAAGGAGCAATATTCATCTTCAACGAATAATACTCATACGGTAGGAACCATTATTCACCTTCGACGCTGCAAAAACAATGTCCAGCGCCTGAATATATCGATGGATGGAGCCCTTAATACCGTAAACCTGAGTAACAGATCGGTTCCACGTTCAGTCTGACAAAAAGGGTGAAAGGTCCGTTCGCCTGGGGCATTTGTGCCTCTGTTTCTGACCAGACCAAACGATTAATAAGGGTGTCTCAAAAGCAAAAAGTAGTCGTGGAGACGGCTAGGCGAATGAGGGAGACTTTGTCATTGTCCTTATCCATTAGGGAGGGGAAAACGCTTCTGTTTTAAGAAACACTGATTTGATGCTTGTAGATTCCTTTAGTACAGTTTACTTCGGTCTTCTTATATGTTCGTCTGTAGTGGTTTCGGGGTCACTTATGTATTTTTTAAAGTTCTGCAGACTAAAATGAATCGGTCACGAACTCTTGACACAGCAATCAAAGCCAACAGCCAAACCTCTCGATCGCATTGAAGACTTTGCTTTTGAGTGCATAACCATGAACCACGTTATGTATAGAACTGCAGCAGCTCAAATGATTCTTTGGTCTATGATCCTAGAGCACAATCGATAGACCACAGAGGCACTGCCAACCCTAACCCTAACCCATAGTGTTCTGTATGATCTTGACGACCCTATAAAAGCCCAGAAAGCACAATGAATCATGAATGATCTACAGTGGTGTGCAAAAGTCTGGAAGAGACAACCGTCAGTGCGGTTTTAAATGGTTTGGTCTGTAAGTGTTGTTTCTGTGCGACAGTTGAAGGATATATCCTTGCAGTTATAGGTCCCGAAAGCAACGTTAAGTGTAAGGCTTGTAGTAGGTAGTCTGTATCACCTGATATACCTAGAGTCGAACCATTTACGCAGCTGGAGGATGCCAAGGCGTTTATAATCGCCCTCATTGCAGTATGGATTCGGACTATTTGGAAAATACTGTTTATCCATGCGCTGGCAAAGTGACAAAGCGATGACCACAAAAGAAGGACGACAGGAACTGGCCACCAGAAACGTCAACACCCTCACAAATCACTGATCAATCTATGTCCACTCTACCGAAATGACCACATGCTGACCACGCTTGCACGCAACCGTTGGATTATGGCAAGTTGAAGGTTTCCAAGTGACCATTCATCATCGACATAATCCAAGTATCTTCTGTCTTCGTTAGCGTCGAAATGGCTCAGGCAGCGACGAATGACGCACATCACGCACTTCTCCAACCATCATATAGTGCAGTACACTACAGGATCGCACTTCTATGACAGTCACACACGTGTAGGCTACTACACAAGCAGAATAATCGGACTCTTCAGTCTAGTGATAATTTTAGGGTAGAATCCCTTTACCTGCAGCCTGAGCTCTTGAGGTGGATCTACTGGTCCTCTGACAGAGCCATCCTATCATCGGGTTCGTGCATTCTACACGACGCTGCCTCAAGCAGTGGAACCAGCAATCGATCTTTCTTTGAAGATCAAATTCTTGCCTTTATTCAGGAAAATTTATCAACACTATTTCTCACTGGCTTACCAACATTTCGGTAACAGATTGGTTCTGCTTCTAGATGGACTACACCACCTGACGGCTGCTAACCAACTAACTGCGCCTCAGATTCACACTATTGTAAGGCCATGCGCGCTATAAATTTTAGTAGTAGTAGTAGTAGTAGTAGTGGTGGTGGTGGTAGTAGTAGTAGTAGTAGTAATAGTAGTAGTAGTAGTAATAATAATAATAATAATAACGCAGCCGTTCACATTCTGTGTGATCAGACCCCCCGCCAAACTTGGATAACTTTAGCATCTTAGTTGATAAACATCCTATGGACGCCTGATAGTCTCGCTATTCTTCCAAGCCCGACTATTGTAATACCTTAGAAGCTGTCATTCGCTTTTTCCATCAGGATCTGCCAGGGGACCAGACGAGCCGCACTTCCAACACCTCCTTTAGCTTATCAACCATCGCGAGTCTTCCTCAGCTTTACTTAGGTAAATGACCGGGTTTAACATCTTACTCAGCGCGATACATGTCCGCCATAGGTTACGAGAGGTGATCCCTTTCTTTTGAGGTGGCAGCCTTATTGCGCAAACCAAGAAATCAGAGGTCCTAAGTCCAACAGCCACTAGACACACACTGAGAAGGGTGGCTGCTAAGTGTGCCAACAGTTATGCGGTTGGCAAACTTATTTCAATTTCTTTTGCTCCGCCGCATGCAGATTGGTACCGATACTCCATCTGAGTGTAAGGCGGCCGTCCATGCTGCAAGAAAATATGTTACTGCTATGCCCCGGGGGTCATACATTTGTTAAATTAGGTTTCTCTGATGCATTTAACAGTCTACGTAGAGATGCAGTGCTCACTTCGCTAATAACGTTGTACCTAAAATTTACAGCTTTGTTCATCAGTCTTAACATCTGCTTCTGTGTTGAAATTTGGTTCTTTCTCCATTTCATCTCAAATGGGCCGTCAGCAGGCAGACCCTTTTGGTCCACTTTTGCTTTATCTCCCTCTTCAACCTGTGCTAAACTCCCCGCAATCCGACCTTCCCATTGGTTATCTGGACGACCTGTCTCTGGGTGGCAGCCAAGAGACCGTTGAAAAGGTCATTACATCATTAGCCTCCTTAAATATTCTTCGCATCTGAATTGGTAGAAATACGAGTACTACTCCTTTTTACTGACTCCTCAAAACCCGCTGGTTTCAGAATTTAAATGTGTTAAAAGTGAGTTGAACGGCAGCGCAAAGGACGCTGAGAAGGCACCGTATAATGTTTAGAGAATTTAAGGCGATGTAATGTAATGTAATCAAAAAATGTAAATGCAATACACGGTTCACTCGTTAGTTAGCGTTGACTTTTTTGAGATGGGGCTACGACAGAGGGCGAAAGGCAAAGACTGCAAGGGAGATATGACAAATCCAGTGGCGAATTTAGCTAAAGGCGCCCCTCTTGGTTATATGGCGGCGCCCCTCAGGACAGACCCGTGCACGGTGGAATGTGGCCCCCTCTGAAAATGCTCCTGCCCATACGCAAGCAACCCTGTAGCCGCCACTGGGTAAAAGCAGCAGTAGTGATTGAATGGCCAAGAATTGAGAGATTTATCAGAGTCCGAAGGCGTCTCTTCTTTTCTTTCTCTAACTGTTTCGTTTCTTATGTACATCTGCATCACTCTCATTCCATCATCTATCTCTCCGCCATTCCCGTCTGTCTATCTGTCTTTGTCTGTTTGTCTGTTTGTCTGTCTGTCTTTGTCTGTCTATCTGTCTTTGTCTGTCTGTCTGTCTTTGTCTGTCTGTCTGTCTTTCGTCTGTTTGTCTGCCTGTATCGCTGTCGAAAGCCTGGTCATTTGCCTCTTTCTTAGTTTGCCTGAACGCGTGCCTGTTAGTTCGTTGCTGGTCAGTCTGTTCGCCCCTTGTGTCTATCATTGTGGTCGATTATTATCCACTCATTCCCTCCTCTCCCTCTCATTCCACCCTGCAGCTGGTCGAAGGCGTTGAATTCTTTCTTCCTCTTCGTCGTCTTCATCTTCAGAGGATCTGTAATTTATCTGTTGTAATGAGAAGCTAATCGATCGTAAAGATCGCATTCGCAGCAAAACGGACCGAACGGAATTGACGTTCACTGACCAGGGTCTTCACCGTGAACAGAAAACCGGAATTTATATAGCGCTCTACACCAGGCAAACGCAATCGTCGGCACAACTCGGAGTTTATCCTGGCTGGAAAGTCAATCCGTAACAAGATTACTTAAGAGATTGAACACAAATTGCCAAGGAATAGAAATGGAAAGAATGCAGAGAACAGGAGGACACCGCACATACTGTATATACATACATACATACATACATACATACATACATACATACATACATACATACATACATACATACATACATAGATCAAAATATACATACATGCATACACACATACATACATAAATACATATATAAATACATATACGTACATAGATAGGCCTACATAATGACCCGAGGTAGGAGAGGGAACCTGGAAAAAGATCTAAGATGGGTGCAGAGTAAGGCAGAGAAACTGATGCGAAAGAAGAGAATTGGATCAAAAAGCAAATGTAAGAACTTCTTTATGTACTCGTTTCGCAGGAATTGCTAAATGATGATATTTTGGATTTGATAGGATTGGGTCTCGACGACAGATGGCACACTGTAGCGGTCGGCATCGATGTCGTCAGTTTTCTTCTGACCCTTGACCTTGACGAAGAAACACTACAGCAAAAATTGCAGAACAGCGGAAACCATTTGGCTTCTGTCGTCACAGGAAGACTCACCTCCGTTGTATTCTTAGGAGGTAAACACTGACTCACTTGCTCGCTCACTCACTTGCTCACCCTCTGGAATTTGGTATGCTCAGTTGCTACCATCAATTGAGGTATTGAGCTAGGGTTTACAATGGAACAACTGATTAGAAGTCGGTTGTACTCTTCCAGTCGGCATTCAGTCATTCTCATCAGAGAAACAGAGGTTGCGTATCATTGCCAAACCGAATATATGTTTAGAATTACACACATACGTACATAAATAACTAAATAAATAACTAACCAACTAAAAATAAATAAATAAATAAACGTATGCAGATCATACAGGTCATAAACAAATACATGCCTCGACCTACGATTCCTCGTTCAGCCATAATATGGCATGCTGAAATGCTTTACTTTTGGTGGTCATTATCTTTGAGGGACATCATATTCTACGTCTAACGATGTACAGTTTTGCATAGAGATGCTTCGCCTCTTCGTAATCGTAATCGTAAATTTGTAAAGCGCCGCTTCAAGGTAGCTCTGGACGCGCCTCCATCTCATTTCACTTCTCTGGCCGCCGTGACAAAAAATCGCCAGGTGGCTGCAGTTGCTGACACTGCATTGACCTCTAACCTCACGTCATCTGTGTCACGTGCTACAGGTCACCGACCGGATGTGACGTTGGAGCGAAGCGCTGGTCCCTTTGTCGGCTGCATCAAAGGCCTTCGCTTGGCGTCCTATGGCGGCGCCGAGCCGCAACCACAACAAAAGCAGTCGTCAGCGCTTTTGATGAAGAAGATGACGACGACGATGTTTGGGAGGAGGCCATCGCTTCATTGGCGCACTGACCAGGTCATCGATGGATGCACTGGCCGGTGCAACGGACAAAGAGACACAAACGGAGGAGGAAAAGAACAGGGAGGAGGTGGTAGTGGAGGAGGAGGAGGAGGAGGCAACCATTCCATGGAACGGTGCCAAAACAACGACGAAGGTCTGAAACAGGACTCAGTAGCCGAGGCGATTAGTAACATTCAATCCTTATTATGCTCCATTCGATCCTCGCTCGCTTCCTGCATTCCTCTATCCCTCCCTCTTTCCTTCATTCGCTCCCTGTATTCCTCTCTCCCTCTCTCCCTTCGTTCCTGTCTGTCTGCCTTCCCAGCTTTCACTTTATCCGGGCTAGAAGCTCCGGAAGCCCATAGGGGACATGCGATTATTTTTATTTATCTAGTGCGCACTAGATAAATAAAAATAATCGCATGTCCCCTATGGGCTCCCGTAAGAAGCGGTAGTTTTAATTAAACAAACATCAATTGCGATGGCACAGCATATGCGTTCGTTTTTAATGCCAAGTTTAATTTATCTAGCGCATTTTCTGGATCTATTAAGATGCCCTGTCGGCCCAGTACAGCGCAGAAGGAGGAGGAGGACGGAGGACAACAATTTGCAACGCCACTAAACGAGATGCAGCTCCAGATGAAAGCCATTCCACGCAGACACATAGTGGCATTAATAGCCTGGCCAAATAGATTGTGTAGTGACATTAATTGTTGAATTCGTCTTCTTAATTCTCTGTGCGTAGACCTGACCTCGTTGACCCTGCATGGATCGGAATGGTTGCTGTACGACGTCTACGACGACGGAGAAACCACCGGTAGACACATTCAGTGGAACAACCTAACGATACAGTTCAAGGTCATCTATACGACCGAACCTTATAACAAAACGGACATTAAATTAAAACCTAGCCCCTAACCCCTAACCCTATCCTTAAACTCTTCCGCACAGAGGACCCGTGCGCTAGTGCAGAAAATGACCCTTCTGAGGAAATTCCATGTTGCTGTCAGCTAGCTACGGGCCATGAAAGCAGATCTGGCCATCCGTTGGCTTCTAGAGCCATGAAATCTGCCTAAATCTGTCTCGTATTTGATAACTTTGTCCCAGCAAACCGCCCTTTCGAAACAACTTTTTGTTCTCTGATTATTTGCCAGATAGCCGCAACAGCGTTCAGCATCACATATATGCACTTGTTGTTCTTATGCTATTCGCCAGATAGCTCCGACTTCAACATCACATAAATACAGATTGTAACTGTAATTGTAATTTGAGATTTATAAAGCGCCTCTTAGAGGATAAACTCAACAGAGGTGCGTCCGACCCAAAAAAGTAAAATCACGGTTAAACAGTACAGTCTTCAGGCGCCTGCGGAACACTGAGAGGGGGAGAGAAAGAGCCTCTAGTCGCAATTCTCGAGGGAGACGATTCCAGCAAGTAGGACCAACGTAGGCAAAGCTTCTGGACTGGGCAGCAGCAGTTCGCATGCGGGGGACAAACAGCAGATATTCAGTTGATGCACCCACCTAGGGCTGTTAAATATCTTTAGCTTTATAATCCGCATGAAAAATGATGTAGTTCAGACGACGGTGCTGTCATGTCAAAGTACATCATTCTATCTAAGTAAGTAAGCAAGTATTGCATTTGTTAATATGCCATATGTCCATCGGCTGAGAGAGGAATCGTTGACTTGGACAAATTCAGAAACAATTAAATATCTGCAGGTCATAACTTCAGACCAAAGAGAGTCAAATGTTCGCCCTTAAATCTTTAGCAGATTGCTGTTGTAGATGCCTTTTCCCTTTACATTCGGGATTCGAATCCTGGTGCGTTTTCATATGAAACTGCTGACAGTTCTTCGTTAAGTCACGTTTAAACCCAGATATGGAATGTTGCTGCTGTTCTCGCGCTTTAGCCAAAAGCTCTCTCAACATCAACTGTGACCTCATGGTGATGTCAGTAAACGTCATCACATTACGCGCTTAAATAGCCACATCTGAAAACTGTCGTCTGGTGCTAAGAAGCTTCCTGCAGATGTCAATGTAAAATTGCGACTTGAGCTCCTTTCTCTCCCCATCCGTTTTCCGCAGGCGCCTGAAGACTGTACTGTTTAACAGTGATTTTACTTTTTCGTGTCGGAAGCACCTCAGTTGAGTTTATCCTCTAAGAGGCGCTTTAGAAATCTCAAATTGCAGTTACAATTACAAATAAACTTGTTAATCAGTGTTTTTTGGGTGCAGATGGCTTCGTTGAGAGACGGAATCCTGTTCTACGCCTGGGAACTCTATCCGTCGTACAGCCACCTGGCAATCTCCATCCACGATGCCGCGCTTCATGTGTCAATCATTTTCCCAGACCAATTGTCTTACAGCGAACTATTCGTCTCCGCCGGAAGTCAGCTGGACGACAATCGGTTCGATGCGCTGATGCACTCCTACCACTCCGTAGATATAGACTTCTGCGAATATATATATATGTATATATATATATCCATATATATATACATATTCGGATTGCTTACCATTTTAGCTTGTCTATAAGACCTGTAAGTTTTCGACTGGATGTGTGTCTAATGGATTATGATTACGTGTTGTGGTTTTAACCGTTTTGCATTGAAGCAACCATCGATTGGTGCCTTGTGCCTTGTGAAAACGGCGCTACAAATGTATGTAAATATGTATGTATGTATGCACATATGTATGCATGTATGCATGCATGTATGTAGGCATATGTATATAAGTATGTCTATATGTATATATGTATATTATATATATATATATCGCCTTAAAGAACCTCGCTAAGGCACTGACTATGGCTAAGACGCTATGTACATAGATCGCCATGTTTTCTTGTTTACACGTTGAGCGCCATCTATCTGCATTTGCCCATACTAACCGAATAGTTCAGGTAGAAAACAGACGATCCCAGATGGGATTTCGTCGCAGATCTAGCCTTACATTAGAGAAGGACCTTGTCAGTGAATGAGGTGCCCTGATGCCTACAGGTGGCATGAGCTGACAGTGCGACACGTGGAACAGAGCGTCGATGTGATTCTGGACTCCACAGTTGAGAGGATGTCGTTGAACAGACCGGATGCTAGTCTACATCTACCGCCCTATGTCTACTTCGGTGGAATGGACATTTCCGCAAACATGCTGGGTATGTGCTCCGTTATTCCAGTCGACTGCCTCGATCTTCTAAGTAATGGCGCTTCATAAATAATGGCACGCAGTCTGCATCTACAGATGTCTCTGTGTGTGATTATGGTGTTTTAAAGTGAACACGCTTCTCGTCATTTCTATAGAGACGTGTAAACTTGTGTGTTACCTTAACACTTACACCTTGCAACAAATTTAAAGCATTAAAATCGTTTAAAGTAACACAACGCCTGATTTCTCAGCTAGACACCGTTACCATGGTAACTCTGAAAATGCATCATATTTAGGATTATTGCGTTAGAAAATGAAAAGAAACGAAATTAAATTCAGATGAATAAAATAAAACTGAAGTGAAGAAGACGGCGGCCATCGTCGTTGTCGTTTAGGGTTGCGGAGCCAACGGAACTTTGTTGGATGCCTTCGTGGTCTCGTCTTCAACGGCGATTCTATCCTCACCGCCCTCAACACTAACAGCAGCAGCAGCAGCCGGGTGAGGTACCACGGAAAGGATGGAGCGATCCTCTACGGATGTCACTCAGAGCTGTCGGAGACCACCCTCCAGTTCAGCCACGAAGGGGCCTTCGCCAAGATCGAACGCCGCACTCACCACTCCTCCTCGTCCTCTTCCTCCTCGTCCTCGTCCTCATCCACCAGAAGCTTCCAGATTCAGATGAAATTCCGAACCAGCAAATCCGACTGCGTCCTTGTACACGTTGAATCTAGCAATGACGATCCAAAGAACTTCCTACAGGTTATTGGCATCCTCAGATCTCTACAAATTACTGCTCATCCTCCTTCTCAGCATTCTTCTCCTCCATTTCATCCACCTTCCTACTATCATCCCGCTTCTCCGGCTCCTTCTGTTCATTTTCCTCGTCTTTCTCTTTCTCCTCCTCCCTTCAACTCCGTCTTCTTCTTCTCCTAATCTTCCTCCTCCTCCATTTCCTCCTTATCACTCAGTCCTTGTCTTCCAATGCCATTCCTGTAATTTCCTTGCGCATTCTTTCCTTCATGGCAGTTTTCGCTAAGCGGTAATATTCCCCCCATTAACTTTAATTCACGGTGGGAATATTCCACCAATAAGTGGTGGACCATTCCACCTTTTCAGCGGTGAATTATTCCACCAATAACTAGAGTAGCATTCCACGTTTGCAGTGATGGAGTTTAGTAGTTTGGTTCCACCCTATCAAATGGTGAAATTTCACAACAGCGACCACCAAAATTTGTGAAACTTTCCACAGATTTTTTACAGTGCATGCAGAAATCACACAGAATTTTCAGACTTACGAAACGTCCTTGGTAATTTTATAGCCCCTCTTCCTGAAACAAGGATCGAGGATTGGAAAGAAGGGTCTCCACTGAATGGAACTCCCTGTGAAGCCCTTGCATTTTAAGGCATATTAGTTTCAAACTTCGCCTACCCTGATTTTCGTCTTTCTTTAATTTGTCATTAAAATAATTTCTTCTTAATCTTTCTGCTACCGTCGATAGGTGGCAGTGAAGAAAGGTCATCCAGCGACGACCCTTAAAGCTTCGTCTGATTTCTCGGAAAAGAACGACACGTCACTTGCAATCGATAACCAAGTCAACGACAACCAGTGGCACTCTTTGCACGTCGCTTACGACAGTGGGTGAGCATGTCATTGTGATGATACTGTATGTATGTATGTATGTATGTGTGTATGTATGTGTGTATGTATGTGTGTATGTATGTGTGTATGTATGTGTGTATGTATGTGTGTATGTATGTATGTATGTGTGTATGTATGTGTGTATGTATGTGTGTGTATGTGTGTATGCATGTATGTATGTATGTATGTATGTATGTATATATGTATGAATGCATGTCTCTATGTATATATGAATGTGTACACATGTATGTGTGCATGTATGTATGTTGTTGCGGGGTGGCACATGTGGGCGGAGAGGCTAGAATGCTACTGCAGGTACCACCTGCAATAAATGTTGTAGAGTATCCCTTGTCGGGCGGGAACGCCAACCTATAAATAGGCGTGAGCTCAGTTCCGCCTTTGATATTTGACCCTGTTGGTCTTCTGAGGTTACGTCCGCGTTGGTTTGTGCTTGTGTTCTGCCGGACTCAAGACATGTCGTTTTGAAGTTGACCTTTTTGATGTTGATTCTGTCTCCCACCGTGGATGACCTTTTCTTGTGAAGTTGACCCTTTGCTTATGGAGATTCTGATGTTCTTTGGACCGCTGTGGTCGTTTTCTGTGTACATTAAGTCTCAGGCATGTCTCATTTTTGCTCACATAATCAGTCGACAGTCATAGCCAACGTCCATTTATATTTATATGCCATTTTAAACTACTGCGGGTGTTAGAGTCAAGTCGGAAATCGTTGGTCTGGATCCTTTGACGTTGACTGCGACTGTCGGCTGATTATGTGACGCGCTGTTGGTCACTATAGGCTTAAGTGGCGCACAAGAAGAGCGGTGGTATATTTGCATGATGATAACTAGGATGATGACGACGACGACGGTTTTGAAACGTACATACTTACATACTGCACGTGCATACGTGGTGACGATGGTGGCAATGTGCGCAGATTATTCTTATGCTTATGATGAAAACGATTATAGAATGATGATGACGACGACGACGATGAAACATGATGCTATTGTTTGTTGCTACTGACATTTAGACGGAAGAGGAGCTTGCAGAGGAGGAGGAGGGAGAGGCGGAGGAGGAGAAGGAAAAGGAATACAAAGATGGGTGAATGAGGAGGAGGAAGAATAGACGGAGGAGGAATAGATGGAGGGGGAGTAGGAGGACGAGGACAGATGGCGTGACTTGGTTGTTATCTGATGTAGTCAGTTGTTGTTGGAAGTCGATGGCCTTCGTCGTGTTGAGCAGATCGTCAGGAACATCAGCCTCGGCCAATCGACCTACTTGGGCTTCGATCCAAACTCCGACATGAAATGTAAGCAGCTCGCCTGCTAACAGAAAAGCCGCGGTAGATTGCCCTTGCGTTTTCTTCCGGAGTTCGAATCCCGGAGAGTCATGTGAAATTGAGAAGATCACAGAGGCATATCAGTCCGTGTAACCTGTGAGTAGACTAAGGGTTGACCGGTTACTGCGTTGCTGTTGTGTTGTCTGCGAGATTGACAACGAACCCAGGACAACGAACCCAGGACAACGAACCCAGGACAAAGAACCCAGGACAACGAACCCAGGACAAAGAACCCAGGACAACGAACCCAGGACAAAGAACCCAGGACAACGAACCCAGGACAACGAACCCAGGACAACGAAACTGTATGACGGTTGTTGAGAAAGACCGGTGCCTGGTATTAAACGGGCGATCACATCACATTACTTGGAATTCAGTCTGACGGAGTTTCCATGAGCGAGACTTTTCTTAGACTAAGGCGTGAAGTGGTATTAAAAAGTAGCAAAAACGTCGATATTGATTGACTCTGCACGAACAGATTCAATCGACAGCATTGCTCTTCTGTTAAAATGAATGTCATATGTTTCTTAGATATGTTTCAATTAATTTAGAGCAGAAAAGCTTCGCTCAGAAGCATCCGATATTACCTATAAAACAATGACTGTGTTTAATTGTCTGTACAGCCGCCACTGTTTCTGTCTAATCGGACTAATATTAGAATTGAGCAGATTACGAATCTGTTTAAGGATTGTCGTCGATTGATGTCTAGTGCGTTATTATAGCGCAACAACAGAAGTTCTAAGATTAGATTAGATTTAAATCATTAAGATCTGTCATGGTAGTTATCACAGAAATGTAGTTCTAAGGGTCGAATTAATTGGATTAAGTTCCTGCCGAAGAAAAAGCCCTAAGCCGAACAGCGCGTTGCTTCTGCTTTCAGCTGCCTTCGTTGGCTGCATGAAGAAGGTTCGACTGCAAGGCCTTGACCTTGACCCGATCGAGGTCACACACAATCACCTAGGCGTCGGAATTACAGTGGGCGGATGTGCGTCGAGCAACGGAGGAGGATGTGGAAGAGGAGAAGAAGGAGGAGGTGCCTCAGCCAAAAATTGGTCTTCATTTGATTGCAGCCAAATCGACGAAGGTCCGCTGCGCTCAAAAACGCTCATATCACGCAATATTTATTGTTGGAGGCCATTAAGTAGTCTAGCGTGCAGTAAGCGCCCATTACGCAAGTCACACAAAATGCAATTAGCAACACTATAAGGAATTTGTACGAAATCATTAACGAATGATTTTGTTATCAGCCAAAGTCAGGTAACGGTGGGTAAGCAAGTTAGTTAGGGTTAGGGTTATTTGTTAGCTAGTGCGTCAGTAAGTTAGTTAATTATTATTAAAAACAAAGGCGTGCTTAAGTCGAGCTGCCTACATAAGTGGTGCGACGCTAAATACTCGTTAGACTCTCCTCCTAATCTAATCTAATCTAAATACTTCTATAGCGCCGTTATCATAATGCCCAAGGCATCAGTCGTGGTCGCTTCAGTCAAAATCGCAGACAAAAATCATAAACCGTTGGAGAAGCGGGGTCGAATTACGATAGACCAGAGAAACCAGAAGTAAGGCTACGGTGGGTAAGCAAGTTGGAAGAGATTTGTCTTAATTTTAGACCTGAATGACTTCAAAGAATTTTGGCAGAACGAACTGAACTGGGTAGGGAATTCCAAAACTTTGGATTAGCCACCGAGAAGGCCCGAGAGCCCAACACTAAAGTGTATCCCTCACCTGCTACATATAAGTCCGTCTAACAGTAATACACTTTCTATTGTGAATGCACATAACAAATTGTATTGACGTGTTGTTTAATCGTCGCAATCACCAAATATCGCAAAGTAATCACATTTTATTGCACTGCAATGTATTCTATTATTGCACTGTATTGTGCTATATTGTCTAAAGGCACGTGGAACGCCGACGCCGTGACCTTTGACCGAAGCGCTCAGTCGGCCATCGTGTTGAGGTTGAAGGCCCCAGAGGATCTCCTGAGATCAGTGTCCATCTCCTTCGGAATCCGCCCTTGCGACGCCAGGTCATTCGGGCTGCTGATGCTGGCTGACGACAACGGCAGCTCATCACTCACCCTGCAGCTCCAGGGAAACCACAGCATCACTGTTAGACGTCGTCGCATCCACTACAGCATCCACGAAGCAACCGCTTCGTTTCCAGGTTACCCCTTCGATACAAACAACTTCTAGGCGCCCTTTTCGAAACAAAGATCCTGTCTCCTAATAGCAGACCCTAATGTAGACGCTGTAAAATGTCTAGCACTGAAGCTCAATGACTTGAGAGAACGAGGAGTGTATCATTCATTATTATAATAAAAAATTGTCTGATATGCCATAATTTTATGAGCTTTATTTCCAGACAGTGTGTGCGCATATGGCACGCTATCTTTTAGACTGTAGGCCATGGAGGCTTCAGTCGATGACGCTCCAGAATCAAAAGAACACTTTAGGCCTTCAGATCAGTTAATTCGCTCATGGACACTTAACTGTTTTATTCGAAACTTGCGTGAAACTGACCCGTCGTTTGCGAGCCAAGCATCTCGCTTGAACGACTTGACCGATTACGAATGAAGCACACACACAATATCAGTGCTCTCGAGAGGAAACATAAAGGCGCTATACAAATGTCGTGATACAAGCACTGATTGCACAACCTTCCGAGTGAGTTGTGTCGTTGAAAGATTAATTGGAAATTTCACACAACCCGTGAACAATCGATCAGCCATAATTTCGTGGGTTAGCTCCACTCTACCTAAGTTACGATGCTATATGAGTGTCCCATGATAGTTTACATTAACGCTAAAACTATTAAGCGAACATTGATCCTGAATTATCGTTCGACCAGTTATTACAGGAGACAAGGGACAGAAGCAGATGGCACAAAACTGTCCGTGGTGCAGCCGTCCTCGGCTCAAGGACGGTTGAGGACAGGATCCATTCTAAGTTCCCTGCTCCTTAGGTTTGAGATTACGATAAGTTCATTGAACCCAGGACCAGAAAAATATTTATAACCTCATAACCTTAATTGATAAAGAGAATTCTTATGTTGATTGATAATTCTATTAAAATTCAAACACTTATTCACTTCTCGGGGAGTTGTGCACTCGGGAATTTTGGGAATTGATTCATCAACTCTTTTCCCCTTTGCTGTTATACGATTCCAGGTCTGGCGAAGACTGATTGGAAAAACCTGACAGTTTCAGTGAGGGACAATTACGTATTTCAGTTGTCTGTTGATGAGGACACAAAAGAGTTTCACCTGGAATCCCAGAACGACACGCTTCAGCTGGCGAAAGAGGACGAAGGAAGAGAAGCACGTGAAAGAGAACTGGATTCTGGTGGTGGAAGTGGAGGATCGACGAAGAAGCAACTAACTCCATCAAATGAAGATTCAGCCGTTCACAAGTTAAACAGTAAATCATCTTTCCCTTTAAACTGACACCTGAGTAGTTCTCAGCTTCTTTCTCAATATCAACTGTCTGATAACTATACCAATGCATTCATTTATCTACCTCGTTTCTACTTCAATAGCGTAACTTCACATTTCGGGCTCTCTTCCGCAAAGCACTAGAGGCCTATTCGCGCAGGTTAACGATGGAAGTGAAGCAATTCGAAAAATGAGCTTTGGGTTTGGGTCTGAATGACAACAGAGAATCAGCTGAGTGCACAGAATTCCAAAGGTTCGGACTAACTACTGAGAATGCACGTAAGCATCATAGAACATAGTGAGGCCAACACAGGAAATAATGGCGTCACCACGAAACAGTAAGTAATGCCCTATTTTGACGTGACGCCGTTTAGTCTCCAGCTCTGGCCGTCTTTGTTGTCTGAAAAACATTTAGTTCACTAAGGACACCCATTCAACCATTCAACCATTCTAATATTTACACTTTATTTCAATAAAAAAATACACCTAACTAATCTATGAATCTATAACCGAATGCTCTTGCTATCTCTCTCCCACCGGCGTAGGCCTACTAAGCCCCACGTGATCAAGGCACCGGTTTTTGGTGATTGATAGAGAAATTGTTGATTGTTCGTTTTTCATCCACAAAGGTCAGAGTGTCAAGGAAGACATGGACGGATCCCACCATGGTAAGATCGGCTGGACTGTCTACGTGGGTGGCCAACCTGGTGACTTTCTCGTGGGTGGGGGTTATGTCGGGTGCATCAGTACACTTCGCATCAATGAACGTCACTTGCACTTGATTGATGCATTCGAAGGAATGATTGGTAAACGCAATATTATTGCAATACTAAAATGATTGGTAAACGCAATACTATTGCAATACTAAAATGATTGGTAAACGCAATACTATTGCAATACTAAATACGAAATAGTAAAGTGTTGTCCTTTATTAGTTGATAAGTGTTGTGTTGTTTGTTATCATCCCAAAAGACTTCTCTCCTTTTGATATTTGTCTCTGTTCTACGCGCACACACACACACACACACACACACACACACACACACACACACACACACACACACACACACACACACACACATACACACACACACATACACACCTACACACACCATCTTGTCTTGTCGTCAACCGAGGATTGGCTGCATCATGGACAATTTTGTGTCACCTGCTTCGTTCTCTCGTCTCTCGTAATAACTGGTCGAACGATAATTCAGTCCACAACTTGATGTTGCTTATCCATGCCATCTTAGGTCTTCGTGGAGCTCGGGACCCGGGAATTGTGCCTTGGGTTATCTCCTTTTCTAAGCACTATCCACTCGTTCGCAGCACATGTTCGAGGTATGAAAGCTTCCTCTCTTTGATTAACCCGAGCAGACTCCGTTCTACTCCTGCAGCCTCTAGGACCCACTCAGTTGCTCCTTAGCGGTCCACAGTACATGCATACACATTTAATTATTTTATGTTTGGGAGCATTTTAGAGCGCCATTTAGAACCCCTCGCAGGCGCTGAAACATGACTGTCAAACAGGAATGTAAAGGTGTTGCTCAAGATAGGTTGAAAATGCTTCTTGAGCTGGTTCTGGTAGAACAGTGTGTGGCTTATCTTGTTTGGATGAACTCAGGCGGATTCAATTCATGAGTTTCTTTGAAAGTGATGACCGTAACAACTCACTGATAATAACTGCTTGTGTCTGACTGAGGCATTACTAGCGGTTGTCAAGGCGACGGCTGTCACAGGCAGAACGCGTGTAATCAGAATGACGGATGCCGCAACGGAGGACGGTGTGTCAGCGACAGTCAGTTGCCATGGCAACGCCAGATTGGCGATTGCGACTGCACGTTAACGGGATGGACTGGACCGAGATGCAGCGACAGTGAGTTGATGCTCATTGTATACATATGCACGTATATATACATATATGCACACTCATGTATTTATATACTTAAACCATAAAGAAATCTTTTCGTGGCACATAAAGCGTTTAAAGCGTAGCTCAAGGGAGTATACTGCATTCTGAAGCGATGCATCGGAGTTAGTGAATTAAGAATTAATTAATCTATGAACGATGGATCGATTAATTGATTAGTTCATTGAGCGAGTAAGTAATCGATTGATGATCGATTGTTATTCGTTGGCTTGCATAGATCTGCAGGTGTCATTCAACGGTCAGTCTCTGATGGTTGAGACGTTGAAGATCTTTGAGCGATTTGATCTGATAGAAGAAATGATGTCCGATGGTCGAGGGTTCAATACCGAAGTCTTCTTCACATTCGCCGCCTCTCCTGCTAAGGAACCGACCTCGGCTTCTTCGATGGCTCTCGTCTCCCTGCACAGCCTCGCGCCTGAGTCGGCACTCCTATCTCAATCACAAATATTACAGGCTTAATACCATATTATTACCTCTCTTCTGCTGTTCATTCAGTCATTTATTCGTAAATCGTAAACTCCAAATTTTTAAAGCACTACTTAAAATCTAAGCCCAGGGTACCAGCTTGTTCACGAGCGTTGCGTCAAATCAGTGGGGTTGTCCAAAAATGCCATGTCAAGAACCAAGTCCGGTTGCCAGAAGACCAGAGGGAGAAGGGGAAAGGAACTGTTAGGGTGGGTTGTGTTTAAGCCGAGAAAAATGGAAAGACAACGGATTCGATGGACCAGGGTGGGATTTCTTGGACAGGTGAGACTTGGATTCGAATCGAATACAAAGTCATAATTAATTATTGCAACAGTTACACAAATGAGACAAGCAAACAAAAGCTATTTGTAATACAAATTAATTAAAGAAAACACCTTTTAACCATCAGAGCAAAACTCAAAGGAGACAAAAAGACGATTTGCGAGGAGCAGAAACTCGAAGAGCTAATCAATTCATCCTCTCTAGAGCTTGGGCACAGTGTTAGACGAAGTCGTGAGATGAGTAACTATTCTACATAAAGTATAGAAACATTCATATTTTGTTCAGTTTCGTAGAAGAAACACAAGAGATAGTGGATCATTAAGATATGTCTATTAAAAATGTGTTTTAAGAAGACTTAAATGTGTGTTCTTAGCATAATGTGCGATTGCAAGAATCGATAGAATTCCGTAATTCTGTCTTGTTTGCCACTAGAATTACAAAGCTAGGCTGCCTCTTCTTGTTGGAGGTGAATTTAAAGGTAACATGAAAGAATTGGCCAAACGAACTGGATGGGAGAAGGCTCCAGAGATGCAGTGCCTATAAGCAGCGCTTTAGAGAGGAATATTCGAGTTTACAATTAGGAGATAAGGCGAAAACCTTAAAGAAAAAGTGGCTGGTAGACCTACACTGTACTTAGTACTTAATCTTTGTGAGAACCAAAGCCTGATCGAATATAATGTTATATAAATGTTCAAGTCTCGGCGATTGTTTTATATGATCGATCTGATTCATGCATCATAGTCATTCATCTCAATTTAAATAATTATGTTTGCTGTGGATTGTTTGTGCGTATTTATGTGTGAACTGTTTGACAGAGCGATGGACTATGTGATAGTCTACCTGACTGGCGCCGGTTGTGTTGGCATCATATGGTCCGTCGATCAAACTCAAGGTCTGTTGAATGTTCTAACTAAAACGGTGCTTTCATTTTCAACATCTAAGTTAATTACACAGCCAGCCAACTTTCATCCTCTAAATTGTGTTGACTAGACCCTATCTTCCACGCACAAAGCAAGTCTAAAGAAGTTCAATCTCTGTGTGGAATATAGCACGGTGGCCGAGCAGCAAAGTGGTTTCATCTCTGCGACCTGGATTTGAATCCCGGGCCCACTATGTGTAATTGACATAGGTCACATTGTTGAACTGTGCTCAATCTCGTAGGCCACTCTAAACGAAGCAGTGTAGGCCTATACAAGGTGCATCTTGGTATAGCACCTTGCCAGATCAACCTAGGTTATCAGATCGGCTTCCACTGCAGGCGGTTTCTTTGTATATTCATCACATGGAAACATTGAGCGTGCTTTGGTCAAAGGTTTTCTTGTGAATCTGTTCAGTGATCTTAACGACGGGTGATCGTTTGGTTGACTCAAATCCTCACCGCGTTTCAGCCACCAGAAATCACGACCAGTTTCACCTGCAGGTCGGCACTTCTACTTCTAGACACACGCACGCACGCCCGCGCACGCCCGCGCACGCACACGACCACTCGCGACGATTCGCGATAATTCGCGACGATTCGCGACAACTCGCGACGATTCGCGACAACTTGCGACGATTCGCGACAACTTGCGACAATTCGCGATAGCTCGCACGCACACGCACGCGCGCACGCACACGGACTCGCGCACACACACATGTGGAAAATCTATATCGTCCGTCCGTTGATCGGTGTGTGTATGTGTGTGTTTGAAGTTGCTTGTTGTCGTGTTTGTTAAAATAATAGGTGGATGCGTCAGTGAGTGAGATGAAGCTGAATGCTTCGTCTTCGATGATATCGATGGATGCGCCTCAGCTTCTCGTGATTGGTGGCGTCCTTCCAAACATCTCCGAATTCAGAGAATTCGTCAACTTCACCGGTGTCATCGCAAGTACGTCAAATCACGCTTTCTAATCTTCTGCCTTCTCGAATCCCTTGTTTCTCTCCATCTTTAGAGTGGAATGAAAAAGCGAGGATTTAGGTCCGTGAGACACTACAGAGACCGTATCGCCTCTTCCCTGCTTATTTTTTTAGTGAATTTATGGGGTGAGCTCGTTCACCACCGCTGACCGGTTGAATGGGGACCGCGTCCTATTAGGTCCTCGTGTATTGGCTGTGCTATCCCCAGATATAAATCGTTGAAACATTGAAATGTAGTTACAATCGGTATGCACAGACGTAACTAAATAATGACTAAAGGCTGTTACCGATTGAGTTAGCGAGGCCAGTAAAACCAGAACAGGCCGCTATAGTAAATGAAATGAGTTGTTGTCAGTCTTCATTTGCTGTTGCGAATGGCCTGGCGAGTAGATTTCCAAAGAATCGAGTTGAAGCTTTGTAATGAAAATGTGGTTATACACAGCATTCTTAATTTAAAGATAACATAAGAAACGGGTTCTGTTAATGCAAAAACAGAAGTTTTCGTTTTGATTATTAAGTTGCCCGTTAGTTTAGTTCCCGCAACCAAAAAAGAAAAAGGCCGACTTGGAAGAGATGGGAAGAAAGGCAACGGCATCTGTAGGCATCGTCTTTATTTCGTGGGCAGCAGTGATGGTTATGATGATGAGAATGACGATTATGGTGGTGGTGGTGATGATGACGACGACGACAGTTGTTGAGTCCGTTGAGCTAATGCAGATGTGTTTGTGCGTTCGGATCACCTGGAGACAACCAACAGTCGACCAATCGACGTCTTTTTCGGATACCCGGATGGAAACAACGGAGTGGCCATCGAAGGCCGCGTCCGCCAGATCCACGCATCTGACCCCCTTGTCCTCCTTCCCTTCGACCACCACCACCACCACCAATCATTATCTCCAGCTCCACCGCCGCCCCAGAGGCCGCCAGAACCCATCGTCGGCGACATCTTTTCGTCGTCGGATGAAGATCTAATGGAGACCGAAAAGAGACTGGATCAAGTCGAACGGTTCATCATCATCGGTAGGATTCACAAGTTAATGCTTCGCTCTGGTCGGCCCATCCTTCTGGAAAATAGATTGCCTAGCAACCTGCGACTCCCCCGTCTTTGTTCTGGATTACCTTGTATCGCCCTTGAAAATCATTTTGTGCGATTGTGATCTTATGCGGTGAGGTAGGGACCGCCTTTGAGTAGATAGGCCTACTCTTGCATAGATGCAATGGGGTTTGGGTCCCCTAATATTTTTCACCCAACAAGAACTTGGCTGTAGAAGCCGCCACCGTCCCGCCGCCCACTGCAACTAGGACTGGCCGAGTCTGTGGCGTTTCAAGGGAGGATATAGGGACACAGAACCGTCACGTCCCCCATTTCATATAGGGGGTGGGACTTCGGCACTAAGGTGGTCCTCCGAGCCGGTTTTCGAAAAACGGCTATTCTAATACCGGTAAAGGAAATACTTTAGTAGAAAAATCTGAAAAGTATATAATAATCTGTGTTTCTATAGCGCCACCGTAATAATGCTCAATGCTCCAGTGGAAAGTCGCCGCTAAGCAAAATCGTTGTGCAAGCCAAATTACAAGGGTATGAGTTCGGTCCAAAACCAAGAAAGGAATCACAGAAGACACAGAAACACCCTGCGGAGGAAATGAGTCCGTGAAAAGACGAGTCTTTAGTCGAGATCTGAAGCCCAAAACAGACTTTGCAGAGCGAACATTTGCCGGAAGAGTCCCACACAGTATAGTGCCGTTCTTTTGCAGGGATCATAGCCAGCGCCATTATATTACCATTCGTTATGATCTCGAGTGTGCTCGTGGCCGTTGGAAGAGACTGGTGGCAGCGAACGGCAAGTAACGCCGTTCGCAAGTCTTCACGAAAGCCACGGATGCAGAAGGACAATGGGGAAGAGATGGACGAGGAAAATGACGACACGGGTCTCAGGGACCTCATAACGACCGATCCCGAACAGTTTTCCGCCTCAGATCCTCTGCTGGTTGCTCTTCAGAAACCTAGAAAATCGAAAGGACTGTCGTTCACATTCCATTCACGCTGTCGAACAGAAGACGCCGAATATGAAGACGAAGGTCAAGACCATATTATTTATCCTTTCTTTACGTAATCCACATCTGACATCTACATGTAAACGCACAGGGATTTATATAGCGACCGTGTGGTTTCGATACTGCTCATTTTGAACGAATTGATCCGGCGATATCCTTCACCACCGCTGCACGGACGGTGCTAGCCGGAGATTCAAATTTCTGAAATAAGCCACGACTTTGATCGAACCGGCATCCCAGGTTAGGAGTCGTCCATTAAGGTCGTTCGTAGAGGTAGGAGGGAGGAGTCACCCAAATCCGAACAAAAAATTCATATAGATTCAATGCAAACGACCACAACCAAACTTAACTTTTCCCATCTTTGTGCTTTCTCCTTCAGTTGCTTACAATTAGCAGACTGCTCAATTCTTGAATCAGTTTCATCTTTATAGAACTTGATTCATTGAAATATTACAAATTTATAATATGGAAAACGTTGGTCTAAAAATTAGTGTTTATGATAGTAAATGACAAAAGTACAAAAACAAAAAACCTTAAGTCATTCAAAACTTGGAATATCAGTTTACATATATAAGAAATACTTTTTCTCCATCATGAAAACTACTATTCTCCAAATCAATGAGCCCAATAATTTCCTAAAATTAAACATTTTTAAGATCAAATTTTAGTAGTATATCATATTTGACCCAAATATTATCACTGTACTACCAAGCAAACCATAACATTGGTTAATCTGTTGCATCTTTTGGCATTTTAGAGCTTTCTGTTTTCTGCTCCAATATGATAAGCACTTTATAGCTAAAATGTGTTTTCCCTTTTATGATGCCTTAACATTCGTTATCGTAATCTCGAGATTTCTACAGCACCCAAAGAAGGCCAAGTCTTACGAACCAGCTTATCCACAGGCTCTTAGTCAAAGCAAAATTGAAAGGCAGGAAGGGATTTGGTTCCAGGTCAAGATCAGAGTCAGACAGACAGACGTGGATGGTATTTGGAATTGGAATGGCAAAATAGATAAAGGAAGGAGGTGGAATCAGAACAGGAATTGCAAAAGAGAGATGTTTCCAGTTAAAAGACCTGCACAAAAATTGCAAGGGGAAAAGTGTTTTTAAATTCGTAAAACAGAAAATTGCAGCTGACAAGTTTACATTGTATAGCAATTGGTATGCACATTCAGAGGAATTGTTCAAGGCAGTAGTCTTGGATGGAGGCCTCTCATTTACCAGTACACACACATCCCATTCTGGCCAATGATTGAAGGCACTGCATGAAAATATTTCACCAACAATAAAGTCTGTCGTTATCTTGTGTCTTGCAGGCCGACCAGTGATTTGTATACACAACACAATGGCGACGTTTCCGAGAGAAAAACGAATGAGCAGTGGCACCTACGTCCAGATGACGAAATTTACGGATGACTGATTGGACAGCTATTTGTTTTTGTGGTGGCAAAAGTTGTCAAGCAATAAGAATGATCAGCCTATAGGCATACAGACAGCAACACAGGAAAGACTGAACAGCAGAGTCTAGGAACAGCTAACAACACGGCCACATGACTTAGAAAACAAACTGCCTCATAGCAGGATTAATCCGTGGTAAATCGGGAACTGTCAAAATCCAATACAGCTGTTGGTTTACCTATGTGTGTCTTCTTCTGTTTAGTCATCAATCTTGGTAAATTTTTATGTTGAAAAAATGAGTCCCAACAGACAAAAAGCTGTATGGATTTAGGCAAATACGATGAGGTACAATAAAAGAAATTTATTTCCATAAATCCCTAGAGGTCTTGACTAAAATGCAGAGTCAGTTCTATGCCTTTCGCTTTTGTTTTCCTTTCGATTTCCCGATGTGACCACCTCTAGCGCATTCTGTTGTCAAATGGACGTTGTCGGCCAAGCGTAACGCATGTCCAGTCTCCTGGATGTGTTCAAATAGTTTGTTACGTGACGAAAAAGTTTTATGACACTTGTTGCATTCGATTTCAACCTGTAATCAATCCAACACCAAATATAAATCAACAGCTTCCTGACCAGTAACAACATGTCAGCAAGTTTCTTCAGCATTTTTGTCATGCTCTAGCAGCTTTGTGAGGTTTTTAAAGGTGCTATATAAATTACCAGATACATACATACATACGAACACACTGCCAGCTTCATATGATGCAAAGTGATTTAATTATTCAGAGATTCCATCCCAATTCATTGTAGCATTACATCCAGTTTTGATTTTTCGATTCTGTGAGGGTTTTCTCAGACAGTTCATAAGTTGCTTGTTTAACCCTGCCAAAGATGAAGAATTACAATAAAGATTGTGAATGCTCTCAAATGGTTAATGACAGCTACCACATAATTACACAGACTGGGTTGAGTGAGCCAGTGGTCATCAACAGGTGAAAACTCACCTACGTTGCCAGTCACTAGGTTGATTTAAAAATGATTTCACACAAACAGAATGTGCCTGATATTTCCAAATGGATGCAATTTCCAAACAGATGCATATGAACACACACTGACCGTAGACTCCTTGTTGCTTGCATTCTGTTTCTTCTCCTTTATCTCTGATTTTTTATTTGGTTTGGCCCTGGCAAAATTGACAAATGAAAATTATCACACAACAGAAACTTCAGGAAAACGCCAAGCACAAGCCCAGTATTGGTACCGGCAATTCACTCTTCCAGTACATGTAAATGAACATATTTTTCTATGGCAACCACATGGCCTTGACCATTCTCATTTTTCAATGAATTAATTAGGTGAGATCCTTCACCAAAGCTGCCTGTTTGAATGGGCACCATGTCATTTAAGGTCCTCGTATACAGATCGCGCTATCCCGAGAATCAAATTTCTTAAATAAGCCACAACTGGAACACGAACAGGCATACTTGCACACAGAGACGCCTTAACAACCCTGCATTAAGACTCACATGTTTCACCATGCTTATATTTGTTAAGGAGCCTCTTTGCTTCATGATACTGACCTTCTGAAACTGACTTGACATGCATTATAGGGCCATGAGCAAATGCCTTCTACATTACTGTAATGGCATATTGTTCCAGTGCATACACTTATGGTTGCTTCAGAATAAGAAAGGTTAACCAATTAACATTAGTTATGTTAAAAATTTCCTGTGCATTAAATATTTATGCATTAATCTACTTAAATCTACATGCTAAATGCCGTCTTGTATTAATTAAAAACACAGTTTTGTTGTTGGATTGTGAATGTGAATGGAGTGGAATGAAAAACTATGCTGACTTTTCTGAGTTTGAAGGCTTTGCATCCGACGTGACTTCAGCGGTTAGCTGAAATGAAACAAAAACTGTAAGATTGAATAAATTAACTCTACTCTTTTAAGTCTGAGGTGCTATACTAATCTCTCAATATACTGAATTTTCAGCATATTGTGGCAAAAACAAGTAGACTTCAACAGCTGGACAAAGTGGATTTATAATCAATTTTTGACTTTGGTGTTTATTAAAAATTACAGCAAAAGAAAGGAATAATCCAACAGAAGAATTGTGATATTGGTCCTTTGCAAATTTCAGCAACAAAACATGAAAGCCAGAAATCTTGATGCTGGTCGTCATAGGTGGGGTATGATAGGATCGGCGTGCCTGGATTGTCTCTTCCTTTCTCGGGTAAATCTAAGAGGTCAACACTTCAATCAAATCCAAAATATGGTATTCCGCTTCAACTTCATCACAACCTAATCTAATCTTATATCTAAAACCTTCTATAGTGCCCTTATAATTCCAAGGCATCAATCAACTGTTGCTTCAAGTGAAATCTTAATCAAAGAGACATAACCCTTTCCACTGGCATAAACTGTTCCCTCAGCCCTGATCCAGAGGTAAGCAGGTTTGCTGGAAGACAAAAACTATTAAATAAAACTAAATCCTCACTGTTAAACCACTATCTCAAAGTTTGACTCCTAAGCCACTTAAGTGGCAACATAATCTTGTTTTAGATCATTTTATATGAACCTGACTCCCTTGGCTGTTCACAGACTCTTCTTTGTGATGATTATCCTCTTCTTGATTTTCTTCCACAGATCTGGAAAAATTAAACAGCTTGAAAAAGGTCGAATGAGATTAGATTTATTACTACATATAGGCATTTTAGTTTCACAATATTTACATCCTTGCCTGTCGCAAGCTTATTCAGTCATGTGGATATGCTTGACTGTTATTTCAAGTGCTTTTATAAACTGACCAATTGAGGGCAAGTTTTCTTAGATGCCATGCAGATGGTTCAGCAACTGTGAAATTCAGTGAAGCATATCACTGTCTTCTATTATTCTGGTCAGTAAAAGACACAAAAGAAATGTTGTGCTGTACTGGAACAGTTTATTACATGAGGTAGAAGTCATGGCGACTTTTTATCCTGGTATTTGTTGTTGCATCAGGTAATCTGTATTGAAAGGTTGTCTAGTTGATGCATTGCTCGTGATGTGTAGTTTAAATAAGCAATATTAATATTACTTTATCTTTACCTATCAGTGAGCTCAAAATTATACATGGTTAAGGGGGTGGGTATAATTTAATAATTTAAAATTTCATGTATCACTTTTTAATAAGATATGTAAGGAGAAAGCAACATTCTAGTCTTTAAAATCTTAAGGTCACTGGTAAGAAACGTTACTTAATGTTGAGTCAATCACTGCTGAGCTGAATATCTGATCTATTCCACGACTTTTTAAATCATGACATGCAAGGTTTCAATCAATGACGGCTACCAATTCAAATGGCAATCAGACTTGAAATCAGGTCCATTTGAAATTGCGAAAACGTTAAGCACAAAGATATAAGACAGAAAGTAATTTTAAAAACTTTCTATTTGTACCTTTTGGGTTTATTAGAAACAGTTTCTGCCTCAGCAAAACCGTTTTCATTTTCTTCGTCATCATCTTCTACCTGAATAAAAATATTATGGTTGCAAAAACCATCAGTGAACACAAAACAACCTAACAAGAAAAATGCAGCTCAGTGACACAATGCATCAGAATTGTACACTTTAGTTTCAATGCTGGATAACTTTGGTTCATCATTGTCTCTTCCAGATCTATTCAATAAACTTCAGCATTTTAGACTCATAACAATCACACGATTAAGAGTACCACTGCAAAAGGAACACAAATTTGCAAAATGGTTTTCAGCTGCCACTTCATCACTGTAACCCTGTTTTCACTTGTTTTACAAAACAACTGAAGAAACTGCTTTGCTCACTGCAATCTGCTGAAACTTTTGCTGTTGCTTTCGCTTCTTCTTCTGTTTCTTTGACCTTAAAATAATAATAAAAAAGAATAGTCAGCATTTTAGAAAATGACCATGTAGATGGTTCAAGTACACAAATTCAGATCTTTGAATGCTAAACTAAACACTGGCAAAAACAAGAGGACTGATTGGTAATGCCTTTATCACTGACAGTCCTCAAACTCTAGAAAAATGGAAGTTTCAGCCAGAGAACAAACAATAGCATGCAAACCACCTTCTCTTATACAACTCAGTATATTATCGCCACTTCTGAGCACACACTCAAATGCAACTACTCAATTGGCAGAAAAGAGGTAAGAAGGGAAAACAATGTAGAAGAGCAATGGAGGATGCATTACTTGTCACAAGAAGGAACAAGACAAACTAATTTCCTAAAGCCAATAGTTTCTACAGCATGTCACTACTTGTCAACGATCATGCGGTTACAGGTTTGACGCCATATAATGACTCTGGGCAAGTTTTTTGCACACATGTGTAAGTCTTGTGATGCGCTGGCCCCGTGGCCAGAAATATCAGATTTGTCCATTGCCAGCTCAAGGGCCTAAAGAAAAGGAAATGAGCACCTCCCCTACATTCATCATGGGGCATGGTAGCTTTACCTACTTATTATATCACTACTCCCATACTCCTGTTAAGAAAGCCTTTCAGCTCTAACTATATAGGAATTCAAACACAACAGACTTGAAGAGCTGATGCTTTTCTGCTTGGCTTACAGAGCAACCCACCTGAATTTAGAATAAGGGACCTAACTAACCTGAGAATCATATATAACTCACCTAGACTTTGCAGCCGGTTCTTCAATCCTGTCTTCGTCGTCTACCTGGGGCCCACAGGTGATGCCGTCAACCCCAGCCTTAGCCAAATCTTCATCTTCCAACATCTCCTGCTGAAGACAAGACATGTTCTCCAAGTGCTTTTTTGAACGTTTGTGATTCTCCATTCTGAAACGATCCACAGAAAATGAGTTTTCACATGAGATACAGTCAAAAAACAGACTGTTTACACAGAAAATTAGGAGTATGTATAGTCACATAAGTGTCAAGTATTCAGAGACACTATTGTGTCCATTAACTTCAGCCAATTAAGGCAAAAATGGTAAAGTCAGCACTCATGGTTAGAGGTATTATTATTATTGTTATTAAACAGACATCTACAATGCGCAATTAACGGCCTCAAAGGTGCCTGCAACGATCCTAAGAAAGGCCCCACCGAGGAATATCATGACTTATAGATCAGTAGGAATGCGCAGAAATCTAGGCAAGCCTATTGAACATGTAAGCTTTAAGTAAGTATGCTTATCACCCATGAAAGCACTAGCTCAGCTGCTCAGCTATCGTTGCTCAATTTCACTGTCTTTGCCAGAATTATATTCAAAGCAACAAGCCATCAATACAGAAGTTGCTGGTGCTTCACCATCTAATCTAATCTAATCTAAGCTAAGCTAATCTAATCCTGAAACCTACTGCCTCATCCAGCGATGGCTGCTTTTAGAGCAAAATCACATCCAGTGACACATCCACACGACACATGAAATTGAAATCCAAGAAGCCAGATAGCATTTGTCAATCTTCACACTTACGCTTTGACTGACTTGAAATCCTTGTTACAAGCAATACAATACAGAGAATCATCCATAAGCAGAAGATCTTCTTCATCCTCTGGCACTTCTCCATTGCCATTCATGCCTTCCACTTCATTTCCATTCTCCTCTGCTTCCACCTCCTCTGCCTCGTCTTCCTCATCTCCACTATGCTCCTCACCAAATTCCTTGGCCACGTTTGCCTCCAGCGCCTGAAGCTCCTTTTCCAGGCCAGACATGGAAGACCAGTTAGACTCTTTGTAGTTCTCCAGGACTCTGAAAGTACCAAGCAATTAGGTAATGTCACCAATATTACCTGCACCATCAAAGCACCACCAACTATGAAAAGTAACACCATGAACACAGCTGGTTACAAACGATCCAAAAAGACCACTACTAATACCACCTCCGGCACTGCAGCAAGTTTCAAGTAAGGCACCATTACCACCAGCTGCATCAGCAACACTATTCATCACCACACTGTCACCACAATGTCAGAAACAGCTAAAGAAATATTTTCAGCTTCTCCTAAGTCACATCGTTTTACATTTGTCAGGCAGCCATATTTCAGGGGTTCTTTGACGGTCTCTGTGTATGCCCACTGTCGTATCCTCAAGTAAGTTAACATCAGCATCAGCATCATCAAGATCACTGCTATAGCTACTTCTGTAGTAACTGTTATAGCTAACGCTAAATGCTATAGCTGTTACATATGATGACATACTTGAGCCTCTGTTCACGATCTCGTTGTTTCCTCTGCTCTGCCAGTAGAGCGATCTCAGCTGCTCTTTCCTCCAGCTTTTTCTAAAACATAAACAGAAAAGAACTGGTAATCTTTTTCCATCCCCACAAGAAGCAAAGACGTCAAAGAAATGACGAAGGCAGAAAAACAGGAAAGAAAACCAGAAGAAGAAAGCTGGAAATGCAGATCCTTGAATGATGGATGATGTGGGAAGTAGATTGTAAATTTAAAGACCCAGCTTAAGATAAACAGCGGGATTATTTGGAATTATTGAAGATATGTACTCAACGCACCTTGTATGCTTGAACTCGTTTATCTCTCTTGCGTACAAAGCTGACCAAAGCCTACAACCAACAAATACCCGTCATATGCGTAATATTAGTAAATAATCAGATAGAAAGAATTTCTTAAGTACCAAAGCAGAACCTATAATAATGTCTCGCTAGAAATCAGTTCTCAGTTCGTTTCACACTGTCACATTTTCATTTAAAGTTAAGCTTTAATCCAATTTTATAAATGAACAAACAACTCTTTCATTAAAACCCCTTAATATGAACTGTCTGTAACATGATATAAGTAAGATCCAAATGTCAACTAAGATCCTAAATGCATCGCAAAACAGTATTTTGCAAAAATATGTCACAGAGTTTCCTAATCAATTAGAAACAAACCACAGCTCCTACACAAAAAACTAATAATTTTCATAGTTAACATTCAAAAGTAAATATACAGAGAAAATCTAAAATTTCCTGCCATTTCCATAAAGTAACTTGTCCAAAGTTACACACAAATAGTTGTTTAAAACAAAAAAATCTCATACACAATATTTCAGAAAATATTCTCAGAACATACAATGACAAGCAACAAGATAATCAGCAGACCATCTTAAACTAATCCACAGCAAATTATTCGACTCACAGACTACTACAGAACGAGAAGTAAATGCAACAGATAAAATACCCGAACTTCTTCGTTTCGTTCCTTCTTTGCTTTGTCACGCAGTTTCTTGTTTTCTTGTTCCATGATCCGCCGCACCTGGCGATTTGGAGCCTCCCTTGTGTCATACTTTTCTGCCCAGACAAAGGGCTTCGCAGTGCAGTAGCTCTCCCAGTAAGCATAGAATGGACCAACAACCTATCGGCAAATCTCAATTACTTAATTTCAAGCATGGACAAGCATTTCCATTTTAACTATAGATATTCATACTGCTTAATAAGGTTCATAATAGATAAGTGCATGACTGTTTAGTTTGCACTGTCTCATACCAACTGCTGGAGTGCAGTAAAATCTTTATTTTTAACAGTTTTGCGGATGCATTGTAAAAATGCATCATGAAACAGTATTTTCCAAAAGTGTAAGTCACAGAGTTTTGCAATGTCAATTGTGTTTAACTGAGGAAAGAAGTGACGATTTGGCACAAACTTGACTATGGCTATTTTCCTTGAATGAGTAATCAAAACTATGTTTTGAAGCAGTAATTCTCTTTTCTCTCAGCATCTGCAAGTGTCTGGACCCACTTCTGCCACCAATAAATACGTCACATAGCCTTGTGGTCTGCTTCATTTATACATAAAGCATATGACCCTTATTTTCTGTGCTTCATATCTCAACATGTAAACATCAACCACTCACATCCAAATCTACAGTGTAGTAATCAGTCTACTTTCACTGCTTCTATTTGTTGCACTCATTACATGAACAAAGCCAGTAAATCTGAACCTGAGGCATGAGACATATGTGCGTTAACAACCAAGGTCATTCACCGTGCTCATTCATGAGGCACAAACCCACAATCGTTCAATTACAGACCCAGGGCACAACCAAACAGACCAACATGCTTTACATTACATCCATGAAGTACTATATAAACCTTGCATAACAATTATGTCACATAAAATTCTTACTCCAGCAGTCAACTACAAGAATGCGCCCAAATGAAGTAAAATGAATTGGATTAAAACACATGTGTGGTTTCCTAAGACCACTGCATGATTTACATCGGATTGATAAGTTAATCTAATCTAATCTAGTGACGAATACTGTGCCATTATCATAATACACAAGGCATCAGACGATAGTCACTTCAAGCGAGATCCTAGTCAAGAGTCATAAACAGCTGGAGAAGCAAGGTCGAAATCTGGCAGGTCAGGGCGATGAGAAATCAAGCTATGGTGGCAGACAGCAGCAGATCTACTTGGGTAACCAAACCTCTTCATAGACACTCTGTGAATTGCCAAACTCTGGAGCCAGCACATCACCATTTGCCAAGTCAAGATATTCGCTGTCCTCAGATGTGATTGTTTTGAACACTTGGCCATAAACTGCATAGAATCCCTAAAATAGAACACCTAAAACTTTAAAAAGAAAAATTCATATTTCTAAAAGAACAATTTAATTTAGCAACCAACAGAAGCATAGTGAAGTGAAAGTATTTTTACCAGTAAAATATCAGCTTCATATTTTACCAAAATATGGTACAAATTGTATAAATCTTTATATGCTTCAAATTGTATTTTTTACACTTATTATTTATCAGGTTCATTACTGTTACTATAAGTAACATTCTCCTCCTCCTCCGCCTGCTTCTTCTCCTCTTCCTCCTCCTCCTCCTCCTGTCTTCAGTTCTTCTTCAAATTAGCAACTCAGTCTGAAATTAGCTCGCTCAGTGTGTTCTTTGGACCTGATTCCAACTGCTCTTCTTACGGAATGCTTTGCAGTTTTGGAGTGGGTCATTCTTTCTATTGTCAACCTCTCCCTTGCTGAAGGTTGCTTTCCTTCTTCCTATGCTTTAGTCCAGTGGTGTCCAACCTTTCTGGACGAAGGGCCACACTATCATTTTTCTGGGAACTCATTGTCTTAAGAAACAATTTCCACATTATTAAGATCCTCATAAAAAATTAAAGTGCATATGCTCACACAACTAATATGATAATTATCATACTATTTACAATAATAATAATTTGCCTATTTTATGATAAATTACTATGCTATCAAATCTTCACTGGATACTGAATGTGGTAATAAGATACTTGGCTTTGCTTTTGCTTACAAAAGTTATCTACTTCTGCTACAACAGCTGATGTAGCTATTCATACTGTTTCAATTAAACATCTATTTGTTAGCAATGACATTAGGTTTGAATCCAGTGGCCCTAAACATTTGTGTTGTACAGCTGTTAATGATCATTCTTAAACTGCAAGTTTTTTAAACAATTAAAGATACAGAGGTAACTGATGGTGGTAAAAAAAAGAGTTACCAGCAGAATGAACGACATACCTCATCATCGTCTCCGTATCCAGAGAAACAGGATGCATTAAAATACTGATAGAGGTCAATGCTGTTGTCTAGATAGTCATCTCCTTTTCCAAGACCTGTAAATCAAACATGCAAACTTTGAGACAAATTCATAAACAACGTTCCTTATCTAGCTTGTCTCATGTCAGCGAGAATGATGGAAATGTTCACTGTATCAATTGAAACAATGAAATATGAATTTAAAAAGCGCAGATGTGTTTGTCAATCTGACATATCACATCAAAAGTGTACGCAAATCTGACACAGCAGATCTCAACAACAATGTGCTCCCTGATTTTCACAGAGGCTAATGCATTTGCCTCTCGCTTCTGCTTCTGGTGTTAGAATCCAAGCATGTAAAGCAGAACAGACAATTGTGAGACCAGCGGAGAAAAGGGCCACTTGTCACTTACTAGATTAGCTGAAAAAATGCCTTTGTCACAAACATCACCCTATACAGTATTATGCCACACGCTGTATTTATGCAAATTTTGTATTTAATGACACAGGCAGAAGCAGCTTCAATTTTCATACGCAATTTCCCACCAACGGATATCCTATCCTGCTTCTGTTCCTGCTCCATCCCATGACCACCATCACCAACGATTTCCACTGTAGCACCATGCTCTCCCCAGCTTGATGCCACAAATTCCTACCTGGCACAGGAACTGACCAAACAACCTGGTTCTTGCAGACTAGATCTGATATAGTGCTGTGAATAAGCTGGTCTCCCTGATGCAGTTTTCTTGTGGTGTGGAGAAATTTCTTAGATTTACATGTATATTGCCGTTAACACATAACTGGACACTCATACAGAAACCACTTTAATGAAACTTCCTTGTAAATGGCACAATGTAAACGCCATGCGCTCTTACCTCCTCTGAGTATTGAATCACGATGTTTGTCGTACCAGGCACGTTCCTGTGGATCAGACAACACTTCATAAGCCTGCTGAATCAACAGGAAACGCTTTGTGCACTCTTCCATTCTTTCCGGATTTTTATCTAAAATCACAACATCAATAACTAAATCAGACAGACAAATCTTCCAATTTCAGAAGAAGCACAACAAACGGACCTTTGGCTCAGCTCATTAAACTGTAAATTTTACCAAACTTCACTCAAAAAATTAGTGCCAGATCTAGTGAACGATTTGGAGAAATTTCTAAATTCAAATGTGTAACAAAACTCAAAATTTTAGCCACACCATCTAACACAGCTCTATTGTCTTCTAACACAGCTCTGTTGGCTTCTAACACAGCTCTATTGTCTTCTAACACAGCTCTATTGTCTTCTAACACAGCTCTATTGTTTTCTAACACAGCTCTGTTGTCTTCTAACACAGCTCTGTTGGCTTCTAACACAGCTCTATTGTCTTCTAACACAGCTCTATTGTCTTCTAACACAGCTCTATTGTTTTCTAACACAGCTCTGTTGGCTTATAACACAGCTCTACTGTCTTCTAACACAGCTCTGTTGTCTTCTAACACAGCTCTATTGTCTTCTAAAATAGCTCTATTGTCTTCTAACACAGCCCTATTGTTTTCTAACATAGCTCTATTGTTTCTAACACAATGCTATTGTCTTCTAACACAGCTCTATTGTTTTCTAACACAGCTCTATTGTCTTTTAGCAATGACCTATTTCTGTGCTTCTACTAAAAGAGAATTATTCAAATAATGGCCACAAAGAACTTTCTTCCAGTAGCTGGCAACTCTCTAATTTCTCTCAAAGTCTGGGGTGGCCATGTTGTTTACACACAGGCTGACTGCAATCAGCCATTTCTTTAGAATTACCCTCTAAATAATTATTTACTTACTTACTTGTTTCTTGTGGGATAATTTCCAGTAGGCCTGTGACATACTATTTCCTCTCACAAATCTAGGAACGCCATATTGCTTACATGTATGCAAAACATTTCAAATGCGATTTTGTGTAATTTCCCTATTTTCACATGCTTTGATGAGATCAATGACATTTAGTCAAAGTGTTGTTCATCTCAAATGTAAACCAAATTATGCCAAACCCTCTTCTGACTTTATTTCAGAAGAGTTCTCACCATTTGTTTGAAGAGGAAGAGCAAAGTAAATTTAGATTAGAAAAGTCTACCGTTTTTAGTACAGACCTCTTACAAACTGGTATATCCAGAAACACGCTACTCGAGGCACAGTCTGAAACACTAGTATATAATAAAAAGACGATTTATAGCGCGCTGTAGTAGGGCCTAATTAACAAAACAAAATTGACTATAATGCCAATCAGGGTGTGTATTTGGTTCTGCGACGTTTCATCTCAGTTTGAACTTTAATGCAAGATAGTATACAAAATAATACGAGGCTATAATAGCAGCCTATGTCTGAGGAAAGTCGTGTTAATTTAAACCTTCTTTTTGGGAAAGACAGTCTGTTAGCTTGAGCTCAAACGCACGAAAAGCGAGCGATAATAAAAGAAATACACGTCACCTGGATGCCATTGCAATGCTAACTTTCTGTAGGATTTCTTAATATCGTCATCGCTGGCGTCTTTAGAAACTCCTAGGACTTCGTAATGACACTGCATTTTAACAATTAATTATAACAGACTATTAACAATTACAATTTGATTCACCGGATGGGTCAGCTGCATTAATTATTTCACAATCCTCTGTTGAACTGTTAGCATTCGGCAACTGAAACATTTCGCAATAACTCATAGAGTTTGCGGATAAAAGACTACGAATATGTCATCATCATCATGATCCATGGGCCGAGAGCCCGTAGGTGTCCACCATAGATATGTTATTATATCTATGGTGTCCACTGCATGCATTGTCGCTTGTCTCCACAGTTCCCGATCTTGTGCTGTTCTTATCAAGGCGTGCAAGTCTTGCTTACCCAATCCCTTATATCATCTGTCCACTCCCTGTTAGGTCTTCCTCGTCTCCCATTTCCGTCCATAATTCCCATCGTCACGCTTTTTATTTTTCTACTGTCATCCATCCTGCATATATGTCCAAACAAATATGTAGACTACAAGTTATATCGTAATCGCCCACATTATCTTGACGTTTCAATAGCGCCGAGCAGAAGCTAATTCGAGGTAACAAGCTTAGGCACAGGCGCTCAGTCGAAACAAAATCGATAGGCAAGTAAGGTCAGATTCGTTTAGAGGTAACTGTTGTAATTATGGCGGTAGTTTATTCCAGGCCTGCGAGGCAGCTAGGGCTTTGAAGCGATTTCCAAATTTTATGAATGAGATGACGGAAGAGGAACGGATTGAGCACAGTGGTTGGATTGTAAATAGCTGACGAAGACAGGAGGGTTGGGAGGATTGGAATGTGTTGTAGTAACAGGACTGTGTATGTTCAGGCGATTTAAATCAGTGTAAAGAATCTAGAACAAAGTCGGTTGGGCTTTTTGTTTTAACTTTATAGCCCTGCCTTGCTATTTGGTACAATGTAAAGTTTGCAACTGTAGGCCCTGTATTGTGCAGTGCTGTACGGTATATACTGTATCAAAATTGCATGTTAAAAATTAAAATTGTATATTTTGTGTTCAACCGTGTTATCATTTCTTTAAATGTCTATATATCGGTATCTCTGTAGGGCCCACAAGACACCTCTGGAGGAATGAAGCTACTTATGGAAGTGTCATCTTTAACAGTACAATACATGCAGTATAGGTGTCCGTCATGTCCAAATCCGATATTAAAATTTGCCCAAAAAGTTCTTGGTCTGCATCGATCCACGGTCGTTATTTCGTCAGATGGAAGCCGTAATACAGTGACGGCACCAGGATTGTTTGCGTTGGGGGTGGTGGAAGGGTATTTACAGAGGGGCGCCACATTGTTGCAGTCCGACATGCACGAGCCTGGTGTGTGGGGGGCCGACATATCACCATGAGAAACGCGGAGGGGGGTGAACCGCAACCGCGCCTATATCCTGTAGCTAGCCTATATCCTGCTGCCGCCATACCGTAGTTTTAAGCAAGACAGTAAATGGAACGCAGCCATTTCGCCTATCGAGACAAATTAACATGTAAACATAGTGCCTATCGGATTTTCTCTACAGCGACCATATGGCCTCGACCCTGCTCATTTTTCAGTCAGATTCTCCACCATCGCATTTCTCTCACCTTTCATTTTCACCTTACCATTTCTCCCAGCTTAACCCAATACCGACGAGTGTGAACGAGTGCGCCAGAGGGGCCACGACCAATGTGCAGTAAAGTACACTGGGCGTGTACTGTTAGCTAGACAGCTCTTGGCCTATCGCAGACGTGAAATTTTTTAAATCTGACATCATTTAGGCCAAGATAATATAACTAAGCACAGAAATACTGAAATAAAATGCGCAATGGAAAAGTCCGGATGAAAACGTGCCACACAAACATTAACATTGAAAATCGCTATATAAATATCCGGATGAAAATGCGCTTTATAAATATTAAGATTAAAAATGCGCTATATAAATGTCCCTATGAAAATGCGCCATATAAATATTAATTTTGAAAATGCGCTGTATAAATATTAAGTTCTTATGCGCTAAATAAATATTAGTATTAAAATGCGCTATATAAATGTCCGGTGAAAATGCGCTATACAATTATAAAAATTAAAAATGCGCTATATAAATATAAGATTAAAAATGTGCTATATGAATATTAAGATTAAAAATGCGCTATATAAATATTAAGATTAAAAATACGCTATATAAATATTAATATATGAAAATGCGCTATATAAATACTAAATTTAAAAAATGTGCTATATAAATGTCCGGATGAAAATGCGCTATATAAACATTAATATTGAAAATGCGCCATATAAATGTTCCGATGAAAATACGCTATATAAATTTTAATATGAAAAATGCGCTATATAAATGTCCGGATGAAAATGCGCTATATAAATTTTAATATGAAAAATGCGCTATATAAATATTAAGATTAAAAATGCGCTACATAAATATTGAGAATAAAAATGCGCTATATAAATATAAATATTTAAAAAATGCCCTATACAAATGTCCGGATAAAAGTGCGCTATATAAATATTAAGATTAAAAATGCGCTAAATAAATATTAATATTAAAAATGCGCTATATAAATATTAATATTAAGAAAGCGCTAAATAAATATTGATTTAAAATGCGCTAAATAAATATTAATATTAAAAATGCGCTATATAAATATTAATATTAAGAATGCGCTATATAAATATTAAGAATAAAAATGCGCTATATAAATATTAAGAATAAAAATGCGCTATATAAATATTAAGAATAAAAATGCGCTATATAAATATTAAGAATAAAAATGCGCTATATAAATATTAATATTAAAAATGCGCTATATAAATATTATGATTAAAAATGCGCTATATAAATGTCCGGATAAAAATGCTCTATATAAATTTTAAGAATAAAAATGCGCTGTATAAATTCCGGAGACTATAAAACGCTAAAAAATATGAACCTCATGTCTGTAAGTCAAGAACTTACCGAGATATCACCAATTGAAAACTATTTAATTCACAGAGCGGTTTACGGTAAAATTGCTCGTCGTCAGGGCTAGGCGGAAATAATTCTCTCGTCGGTTAAAGGTTAAACACAGCTTACCCTAACATTTCCGTACCCCCTTATCCCTCTGGTCTTCTGGCTGCCGGATTTTGTTTAAGACATGGCATCATGACTTGACGCAGTGAATAAGCTGGTGCTCTGCGCTTAGCTTTAAACATTTCGAGTCTACGATTACAATCGCAGTGTTATCCGTGTTGTAAGACGCAATTGCTCCCTTAGAGTTGGCGCCGTCCACGCTAAGCCCATTCGCAACAGCTGGCATTTTTTCACTGGTAAACAGCAGTTCAATGCAGAGAGTATTGGTTTAAACGCAAAACACCCTTTCAAAGTCAAATTTTCAATTGAAATTTTTACAGGATACCCCATAAAGTCATTGCCTCTAGTTGGGTACTTCAAACACTCTTGCACATCTCTTCATGCCCATGAACCTATTTCAAATAAACATCCTAAATTTTGACCTATCCTACTCAAGTTTCATAACTCCAAGCCTAGAGTTTTTGGGCTTCCATGAATCTGTAAACAAACATTCAAACAGGCATTGAAAATGAACACGATCAAGGCTATTCAGTCATTCAGAAAAATGTGTGCATTCATTCATTCCTGTGGTAACCTTTCAACAGGAAACCTGCTCCGTATGATTACCTAACCAATCTTTCAAACATGACACAAGAAACAAATACACTAAAAAAAGATGACAATCAAATCACCAATGATTTTAGCTGGCCTCTCACATTTATGTACAAACGTCTAAACATAATGTTACAGCAACTAACAATATAATTAATGATCTAGTATCATGTAAGATTCTAAGAGTCATATTTCTCCTATTTACACACAGTAATCATAAACGTAAACTTGAGATTTCTACAGCGCCCAAAGAAAGCTAAGTTGCAGGAACAAGCTTATTTACAGGCACCAAGTCAAAACAATACCGACAGACAGGAAGGGTCAGATTCAGTTCAAGATCCAAGGGTCAGGCAGGCACAGTCAGATGGCTGTGGTGAATGATGTTTGGAATTGGAACAGTAAGATAGACAGGGGGAGAGGAGGAATCAGGATAGGATTTGTGTTTCCAGTTTTGAGTGAAAGGCCTGTGCAGAGATTGCAAGGGATGAAGTGCTGGTGAGTTTGAAGGGTGGGTCTGGTAATTGTTATAATTCTGGAAAGAGTTTATTCATGAGGGGTGGAACAGCTACAGCTATTGAGTGATTTCCACATTTTAAGGATGAGGTGACAGAGTGAAATGTTAGGGCGGAAGAGGAGTTGGTTGAACGTAATGGTTTGATTGCAAATAACTGACACAGATAGAAGGGTTGGGAGGATTGAAGAGTGTTGTAGATAAGTACTAGGGAAAGGATTGAAGTGTGTTGCAAGTAAGTGATAGCACTTTGTTCAGGTATTTTAAGTGAATGAGATGATCTGAGATCAGGAGTGATGTAATAGTGTTTGGGAGTTTTGGTAACAGCACAAGTTTTGATTGAAATTTCAATATAAAAGGTTACATTTCTGACCAAAAGCATACATAACTTCTCACATAACTCTCCTCTAAACAGAGTTAGACCTAATAATTTGGGATAATTTGGATCTACAATTCACAAATCATAATAAAATGTCTAACTAAAGCTGATAAAAAATCCTAATATGGTTGCTGCATTTGTAAAAACTATCAAATCCTGTTCCATTCTGTTTTAAATTTGTAGGAGACTGCTATGACATTGGCCCATTGTCCAACAAATACGCTAAGAGCACTGACGATATTCTTTGGCATCTGAAGACAACAAGCGACTCATTAAAATAAGGCTGACCTAGAAATGGACATCATCCAAGTGGGGCAAAGTAAGACGAAATGAAATGTAAAAACAAGTACATCAGTCTTAAAATCTTAATAACTGCAGCAAACAGAAAGAAACTAATAATAAAGCTATGCACATGTATTCAAACAATAATTCTATAGTTCCAATGTTCAGTGCACAAGGCATCAGTTGATGATGCACCAAAACCAAGCCATAATTAGGTCAATACCCAGGAAGTGAGTCCGCTAAGACAGACAGACAGCCTATGGAGGAGGTCTTAGGCTGAGACCAAAATGCTGTACAGGACTCTGCAGAATGAGCAAATGTGGAGAGAGAGTCTCAAAATCTAGGTCCGACATTCAAAACAGCTTGTTCACCAATAACAATTCTAGTTTTAAGATAACCAAATAAAGGTAATCAGATGACCTAGTTCAACAGTGATAAGTATGGGAGAATAAAAATTGATTTTAAGCACTGCGGTTGGCTAAAATTCAATATTTCATGAACAATAAGCCCAATTTGAAACACAGTGTTTGCTGAAAAGGAAGCCAAATCCAGTTATTTAAGTACAGAGGTTATACACATATTAACCACATACTGGTACATTTACATGATAATCAGTGTATTTATATAGCACATGCACATAAAACCACGTGACATGAAAAAGAAAGAAGGGAATAAAAACAGAGGAGTTAAACTGACCAGACTCAAACAGGCATTGTAAAAACAACAGAGGTCAATTAATTAAGTGGCATGATCTAACGATGAGATTCACATATCAACAATCATGAACAATCATATCACAAATGTAATGATGGCCTGGAAACAAAGATCATCTCAGCAGAGGCACAAACCTTCCTACAGCAAGACGCTAGGTAAGCACTCGGACGTCTACCACCTTTTTTCTCAGTTAGATATACTAGATGCATTACTTAACCCTTTTAGGCATATCGCCTTCCTTCACTTATTCCTTTTGGCATCAGATATAACTATTTTGCTGCATTACTTAATCCTTTATATGCAATATCTCCTTAATCAGCTGCATTAATCCTTAATCTCACTTAATCCTTTTGGCATTAGATACATTAGCCTTATCCCTTAAAATGCTTTGGCATAATCTGGTTCATTCTAGATGCTGACAATGTTCTGCTGTATTCCCCAGCTGAAATCAGTCTGGAACATAGAAGCCCGTGAGTGATTAGTGCCAGCTGTAACAGTTCAGGCCTGGATGTCATCAATTGGTGTCATCAACAGGCATAGGCTATGATAAACCAGGAAATGTGACCTGTTGCACTGAGTCTGAGAGCAACTTGTAGTTGTCTGTGATTTGAAAGAGGTTCTGGATGAAGGTTCACAGCTGGCTGACAGTGTGAATTCTCTATGCAGGTCCTCTTACTACCAACTGTACATAACATCTTAAGTTGATCAGCAAAGCATTCAACATTTTGTGACCCTGTCTTGATGCATCTGGATTTCTGCCTTGTCATTGCAGATCATGAAACATCAGTTGCAATATGTCATTGAATGGGCACAGATATCTCCAATTAACTTAAAGCAGCAATCTATTACGCTGGCTTCCCACCAAGCAAGGAATCTGATTCAAGATTAGTGTAAATGAGGAAGCTACGTGTTGGTTTGGTGAACTCCAATCAACAAATGCTTTGCTCTACAGTACAGGGACGTCTCTTTGACTCTCTGCCCCATTCACCTGATGACGCTAGTGCCTTCTTAAGCACTGGTCTGACTCTACTATTAAACAGTGCTCAACATATAATTTCAATGCATTCAGGCAGCTCTAAAAAGTGCTGTATAAGTGTTCACTTGCACTGCACTGCATACATGGACTCGTAATAAATTATATCTAATCCTTATTTTACTACGCAAGATACAAAATTTTGAATACTTATACTTAACCACAATTTCAAAATTCAAAATACAAACATTTCATAAAATATAACCTAATACTGTAACAAAATCATGCCACTAATGTCAAATACGTAACCTTGATTCTAAAATGAAACTCCAAATATTGTCATGAATGGCAATTCTAGAAGATATCTTTTTAATTGTTAATTAATACCTTCTAGCGTGCCAGTGCTAATGCACAAGGCATCAATCGATGGCACACCAAAACTAAGCCACAATCAACTCAATATCTTGCATCCTGAGGTATGTAACCTAAAACGCTGATTAAGTTGTTCAGTGCCTAACTAAGTATAATATAAGTGCACCATACTGAAATGTAGGTTACTCTAACACTAATTTATGTAGTGTACAATAATTGAATGCACTGAAACATACTTGGATAAATATACTGTAAACTAATGGAATGAACTGAAATGTAACATATCGTAGCAGAACATTGTAATGTAAAGAAGTAGCCTGGCATTACTGAAGTGTAAGCCAATTGAGCAGTCAACAGCAGAAGTTTTCGCTGATATGGTATGACGTGACGACCATGGCAATGACGACCTGGTAACCCACGTTTCACTGCCTGTTTCTCACCAGCAATGATAAACAACTGGAGAGTTAGGTGGCATGATGCCTCAAGTGGTGTGAAGTCTCAAGTGGTGTAACATCTGCAATTTGCTAAAGTGATCCAGGAGGCTTACTTTTTGCTTCCTGTGTAGGTCTGTAGCACAGTTCTTTACCTAATCAACGTGATTTGTTCGATGTAGATGAGACGAATGACCAGTTGATCGGGAGCCAAGCTGCCAGTCACCAGGTTTCCCCAATTTATCTAAAAATAACAGGCAGAATACTACATAGAAAAATTATTTCAATGGTTTTGCTCGTAACCAGATCTGACACGGAATAAAACTGAAGAAAGATCTCGTTTCAGTGTGTAGACTCTCACACTTTGAAGCCAACACATTCTCACTCCAAGACAGCCACATTTATTGGGCCCATCACCCAGACAGCTATGTTTAATGGGTCCACAGCTGGCCCTCTGTCTGCCACTTTTGGTGACCGGCTATGGGGCCCAATAAGCGTGGTTGTCAGGACAGTTAGAAGCTAAACAAACTTCAATGAAATTTTCACTAAGAGATCATACTTAACATTTTCTTTTATGATGTCCAAATGTTCTCACTGATACGAGTACCAGGGAGAATCACATAAATCTGCATTAGATTTATTCCAGAATATATGCAAATGGAGAGACTGCACTGGATGATTGTTTTGTTTTGAGCTCGACAAACAAAAATGATCACAGAATCTAATTCATGCATGTAGACCTTACATCAACACAGACAGACTATGCTGACTGATGTTGTCAAGTGTTTTGAATTGACAATGCACAAAAAGACGATCACATGACTGAATCTAATTTCAGCCGAACAGTCTGGCTATACTGCATACATAATAGCAAACCTCCTGATTAGATGTACAGCTGAGAATGAATCTCTCGAACTAAACCACTGCTGAACTACTTGCATTTTAACATCAATTTTGTCTCAGCCATAAACATTCTCGTCATACACATGTAGGCAAAACATTTCTCATAAATGGGCTGACCAAAGCTAAGGTTTCATGCAGAACTCTGAACATCTGTAATTTTACATCTTGGACAATTGTGAAACAAATTAGGGGTTTCAGTAGTAACACAGGAAAAATAATAACACTACTACAAGCTGTACCACAGTTCAAAAGGTATTTCAGGTCAAGCTTATGGACATAATAGTAACTTGTAACTTGCAACTTCTATAGTGCCGGTGTCTAATGCATAAAGGCATCAACCGATGGTCCACCAAAAACCATGCCATAGTGAGTCAGTCCAAAGAAATAGAGTGGCAGCCTGTGGTGGATATGCCAACTGAAAATATGACATAAAAGACTGAGCAGAATGAATAGACACGGGAAGAGAATTCCAAAATTTTGGTCCAGCAACTAAAAGAACTTGTCCAACAAGAACAGTCTTAGTTTTTGGCACAACCACAGAAAGACAATCAGATGACCTGGTTGAATAATGACAGGGCTGGGGAATGAGGACTGATTTTAAGAATTCTGGTTGGCCAGAACTTTATGTTTTATAAACCATAAGCCCCAACTCTGAAACAAAATCTTTGCTGAACAGGAAGCCAGTGCAAAGATTTAATTACAGAGGTTATATTTCGATGAGTCACTCGATTCTGAGGATTTAAGCCAATCATACTTCTTAAAGTTACTGTGGAGTGCTCAGTAATAGAAATTCAGTTTTCGACGCTTAAGGAGGATTTTATTAGCTGCCATCGAAGACTGCACCTCTTCAAAGGCAGTGGATAACAACTGCAGAGATCAGTGACAAGACAGACTATCAAAAGAAATGTAAATCTGAAGATCAGCTGCACAGCAATGATATCCTAGCAAATGATACCAAGTACTCTACCTAATGGTGTGGTGTATAATGTGAACAATGAGGACCATGAACTCCGTGGAAGACCACATGTCATCAAAGCACTACACGAATAATTACCATTTAAAAAATAGTATTAATTAGGTATGTTAATTTCAAGCCAACTTAATCCTAGTACTGCTGTCATGAGACCTAGAGAACACATTAAAAATGACTTTTGCTGTTACTAACACTTCATACTACATCTGACAGCTATGTTGATAAAATAGCGCTCAGGTTTTGACTTACAGTGCTTTGTATCAACTGTATTATCTCAACACCTACTGATACATTACCATAGATTTTATTTGGCCTGAAAATTTGCTTTAGCAACCTACTGGATGTTGCCAAGGTAACAGCCATTCTGCAAAACCATGTTATAACTGAAATCTCCATATATATATGAATCTGCTGATTGAATACAGAAGTAACTGCCCAGAAGCTACAGCATTGTCCAATTGCTTGCAAATGCATAAATTTACAACTTTGTAATAAAATATTATCTTTATATTTACAGATGATGTAAAGCCAAGAAGAAAAAACAAGACACAAGAAATCCCCCCCCTAGCCAATGCACTGTCTGCTCTTCTTTGCAGCACCAGCCAAATATTAAGCGATGGATTAAAAAATATCTTGAAAATAAAAAACAACCAGACAATCGGTCTGCGAGCATGGGGTGGATGGGGGTAAAGATGGCAAAGTGCAGGGTGCAAGACAAAGTGCTCCTGTCACATGCACAAATGGACTGGCAAGGGCTGGCATTTTGAGAAAATTGTCAATATGCGTCAGAATGGCTGCATCTGCGCAGTGCGGCAGATGGCTATATGAAGAAATGCCTTCAGGAAAGGTTAACTCAAGCAGCCTCTTAGCAACAGCTCTGCCACTGTCTTGAGAGCAATTTCGCTGGCGACTGGGTTTTCCGGATGCTTAATACAGACTACTGGTGTTCTCAGAAGGCTGTCATATCGAAGGGACATGAGGCATTACGCAAGGACCTCTATCCACTTCTATTATTGCAACCATTTTGACAAGAAAGCCAGTCTTTGAAAGTGATTTCAGTTCTGGTATTACTATTCCTTCACAATTCATCATAATCTAGAGGCTTGTCAACCATACTGCCATGAAAGACCTTGTTGGAAGCTATGGCACTTCACCCATAAGAGACATTCGTATCCAAACCATATTTTCTTGTAATAAATAGAATGCCAATTCCAATATATTCCAAACATTTTTCCATGACACGCTCTATTGAACTTCAATAAAACATATTACCAGTGCCGGATCTAGGAGTGCCTGCATGGGGGAGGGACAAGAGCATTTCCTGTGTGGTGTCACATTCTTTGAGTCCAACATGCACGAGTCTGGTCTGAGGGGCGCCGGCATATAACCAAGGGGGACGGGCCGCGCCTATCACTAAATACGCCACTGCTTATTACACTGTCTGAGTTCACTGGAAAATAAGAGGCCATCATCGATTCACAAGTTAAGGCCTAGAAAATGAAGCAGCAAGCACTTGAAACTGTTTGCCACCTTGTCTGCAAGAAATAAAATGAATCTTTCTTTCGAGATCTGTTCCTGACTTCCTTAATTGTACACATACACATTTGTTCATTCATCCACTCATATTATTATTATTAATCACATACTTACATAGCACTAATTTATGAATTTACTTCAAAAGTGCAGGTAAATGGAAAAAGATATCTTCAATTGTTTGCAAAAAGAAATAAGAGAAAGAAAAGGGTCCCTCAAAGCTGGTGGTAGTGAACTCCGTAGAGATACCTCACAAGCACAGACATACAGCAACCTGTAATTTCTGTCACTTCTGTGATTACTTTTAATTCTATTCTATTTACCTTAAACCTATGCTGCATTTTGCACTGACTTCATAAGAGACTATAAATAATGCAGCACTATCTCAGGTACTTAATTTGGATCTAGTCCAACGTATTAGTAATCAGAATCATTCAACCAGCACAGTGGGGCACCATTAAAATTATTTTGGAATAACTACACTGAGATTCTTTCACTTCATAAATGTAAACGATGCTGTGAAGTTCAAGTAGGGCTCAGACAGGTGTTGTGGCAAAGACCATGGCATATCCTTACAATGGATCCAATTTAAATTCCTGGCAATGGCAGAAATTTACTACAAGGAAATTTCAGTTTCATAGTCTCCACTCCTAAAGCCGATTCACAAACTGGTCTCTTGTGGGACATAAGTAAGTAAGTAACTAATGCATTTGTTAACACGCCAAAAGTCCATCGACTGAGCGAGGAATCATAGGCGTAGGTGGATCACAGCGGTCAGACAATAAAAGCAAGACGATATAAATAGGTCTTAAGCTGCTTTATGAATATGTCTAAGGAGATACTGTTGCGAGTGATGTAAACAGAAAGACTATTCCAGATGACTGGTGCAGAACTGCTGAATCCACATCAGGCGAATTCAGACCAATAGTATGGAAAGGTTACGGAAAAGTTCTGCCAATTTACTTGCACCCTGCAAAATCTTACACCATCCACATGACTTCAATCATACTTACATCTAGAACTTTTAAAACCTTACTGCTTTTTAGTTGTGCATATAGCAGTTTTATGATTAAAACTGTTGAAAATTAAGTTTGAATGTTTCCAAAGAGTCAAACTGAGTAGGAATTGAGACAGTCATGATGGAAAGATCCAAATTAGATGATCAGTAGAGTGAAAAGTAAGACTAGTAGTATATGATAAAACCCTGGTGTGACTCTTGGATATTTCACTATCATACACATGAACTGATCAGTAAAGTTACCTCTGATATGTGGCCATATGTCAAGAATATATTTCAGAAGTTCGATGTGTTTGGAGAAGTTCCACGTCTGTCCCTGGGACAGATTTGCCTGGGAGCCAGGGCAGAGAAGAATCGGACCAAAGCAGACCGCTAGGTTAGCTATAGACATCTTGTTGATATCTGCCTTGAGGCTGACCTGTCTCAGGTGATCAAGAACTGCTGCCAAAGTCTCCTGACAAAAACAATTAGCAAAAATGACTCAGTCTGTTCACAAGAAACCAAGAAATACACACATATTCCATACAAGTACATGCCACACAAAGAGCATAAGAAAAGACTGGTAAACGTAAGGTAAAGTGTATTGCAAACCATTACACTCCACACAAGTTCTGAAATCAAAGTTGTAACAGTAAGTCATGGCACATTCCATAAACTGCAAAGGAAGATAACTAGTAAAGGTACAATCAAAAGGTATTTCAGTTGAATGCAAGTACCAGTAAGATAACGTTTTTTAAAAATGTTGTAAGGGTTGTAAGTGAAATGGCACTAATAAAGCATTACCTTTTTGACTTAATGTGTATTCATCTCAAAAACTGTATAGAACATAGAAAACAGATCCTTTCAAAGGGTTCTTCTTATAAGGTAATATCCGGAAAAACACAAGCAACCCAGACCAACACACTTTACACAAATTACACAATCATAATCTCAAGATTCCTACAGTGTCCAGCAAAAGCCAAGCCGTGGGAACCAGTTTATTCATACTGTAGGCACCAACAAGAAGAGTGCCGGTAGTGAATAATAACCACAATTGCAATAGTTAAGAGTAACAGTAATAAACAACCACAACTGCAATAGTTATAAAATTAAACAGTAATAAAATACTAAATATAATAATAAGATATGGGTATACATGCACATATAAATATCACTTTTCTAAGAACCTCTTAAAAGCACTGATAATAACAATGATAATAAAGGTAATGTACAGTAGTTGCTCGTCTTTGAATGTACGCCTCCATCAACATCTGTCCTCAGGGGCAGAGGCCTCTGGTTGAAGGCTTTCTTACCTGTGGAGATTTGTCAGGCTTCAGGCTGAGAGTCAGACCAGATATTTCAGATCATCTACCTACTAATTCGTTCATCTCTGACTCCGTTCTTCCATTTAATCAAATAAGTTCTACCTTGTGCATCTGTAATTTAAAGAAAAAGGCCAGTGAGCCCACGGTGTTGGGTTCATGACAGATAAATAAACTGGAAATGACAAATTCTTATGATAGAACCGAATCTCCTCAGGGAGCACATTGAATGAAGGAATAAAATTTAAAGTCAGTGACTTGAAACTAACCTGTCAAGACGATGGGCCTTGTGTTTATACATTGTCAGCATCACAATGTCTAATAAGATCTGAACCACCTAATTCAATTCAATCATTCATTCTCTGATAATTGTGTGTCAATCAATCATTACCTCTGTCCAGTCTGATCCAATAGACTGAGCAGTGAGAATTTACTCAATGCATGCCCGCTGAAGATGAAAATGGCAGGTCTATTCCTTTACTGTTGTAGAGTAGCCAAGTCAAACACACGTTAGCCCTGACAAAGCTTTGGGAATTCAATGTCCTCTTCTATGCACTTAGCTGATTCTCTGTTGTCATTCAGGTACAGACCAAAGCTCATCTTTTTTGAACTGCTAATCCCCTTTATCCAGCCTTCTAGTCTCAGATTTTGACCTCAGGTGTGCAAAGGATTATCAACATGGACTGCAATTTCACTGTGAAGTGCATATCGATTGATGCCTTTTGTCATGACAGAAGTCTTTAGACTGCAGAAGTCTCCAGATCAGTCTGGATTAGATCACTAGAGATTTAACTCTTGCATTGAGAGTTTGATCCTTCGCATTTCATTTCAAATTATAAATAATAATAATTATAATAACAATAACACAATAATAATGATAATAATAATAATAATAAAAATAATAAATAATAATAATAAAAACAAAAAAATAATAATAACATAGTAAGTAGCATGGCACGTGGTTGATACAAAATGTAACTGAACATTTATACAACACTTCTTAATTGCATCTGTAATGTAAAATTATGAGAATTAGTGTAGAATGATCAGGTGAATCCTATAAGTGGTTTTAAGGCAACATCCTGAGGTATGTAAAGTAGTGAGAATCAAACTTTCAATCTGGTTCAAGGATTGGCCTTAATGATCAGTTTCACAAGAAGACAAAATTTATAAGTAGAAAGCGACTGAAAATTTAAAATCAAAACATCCGCTAGACTGCCTCTCTGCCCAAATTCAAAGAAAGTCAGTCAAACTGAAATCCCAGTCTGTGATCCACTCCCCCACAAACCCAATGCTGCAGCAGATCTGTTAAAACAGGCTGCCAAATAGAAACCCAAACGCAGATGGACAGACAGCAGCCTTGGCCCCAGACAAAACAACATTTATTACAGAAAAGCTTGAAAGCGCCATCTTTCTTCTGCCTCTAGCCCAGAAGACCCAGACCTAGTCCCAAAGAAATAACAGGGGCTTAAGTCAATCATCAATCGGGCAACTGCAGAAGGCGCTCCCTTAAACCGACCGACAGAGGCACAAAACAAGACAAAAACCAATGTAATTAACTCATATGATATTAATCAGCGTCCACTATTCAGTATTGATTCTCGTCATCGTTGTCATCATCCTCCTCCTCCTTCATGTCATGCATCAGTGATTTATCGTCCATCGACTTGCTGGTAGTGATAATGCAACGTTAGAGAAGCTGTCATCTTAAATTAAGAGCAATACATGAACTTCTTACTCACTCAAACCAAATCAAAAGCAGCAACTACACAGAAAAACTAATGCCATCCAGTTACCTTACAAAAGCCTACCTTACAAAGACAATAATATGATAGCAACAAATTATGTAAAGCATTGTTAACACACTCTTATACATGCATAAAGCTGATCTAATCTTGAATAAACTGCCGTGTTTGAAACAGACAATATGAAATACATCAACAGTCTAAAATAAACTAAAAATAGTAACGGTCGAACATACAGGTAATTTAAAAACTTCCACAATTCCCCACAATACACACAGATAATTGATAAGTAAACCTGGATATTCACTGTGTTGGTGATAGCTACATAGGCTGTTATTGGCAGGTCTTGTTCATTTTGGCCGCTGGTTCATTATTTGCGGAATTTGTTCAACAATTCTTAAGCGTTCAGAACAGCTAACATATAAGCTTGCATTCTAGAGTAATTTCTTAAGCCTGCCTTGGAACACGTGCACTTTGGGATGGCTTTCAGACACCTTAGACACTCATATTTACAGTTCTCTTGAGAGACCCTTAAAAGGCATTTTGCAAAAATATTTCATTTATACACGCAATCCTCATATCAAAGCCCGGCCACATCTTGAATTGGTCTACTTATACAAGGCTGAGTGGTTCACATATGAACAGTTTCAACTGCCAGACTCACATATACATCATCTAACACAAGGACATCTTGGATCTGGTCATTCACCATGGAGAGGTTCTGCAACAAACCTGTCAGCTACTTATGACTGTCTGTCCTCTACAGATCTAGTGCTATGTGGGATATCCAGATGCAGCGCTTACGACCATCAGTCCAGGAAGTGCCAGTCCTTGTAAGCGCTGCAAATGCTTCATTCAAGATGCTTCAGTTGGTAGTCGTTATTTCTCGTCCTCAATGCAACAAGGACCAAGAACTCTGAACGTGATGTCAACGGTCAAGCACTGAATTGTAATTGTTATCGTAAGCTCGAGATTTCTACAGCGCCCAACGAAAGCTAAGTCACGGGAACCACCTTGTTCACAGGGGCTCAGTCAAAACAAAATCGATAGGCAGGAAGAGTTTGGTTCCAAGTCAAGATCTAAGAGTCAGCAGGCAGATAGTCAGACCGCTATGGTGGGTGGTGTTTGGAATTGAACTGGAAAGTGAGATAAGAGGAACAGGAAGAATCAGGTTAGGATTTGTGGAAGAGGAGTGTTTTCAATTTCCAGTGAAAACCTCCATAGAAATTGCAAGAGGTGAAGTGTTGTTGAAGGTATTTATTGGTTGGATTCGACTTAAGTGTGATAAGCCCTTGATTAGTGACTTCCAGTTATCTGACCATAATCTGCTTACAGAAGAACTTGCCATGCTTAGTTAACTCTAGCATCATTTTGGCTAGTAAGGAGTCCTTTGCGAGGTGCTTAGAAGGCACTGTAAAAATTTTCAGTTACATTACAGTGTGTTACAAAATCCAATACAGTCTGTGCTGACCATATAAGTTAGGCATTACATCTTTATCATTAGCTAAGGAAATACATTACCAAATGACAAGGACATGATACCTTTGTAGGATTCACCTCAAAGTCAACCCGACTAGCATCAACCAAAGGGGTCCCCGATCTGTGCATGGAAGGCATGATGGGGGCAATGCAGAGGTGGAGCAAAAGGGTGGAAAACACTACAATTCAAACCTCAGTCCCCCAGAAGGGGGCACTCGACCAGTGGAGAATCAACCCTATTGGTGCTAGAGTTATCGCTTGAGGCGTGGTGGGGCTGTGGCGGCTTCAGCAGAGGTGGGTCAAGAGGGTGGAAAACACTAGGTGAATTCAAACTGCCCTTTTGCATCCACTACACTTCTCGCGTGCAGCTAAGATAAGACTGTTATCAATACTATGAGCTCTGCGGTGACTGTTTTATCTCTTCATTCATGACTGAATCCAGTCAACCATTTGCCAATCATGCTGTCTTCAGCATCGTCACAGATTGGACGAGAACAGAAATGTGCGAAACATCAAGAACCTTGATTTAAAGGAGACTTATGCTCATGGCATGATAACCAGCCGTTAGAACCACTGTCATAGCAACAATACCCAGCTGGCATTAGACTCACTCTCTGCTGCTGCAGCACCAGCAGCTGATTCAGAAGGAGCACAGCACTAGTTGCAGCCGCAGTGTTAATACCAGTGCAAGAACCAGTTGCAAATGAATTACTAGTAGCACTAACACTAGGATATGAATCACCACCATCACATACAGGAATCACTGACAGCTAAAGCACCAACAGCGAGTGCACCAGCCGAGGAGTCAACTGTAGCAGTAGCAGCACTTACAAGCAGATGAATCACCAGCATCACCCTAATACCACCAACGGCAGCACAATATCTTCATCTGCAACATAAGCATCTTACGCATCCACCGCAGTGGTAAAACAGCCACAAAGCCAGCAAAACTAGCAGTAGTAGTACAAACCACCATCAGCAGCAAAACTGTCACAAGCAGAAACATATGAAGCACCTTAATTAAATTTTCCCAGTGCCTGTGCACAGAAGGAAATAGGGAAGCATGTGGTAATTTCTTTTTCCTAGGCACTGAGCCAGCAAGGGACAAATCAAAAAGCCCAGTGAATCACTTGACATCTCATACTGAAACCAAATTCTACTGCTTGGTGACAGCAAGGCAACTGTACACAAACAACTCAACCAAGGTCTTTAAACAGCATCTTCTCCAGAGATTTGAATCTGCAATCGGTGGCTGCCAAGGCAAGACACACATCAACTGGGCCACTACATCACACCAAAGGAATTATCAGCATCAGAATTACCACCACCAGCTGTCATCAATTATGCACAGGCGATGCTGATCATCACAGCCTCACGATACAAAAAAACTGTTACTGGCAAAAGCGCTGTGGACTCGCGAGCCAAATGCATTCCAACAGACCGCTGTCATAACTGAATGTTAAATGAGAATCAGATCGTTGCAATGGCAGACTTTGTAACCTGCGGCCCATCTGTCATGGCATCGGTCTAAGTAGCTGGCGTCATGCGTCTATGTGACTGCAACGCCTTATCAACGCGTTTCCAGCATTCGCCAGCAGAATGGCATAAAACAATCACCATGGAGACCAGCCACACAGCTGAAAGTCACAGTTGTTAAATGTGATATGTGTCAGTGGATGAAACAGTGGCACCTGGCTGAATAATTTCAATGTGCCAAATGGTAAAGAGCTGCGAAAATCTTTTCAAATTTTCAGTGACTGGGCTTCAAACCATCGACTTAATCTATTCAGTTCAATCACAACAGCACTTGAATGGTCATGGTTCTAAACACACGATTCTATCAATGGCATCTGTAACTCACACTTTCAATTTAGCATAAGCCATACACCTCTGCCACTAATCTTCATGCTCTCTCTACAAAATCGTCATACTCCTATAGGCCCTTTCTGGCCAAGATAGCAGACCAGTATTTAGCAGCTCTTTCAGTTACATGTGATACTTGAATGACATACATGACTTGGACTAGGCAAACTATTCAATTTTTTACTGACGGGATTATTACCTTTGCTTATGAATTTAAACTCAAAGATTTGGAATACGATCTGAAATCCAAGGGTTGTGAGTCGAGATTAAAGGCTAAGGTATTCTAGATTTGAGGAAAAAATTATATTTGGGATTTACCTAAAACTGAAATAAAAACATAGAGCTAGAGCTCCATAAGCAAATCAAGATTTCCAAGCCCTGCTTGATTCATAGCTGCCTGTGTTGCATGCAGTCTCACTGCATTAATGCTTCATAAAGTTTCCAAGAGCAACTAGAATCTCTGAATTCTCAAATCATTGTACACAGAAGAAACTAGAACCAGCATCTGGCCAACCACACTCTGTAAACCCAGGTCCATTTGATGGGAAAACCCTGACCTACCATGATGCATAATATTATGCAAACGGTTGCCATGGATATGGATGAATGGCAGCAAGAAATGGTGCTCGGTGCTGTACAGCGAGCGATGCCGCAGATGACGAGGAAAGAAATCCAGTGGAGTTTCTACATTATCCTTCGATGACAAGCACTTCATAATGATGTATTGCAAGTAAACAATATGTGGAAACAATTTCCTTTGCAGCAGCTAAGCCTCCTCTATAAGAAATGCCCAACAGCTGCACTTACAGTAGCATAAGTACTTGTAGCAAACAGGTCCATCCGTTAGTCCTTCCAAACTGCCGCCTGTCCACCATAAGACGCATCAGGAGAATTTTTTAAACAAACTAGTACCCGCACCAATATCATCAATAGCACCAGCTACACTTATAGCTGTAAGCACGACCAGTCCCAGTTTGCACTGGAAATGGTAGCACTCTCGATGAAGCTCATTTTCCAGGCAGATTTCACTGGGTTCTTAAGAAATGTAGAGGCTTACCTTTACATTAAAACTAGCCACCAAACACTTCATACTCCTTCTACTGAGTAAAGGAATGCAATATCAAATGTCAGCTATGAATAAATTTTCAATGGAAATCATCTTCCGGCATTTATTAGTGGATGCCTTTCAGTTCTGTCAGTATCACCGACTAATGAATTAAGACATTGTATACAGTATTATGTACATTTGTTCATAAATAACGTGTATTTCCAAAATTTTGTACAGTGTTTATAGCAGCAAGGGTATTTAGACTATAGTGAAACAGAATGATTGTTAACAGACAGTTTGAAACGTTCTATTCAGACTTCATTTCTGAATGAAATATCCAGAAGAGAAGACAAAATGAAGACAATCCAGACAACATTCATAGGCACTAAAAAGAAAAATGTCCATTTACTTTACACCTGACCTTAATCAAACTCCTGACTCAGGCAGTGTTTAACCTTCACCTGCCAACTGGAACACGTCAAGATGCAATTTTCATATCAGAACTGCATTATATATTATTTCACAGAAGCTGCACATCAAAAATGATTATAGAACTCCTTTTGGCACTTTCTACTTGTGCGTGTGTGTTGTGTGCGTGCGCACATGCATGTGTGTGTGCAAGTGTCTGCTGATGAAAACTGTGCATCACTGGCCTGCAGATGCAACTGATGTTCTTAACAAACCATAATATCAAATACACCAGCAATGAGTGATAGATTCTTAAGAGATCCTATGTGAAATTCTATTCACATCCAACAGAACTTCCTCACATGCTGTCTTTGCAAAGCCACATCAAGAACCACCTTATAAAGGGGTTTTATTACAATGAAGTCATTTTTACCGCTGAACTAAAGATTGGATCGAGGTAGCAAACCATGTTATATCAAAAGCCATGTGATAATGAAACATGTTACAAGGAGGCTCTGGTGTACAACATTTATAAAACATGACAAAGCAACAGAGTTCTTTGTGACACTAGCGCAATAAGGAGGATTTCTGACTGACCTGGTTGACTTTTGGCCAGCACTCCATGATCGTCAGCACTAGCATGGCATTGCCCTCAACATCTCCAGGCAGCTGGACACTCAAGGCGTCCATCAGCATCTGATGTAAGGCAGTCGTACACAGCGGCTCTGGCAGCTCACGCAGGAAGTCCTTCAGTATCACTGTACACACAAATGCAAAGATCGTAATTGTAATCGTAATCGCAAGATTTCTACTACGCCCAACGAAAGCCACGTCACGGGGACCAGCTTATTCACAGGCGCTCAGTTAAAACCAAATAAATACGCAAAAGGGGCTCAGTTCCACGTCAAGATCCATAGGTCAGGCAGAGAGACAGCGTCGTGGCTACAGTGGGTGATGTTTGGGATTGGAGTGGAAAGAGAGACAAGAAGAGGAAGACGAGTCAGGATAATATCTGTGAATGAAGAATGTTGGCAAAAACATCACATGAATGCAACAAAAACTGGCTTCACAACTTTACTGCATGAAGTGTGCCAATAGGCAAATCAAACTCCTTACAATTAGAAAATAATTAGATTAATTCTTTACTAAGACACAAAATTTGATAGAAACTGTCCTTGGTAAAAAGGTTATAAGGTTCATGTTTTCAAATCACTGCTCTGATTGTGACATTTTATCTGCTGAAACATTTCATTGATGACCCTGATATTTTCCAAAACGATATTCTTTTTAATGCCTTTTTCCATGCTGAATTATTGCTTTGACCATTTGCCAGCATGACTTAGCTGCAGACCTGCTTCAAAGGAATGGCATCCTATTAACATATCTGCAAAAGGACTGAAAATCTTATATGGAAAGAAATTCTGGGAGAAAAGTAAACTACAATGCACCTCTGGGCGTGAGGATGCCGGTTCGCATCCCAGTCATGGCCAATTTCAGAGATTTGAATCTTGAGCTAGCATGTTCCCTACATGGGGACTTTAAAAGGCGTGGCACCCATTCGAACGGGCAGCGATGGTGAAGGGTCTCACCCTATTAATTCATTGAAAAATGAGCAGGGTCAAGGCCATACGACTGCTATAGAAAAATGTGTACATTTACATTCACAACTGAATTTCCAGTCAAACAGTATTCTATACTAAACAAATGTCAGCTAACTGCATACACTCACTCGTACGTGGAGTACGCATAGACATAAAATTCCTGACAACAAAGCACATTCACTGCCACCCAATGCCTGATAGTTCTGCCTAGATACATCACAAAAGAACGCTATCTGGGTATCGGTCACTGTTGGCATGTGACAACTGATGGCTACAGGAATTAATAATTAGCAACTTCTAATGCGCCGGTGTCTAATGCACAAGGCATCAACCGATGGCACATCAAAACCAAGCCACAATCAGGTCGATACATTACTGCCCGTGGTTACATTACTGCCCGCTGTGTTCAGGCACTACTTTCAACAGTGTAGAAGATTACATCATCAGCATAAATTCTGTAAGCCGTCTTTATTTGCCAATGCTTATAATTTAATGAAATTTATTCTGTTGTCAATGCAGTTATTTTAATGCAGTAAGTCTACATACAATCTGGCCACATACAGCCTCAAGTACACACAAATTTATTTATGTTTTTATTTATTTATTACTGCCTGGGAAAAATAATGAGTCCCTTGTTCCAGTCACACGGCACAGGAACTGGATGAAAAGATTTGTTTTAAATGGAGTCGGCCAAAGACCATTGCCATAAACCCGTCTACAGAAGTTAAGCTCATAGTCCCAGTGCTACAGCAGGAACTGGTCCTTAACAACTGACCTACACTGTAAAAATATGTGGTAAGTTCCACCAATTTTGGTGGTTCCTTGGGTCAATCAATACTTCAGTGAAATATCCACCTTTTCACAGGGTGGAGCCAACCTACCAACTACAGGTGGTAGAATAGTCCACCACTGCAAAAAGGAATACTCCACTACTTATTGGTGTAATGGTCCACCATTGCAAAGGTGGAATGCTCCACCGAATATTGGTGGAATGGTCCAGTAGCACATCCACTGATGTCCATTGAAGTCTGTTTTGAAGTTCTGTTACATCTAGCTCCTCTGTATCCCTTTTAGTTAAAACAGCCGAAATACAATGGGTCAGATTATTTAGCTGCTTTATATTCAGCCTGTGTATAGTAATCGTAATCATAATTCCGAGATTTCTACAGCGTCCAACGAAAGCCATGTCACGGGACCTGCATATTCACAGGCATGAGTATGCGTATGACTTGTTGATTAACTGAAGATAAATATTTGGATAAAGTGGTGTCTTTCATGTGGATCTGTAAGAAAACCTGTTAATAATAATAACAACAACAATAATAATAATAATACAACACTAGTACTGCAAAGCTGTTAATTTTCAGAAAGAGCCAATCGAGCATCCTATCACTTATTTTCTGACAGGGTCATTTGGCACTAGAATCTTTTATCATGGCAAGTCTTTCCAATTATTATTTAATAATAGCTCTGACAGATACATTCTCCAACATAAAATTCATGTGCTAAATTCAGCAGTGCTGGTGGGAAAATCCATCTTTTACTACGATTATCAAGACTTACCACCCTCGGTTATACAATGTTCGATTTTCCACCCAGGCCACATCCATTCCACTGACAGGTGGAATTGTCCACCACAAGACCACCTTTTATTTTTACTGTGTAGAATGAAAGGAGTCAGTCAGCCATGCCTCAACGTCTTGTGATTTGCAGATTAGTCAAACAACAACATCTCGTGGCTTATCTACGGACTACCCATCCACCGCCAGCCACTAGAAACCAGTGAAGGTCACAGCCAAAAGCCCTGTAAAGGCTGAGAGGGGCCTGATCAATAGCGACTCTTCCCTAGAACACATCATCTGCTAAGGTAAACAATTGGAGGCAGGGAGGCAGGACAAAAGAGAGCGGCGACAGGACACTCACAGCAGCTGCAGCAGCAGAAGCATCAGCAGCAGCATCAGCAGCAGCATCAGCAGCAGCAGGCATTGGTCGCTCTCGTCGCCGTCGTATTGATCCAGTTTGCTAAGAATAGGAAATTCACACGTCTGCTGCAGCCCACTGCCACCATTAAGCAACCGATCATACACTTGCCATTTACATTATTAAACAAAGATGCCAGCTAGACTGTTGCTGTACACAGAATCACAAACGCCTCGGCTAAACGGAGTCTCTAATGCGATAAGTGCTGCCCAAAAGTGCTAATGAAAATCTTGTGTAACTAATCAGAATTCATTGTGTCTATAACAGTAAATCCTATTGTTTGGTGTTAATAATATTTATGTGCAATCTGTTTTTTCTCTCATTTTTCTACAGTGTCAGTGTCTCTAGTGATAAGCCATCAATCGATAGTGCTAAGTTGCTTCAGGTCTCTAAACATCATCTGTTTCAGACAAGGCTTTAATCTGCACATTCTGTTTTACCAGGCGAATGATGCTCAACCAGTTGTCTATTCTGAGACATGTAAAAGAAGAGCAATCCTGTAAGCTAGCCCCAAGGGGCATGAAGCGTAAGCGACTTCATTTTCTTGGCCTCGGTAGATGAGGGCAGGTGGCCAGTCCTCTCCCTCACCGGGCTGATTTTCCCACTGACAGTGTACAATCAGTGTATTCATTATAGCACAGTCGGCCAGAGGAGGGATGCCGAAATCTCCCAAAATAATTTCCATACTGGTGGGGATTAAACCCTCAACTTCTCAGTTTACAGTCCAGCATGCTAACCACTAGATTAACACGCACCCCTCTGAGATACGTAATAAGTCACAAAAGTAATAAGTACTTAGCTCTGAAGTAACCAACGTTCCTTCTAAGCCCAAAATTAACCGCATAGACTTCTTAACTTGCTGGCAGAAAGATCGCTGTGTAAGATTTTCTATTGCCTGACCATACTTGCAGTGCATGATGCCCGAAAACTGCCGTGCGGCTACACAGCTTAGTGAAAACATTGGATATATAGCATTTAAGCACCCTTTAGCCTTTGTAAGATGGACATAGCAGCAACTGTAAGGAAACAGTCTGGTCTTCTGTCACTGCATCAAGGGTCTAAATCCTCTTAGACAAGAATCCGCTGTAAGACATCCAGCACAATATGACAGTCAAGGCAGCTTTGTCACATTCTATTTTATATCCGAAATGTTAGGTAAGGCAATGAGATCAAGTTCCAAGCTCAGTGACAGTTGAAGTCTCAACTTAAAACAATTATCTTTACTCTCAGTCATAGCAAGGTGTTACTACAAAAATAATTTATCAGTAATTTATCACACACTGCGACAACGAGTAGCACTGCACTTCTCCCTTTCCTCTGTAGTTTTAGTAGCCTGGAGCCACTTCACCAGCTGCCATGGTGCACTTCTTTCCCTACACCTTCTTTTCTTTTTCACATCTTCCGGAGTAGTAAAGTGACACCTGCATAGGAGTGGTCTCCAGAATTAATCAATACAATGTGAGGCAGCCTTGCTTGTCATACTGCGCTGCTTGTCTTTGCATGTCTCTCCCATCTGCTTTGCAGTAATACAGTAGTATTACAGTTACTGGGGGCATAAATTAGATTTCCACCCTTTCAACTACCTCCCTTCCACTCTAAAGGTGGGTTTGTTATAACAGAAACCCTGTCAGTATTTGCTCACAGAGTTATCTGGGTCGGCTAAAACCATGGCATACCTACTGTCAACACTACTGAGGGTGGAACTCAGTCTCATTGCCATACCCAAGATTTCCAGTATGCCACTGTGAGACTATGCAAGATATGCAGGCCTTGACACTTTAAAGACGTTAACTGTAGAATTGGAAAGCACATCTTGCACTAAAACTATGGTGCAACACTCAACACTCACCAACATGTGATGATTTCCACATAAAAATTGGGTCACATCCCATTTAACACAAAGACAAATCATCCAACTTCACAATATGGCAACTACTGCGGATAATTGGTTTTAAACATCATGCTCTACACCAATAGCTTTCAAATGAGGGTCCATGTTGATTTGTTTGGGATAACAGGCATTGCTTTAATAACGTTAGGTAACTGTCATACATAATCATTTCCAACAATCCTCGAGCCTTCTGAAATGGTTGAGTATCCTAAGCAAAATTAGAATTTAAACAAAAGCTGCTTTTACATAACTCCACCTGGATAATTGGGATTTACCCACATTCAGCCCTTGTAACCCCTATCGCTCAATGCTTGACTGTGTCAGATCAACAGGCGTCCATCACGTACTCGGTACAACATTTCATATGACCTGTGAACCCAGTAAGCATAACTTTCCCACAAGCAGTGGTTCATTGAGCAAATGGCGCTCCAGAACAGTGCTCAGGAACCAGAAGCCATGAAGTAACATCAAAATACCAGATTAGAACAGACAGATAAATCCAGTCAAGAGACCACATATCCTAATTAGACATGTGCACGCATCACCAGCCATAACCTCTGCCGCTAATTGTGTTCCACAATCACATAACACGAGGACTTTTTAGCACACCAAATATGCTAAGCCAGAGTCAGCCTGTCACGGCAGCAGGTCTCGTCGTATCACGGAGATGATGGTACGGAGTCGAAGGCATTATATGGATGAAATGAACTACAAAAGCGGAACTCCAAATGCACAGGACCGGTAATCCACGCAGGGAATGTGGAAATCAATACAGGCACGCACAAAAGAACAAGGTTTCAGGGCAACAGCCGAAAATGATCAATATCCATCATCAGAGAACAGTAGGCTGGATCCAAGGCAGAGCCAACGCATTGAAAACGTCTGACTATTTACTAATTTGTATAGTCTGAATGCATACAATAGGGCAGAAGCACATTTTTCTATCGTGAGGTTACTGCTCCTCAGAGAAATCTAAATGTAATGATGCATCCAGAAGCAAGCAGAAAACTCGGGCTATGAACAATGGTGAGCGGAATAATTCAATAACATGCCAGAAACAAAACAAATTACTACAGCAACCTTCACCATTATTAAGTACAGTATCTGTATAGTTTTGTACAATTTTATAAGGCATTATGTCTTAATTATCTGCACAGGTGATGGTTCTGAAAACTAATGGAAACACTGGCCATGTGATCCATTGTTCTTATGCTAATCAATCACTCATCACCACACTGCCTAGCTTGATGGCTACCTTGTCAGTGGTACCGTGGTGCATGGCTTGAGAACTAGAAACCTTGATTTGTGAGCAGCACAAAGGCCATCTTGAGGCAGCCATTGTAATCAAGTGCTGTTTTACATGAGTGTCTAAATTCTGCTTCAGTGTGCCATACGAAGCAGTCCTCAGCAGAAGTCTTGAAAGGGCATGTATACACACGTGTGTGCGCGCGAACATATGCTGTTGCATTAAATTTTATTACATTTGGCTGGTTGTCCAATCACTCAACTGCTCTTTCTGCATCAAATGCCATAACAATTGCTTTAACAACATTACGGTACTTCAACTTAAAAAAATAGGTGAACTTTCCCTGACCATGACGCCCGTATTCTCTATCACAAGAAATTAAATCAGCCTTATAAGAACCAATCCAAATATAAGATCAAGCCTACGAGTACACCTAAACTGCCTTGATATCCAACTTTTTTAGCTGTTTCAGATCAGACACATCAGATGTTTACTCAACAGAGCAACTGATGTCATTGCAGTCTTGCCTGAAGATATTCCTCTGACATTTGACTTCATCTCCAAAGGCCACCTCTCTGTTGCCAAAGTGGACTGACCAACTGGACTCTGACCGGATTTGCCACCAGGCTTTCTTATACATCAAATGATGTCTAGTATCAAATGATGTCATGTATGGCACATCATCCACTAGATGAAGTTATAGAAATCATTATCTACAGAAGATTCAGTGAACTACCTATATGAGATTCTTAAGAGATACTCAGATAACCAGTACAACGTAAGATTATCAGCCAAAAGTAAAAGTTACAATTCTATGCTGATTACAAAAGAGACCTCAACTGATCTAATTTATCTCATCTGGAGATTTCTATAAAATGTTTATTTACTTATTTCTGTAAAAATGTTTGCTTACTTTACCTTTTATCACATTACATTGATGGAGCAAAGGTGCACAAAAAGCAGCAGAGTTCTCCCCCAAGAGTCAGACAAATGAATCTTCCTAGCATGACAGATCATCACAGAAACCTGTGTTCAAAATACTGCTTAAATAACTAAAGACCTTAACTTTCTGCATGTAATGTCACTCACATTGGATAAAGTCGCCCCTATTCACATCTGCTATCGGTGACCCTCTAAACCTATAACAAGGTGGCTTTCCTTGGAGGCAATAGAGGCAAAGAGAGAACGTCGTCGACTAGAGCAAAGATGGAAAAGTTCAGGCCTTGATGAGGACAGACAGCGTTACCATCATCAGTGTCGTCTCACAAACAAGATCATAAATGACTCTAGGAGTTCTTACGACTCCAGCCAGCTGAAAATTGCTCAGACCTCTCGTGACCGATGGCGCATCTCTCAGCATCTTCTGGATTCAAAGGATACTGTCACCTGCCAACGCTCAGAACAAGAAAACCAGAATCTATGTGCTGACTTTGCTTCATTTTTTGCCAACAAAATTAACAATCTCAAATGTAAAATTGCTCAGTGTTCTAGTTATCTAACTCGGAATGACTTGCTACTTGACTCTGACTTCTCTGGTACTGCCTTTGATGACATTCCACCTGTCACATACTTTGAAGTCCTGTCTCTTCTTAATCACACTGTTCCTAAGTTCCCTCCAGTGGACTTCATACCAACATCACTCACTGTCTCTTGCTCTGATGTTAACTCACATCTGATCACACACTTGGCCAACTTATCTTTTGTTGAAGGCTGTTTTCCATCAAGTTTTAAATCAGCATTAGTTACGTCTTCACTTTAAAAAGCTGACCTAGACACCAACAACCTCTCAAATTTTAGACCCATCTCCAATCTCAATAACATTTCTAAGATTCTTGAACGTCTCTTCCTTGCACGGATTAAGAAACACGTCACTTCATCTCCTAACTTCAGTCTTTACCAATGAGCTTACCATGAAGGCTACTCAACTGAAACTGCTCTCACCTTCACACTGGACAACATCTTTTCAGCTATCGATACTGGACAGGCGTGCCTTTCAGTGTGTCTCGACCTTAGTGCTGCTTTTGACACTGTCGACCACCATCTACTTCTTTCTAGAATCAGTAAAAGCTTTGGTGTGTCTGGGACTTCCTTAAGCTGGTTAGCTTCTTACCTCTGTAGTAGGTCTCTGCAAGTGGGCATTGGTTCTGCTCGGTCTGATCCTTCTTTCTGCACTGCTGGTGTTCCACAGGGATCTGTCCTTGGCCCTTGTTATTCACAATCTTCACATCACCAGTCAGCCGCATAGCCAACCACTTTGGAGTGAAGTTACAGCAGTACGCTGATGACACTCAGCTTTACATTGCTCTATCACCCACTGATCTGTCAGGCAAAGCAACGCTTGAAGAGTGTCTCTCTTCCATTCATGCATGGTTCTGTTTCAATGGTTTGGCCATAAATCCTGATAAATCTGAAGCGATCATGTTTGGCTTATGCCAACGTCTGCGTTCTCTCCCTTCAAATTTCAGCACTGACCTCGCTGGCACTTCTGTTCTGCTATAAAACATGGTCAAAACACTTCGGGTAATTTTGGACAGCAATCTCACATTCTGACCTCATATAACAAACCTCTGCAAATCTTACATCTATCATATCAGGGCATTACGTCACATCAGGTCAGCTCTTACCAAAGACATGGTACAAACTGTGGCCTGTTCTCTAGTCTGCTCTTGCCTCGATTATGCCAACATGGTTTTTACAGGTATCTCAAACCTTGAACTCAAAAAACTTCAACGCATCCAAAATTCCCTGGCTCGTGTGGTGCTGCGCGCAACTCCTCACACAAATTCCTTAGCTCTATTAAGCCAGCTTCATTGGCTTCCTGTGGAACTCCGGATAAGATTTAAACTAGCCTGTCTGACCTACAAAACTCTTACTATGAGCACTCCTACCTACCTTCAGTCTTTAGTCTCTCCTTACATCCCTCCACGCAGCCTACGATCTTCAGGTACAGGTCTCTTGGCTGACCCACAATGAAGAACTGTCCTGGGCTTTCGTGCATTCCACACCGCTGCCCCGAAGGAATGGAACCGTCTACCAATGTTTCTCCGAAGTTCGAACTCCTTTCCTTCTTTCAAGAAACACCTGAAAACTTACTATTTCTCACTGGCTTTCAAGCATCTGGATATCTAACTCTTTCACTTGGCAACTGACTATCCGCGCCTCCAATTCACATTTCGGTGTGACTTTGCGTGCATTACAAATTCTCGTAATAATAATAAGACAGTTTCATAGCCTGCATCCATAAGTACCAAAAATGAAGCTAACATGTTTGTTTACATGCTTTTGTTGAAATCCTCAGAAATCCTCTGATCCACATTTTGAAAGAGCTCTTGGTTAAAGAGCAAACAGTATGACCACAACCAAACAACAATGTTCTAACCTCGAGCAGCATCAGCTTGCTTTCTATGCACCTCCTCCCAAGCATAGAGTCTCTTACACATGTATTCAACAGAAACAGTATATCAGACAGAATTTCTTCCACAGGTGCCAGGTTCCATCACTGCCCCATACAGTAACCACCTTCCTGTATGTGTTTACCTTTCTTTCCTGTCTCTCTTTCCTAACTCCACAGCCTGGCTAAATGGAATTGGTATAAGATTATCACCATTTTAAAGATCTCACAAAATGAATCAGCAATGGCCTCAGTAGATGGCACACTCAACTCCAAACAGTCTTGATTTACAACAGCCAAACAAAGAAAAACAAAATAGGAAGATTAGACAACAATAATTCACATCAAATATCTGTACGTAATCAGCAAACCTGAAGTTGAAATGCTGATGATCATAAGAATCTTATGACCTTCAGCATGATAATTAATTATGACAAATGTGATGATAATTAATAAATCTAACAGTGCTCACTAACAACTTCACCAATACTATATATATTATTAAATAAACTATTATAATTCAGATTTAACAGTAAAATATTTTACTATCTGATTTATTGATAATAATATAATCATTGTTAATATCATATTAAATATTGTATAATTACCTCAGTTAACAATCTTGATCACTTGATCTTTTAGTGGGTAATAATACTAAAAATAATACTACATATAATAATATAATCACAATAATTTTATATGAACAACATCAATAATGTCAATATTTAATCTTGCAAAGCTCTGTCTTATTTCAAGTGTTTTAAAAGAAATAGTTCCAAACCTGTGATGATATTAATGTCACCGACTGACTCCGTTGAGAGATCAGCTGTCCAAGGATTTCTCTCCAGTTCCTCTCTCAAGTGCTGTTTCCGCTTTGCCGACCCACACAGCCGGTACAAGCCGACTTGATCCAGTCCTCGCTTCTCTACTTCCTCAATGCACCGATGAACCAAGATTGGCACATTCATTCCAGTCTTCTCACGATCGACGATCGACTGAAGACTAGTCCCAAAGAACGCATTGGCATGTACAGACGGAGTGCGATGGAAAACACTCCTTGGATCTCTGTAGACCAGCTCCGTGTAGAGTATGCCCTTCGGATCCATCTTGATCGCCAGCCTCTGACGAGCTGCCTGTTGAACGAGGGTCGAAAGCGCAATGACACAGCTGAACGAGAGACGATGTCGACCATGCGGGTCCCAGCTGTAGATCAGGAACGACATTGTTCGAGCATTATACAAGTCTATCTCGAATCTATCGTCCCAGTCAAAGTTCATCGCTCCTGTGTGCACGGTCGTGCGAGCGCATCCAAGTGCATCCAGTTCTATGACGCAGTAGAGATCCTGCAGCACTGCTCGTGAAGACACAAGTCCATGGCCACAGAATACGTGGCATGATATCTGGCCACTGATGCCAACCTCGAGATCGTTGGCAGACGGCGCCTGGTAGTGTTTGAACGCCTCCTTGCGAATCTGAAGAGGTGCTTTGGCAAGGTGGTGATCGCGAGCTGTCGATCCAGTAACAACAGTAGCTGTCTGCTGGCTTGGTGCTCTTGATAAAGTCATTGTAGAGAATGGCATGAACAAGCCAGGCCCACCAGAAACAGCCACTTTTGAGGAAACGTTAACAGCCTCCGCAGTTCTCCTACCAGCAGCATCTTCAATCGGATCCATATAGGAACTGACCGGTTCCTCCATTTGGTAAGTCTTGTAGTCAAAAAGAGAATCTGCGCTCAACTTGCGAGTCAGTCGACGTTGGTGGTTTGGCGCGATGGCCCGAGGTACGGTCTCTAGCTTGCTGGCAGTTTTGGTGGGTGATGTTGACCAACTGCGGCCAGCATCTGAGTTGTGGAGGTCTTTGTGCAACGACGTAACATAATTAGGGGTGTTGTTGCTCGGCAAACTCATCGCCAGATCATCTGTTTAAAAATAACAACAATTTTCATTAAAGGAAACAAGAAAACATTTTGTTTTTAGCAACCTCTTAAAAAATGAAAATGCTGATTACTATTTTACAAACTTCAAAACAACAAAAACAGCTGCAGCTTTGAATTATTTCAACCTAGGTGAGGAATATGGAAATTGTAAGAACCAGTATCGTACAACTAGAACGGAGTTGTAGCAACACCGATTGCCTTCCAACAGCAGACAATAATGGTTTTAAGAGTGCATGTCTAAACACAGACATCCGAGCCTCATAATCAATCCCCTTCAACTTGCTTCTCATCAAACACCCTTTATCACTTTCTAAAACCGTTTGAGCTTCCGGAAAGGTGCTACAATTATAACAATTTCACAGTACATACCAGTACATATGCCCATATGCATACATAGTGTTACGTACATGCCTGTTAATGCCCTGGAAACAGATGAGATAATGAGACCAAAACTGGACTTCTGATAAAATACCTCTATCAGGCTACCTATTTTTTATCCACTTTACCAGTAGTATGTCTGGATGGCTGCAGTGAAGTCATGCAGCTAATGAATGCTTTGTAGCTCACATGTTCAGCAAGTTGTACAAGACCCTGTAGACAACAGAAGTGAAGCTTGCAATGAAGTTTGGAAGCAAAGTTCAGGCTGACAACCAGGATTCAAATTCACTTTGGTCACTGACAAACTGCAGCCTACTGCAATCTGGCCTTCTACAAAGCCGGTTGTCTCCTAAGAATACCAGTATACAGTTTTTCTTTCTCTGTGGCAACAACCTCATTTCATGTCCTTTTATTTATTTTCACGGCCATTTTTCTGAAATTTCCTCTCTTCTGGTCATTTTACATTCTATACACTTTATCTAAACAAAGTGTAAGTGACTTCACGTTTCTCAGCCTCAGCACATGAGGGTGAGTAGCCAGTTCTCTCCCTCACCACATCATCTTCCTACCCACAGTGTACGGTCAGTGTACTCATTCAGTAGCTGAAATCACTAGGGAACACAAGTGGAGCAGAAATTGTGAAACATCTTTCAGTTCCAGCTGGGATTTAAACCTCCAAGCTTTGGGCTGACATTCCTGCATTTTAAACAATACACTGTTGTGCGCTCAGCAGATCCCAACGGAATAAATAAGATTAAATTAGAAGGGTAACCTAAAGCCTAACAGTGAGACGAGGTCAGCAAACAATAATTATGTTAATTTAGGCTCCTGTAGGGCTAATGCCAGATGGAAGACAATAACAATAGTAACATAGAAACAATCTAACGAAGCATTTCTATATTAATTCAAAATTACATCAAAAAGATGAAGGAGAATTCCTGATATGACCACAAAACCATCATAAAACAGAATGGCATTCCACTGCAGACAGAAATAAGATTACAAGATCATGATACTAAAAGGACTGCAATACTGGCAATGACGGCTGTATTGCACATGGTGATGGTAGAGTTTGTAGTTACAATGACACCTATTGTGGTAACTTTGAGTGATACCTTTGATGAAACTGATACGGCAAAAAAGACCAATGTAGACTTATAACGAAACAATTTATGACTATGAATTTACGAAGCAAATTTCTTGCTGACAGGCAAATAACTGTGATTCACCTGGTAGAGGAAAAGAATTCATGTTGTTGATCTGGTTACGGGACAGATTTTCCAATCCCCTTAGTAGCCATCCTTTCCAGTTCGGTCCATCTGGTAATTCTTCCAGTCCGTTGCCATACTGTCCACCCGATGGTGCACACCTGTCACCTGTACTCATCATCAGCTGGGTTATATATCGATCCCTTGCAGAGAGGGGTCTTTCTTTTGATGAAGAATGTGATCCAGCAGGGCTACTCATCAGATCTAACTCAGCCTCATATTGGTCAGCCTGTGAGAATCGGCGCCCAAGGGTGGCATACTCAACTGGGTATTTCCGTTTCGAATTTCCCACCCCGTCGTATTTGTTCTTGACCCAGTCTAAGCGTTCGGGAAAACTCAGGGTGTTGTTACGGCTGTTGCCTTTGGCCGACGTGTATCTTGACATCAGCCTTTCTAGTCCAAGTCGGCTTTGTGGATAGCCGCTGTCAGGATCTGATGAGTAATCCAGCTGAACAGGAGTGCTTCTGTACGTTCCAAACGTTCGATTTCGCCCTTCATACTGCTCTCTTTGCCTTGAAACCTCGTCAACATGATTTTGCAAATTTCGGATATTTTCGTAGAGTTCTGCGGTTTCATCACTTTGAGATCCAAGACTTCCATATCTTCTTGGTGGTCCTCTTGGTTCAGCCGACTGGAAGAACCTGGAATTTTCACTCGACAGTCCACTGTCGCTGGAATCATCGCGTCCTCCATGTTGAAAATGGTAAGACATTTGCTGCTGCTGCTGCTGGTGAGCATGATGGCGGGAGACTCTTCCACCTCCCATTCCATCGTGATTGGCAACTCGTGCATCCTGACATCTGTTGCTGGAGCTGGTGTAAACCGACCTCGTGTAGGGGCGCATGCTCCTTTCAATATCATCACTCGTCAGTCGCTGTTTCTCGGGCGATCGGTGCTTCGTCCGGTCCTTACTTCCTAGATCCGGCAACCCACCGCCTCCACCGCCGCACCGGCCACCCTTGACCACAACGACTGGAGGCTGCGACGGCTCGTCGTCCTCGGCCGCCAACGCCGATAGGCTCGACGAAGACGTCGTCTCGCTGCAGGCGCTCGCATTCTGGGTTCGAACGGTCAGGACGAGCCGTTTAGGGATCGACATAGAAATCACAACATCCTCGAGTCGTCTCGAAGTCACGTCAACGTTGTTAACGGACAGAATTTCATCGCCAACTCGAAGCAGGCCGTTCTGATCGGCCACGCTGCCGGCCGCCAGGCGCGATATAAAGACGCCGTCCCACCGGTCGCGACCGTTGCCTTCGCGAATGTAGAAGCCGAGGCTCTGGCCCGGTCGCTTGATGATTTCGACCGTTTGAACAGTACTGTTATCGTCCTCCATGTTCCGCTAGGTGTTTGAGCAGGCCGAGGTGGTATTCGACGACATTTTCGGCGTCATAAATCGCCGTCCATCGTTTGACTCCCTATCCACCATCACCCACTGTCGTCCATTACAGCCGCCTTCTGCTACGACCAATCACCGGCTACGACCATCGGCTGCTTTAGATCCACAGATGACATATCGTTCTCTAATTCAACACTCTGTCCAATGACGTCATTCTATCCTGAAAAATAAGCGCTCAGCGCCATCTACCAACAGGCTTAACCGCGGCTTAGAGACATTGTGCCAAACATCGTAATCGTTATCTCAAGATTTCTACAGCGCCCAACGAAAGCGAAATCGCGGGAACCAGCTTATTCACAGGCGCTCAGTCAAAACAAAATCGATAGGCAAAAGAGTTTGGTTCCAGGTCAAGATCCAATAGTCAGGCAGGCAGGCAGTCAGACGGCTAAAGTAAGTAAGTAAATAATGCATTTGTTAACACGCCATATGTCCATCGACTGAGCGAGGAATCGTAGACGTGGGTGGGTTACATCTGTCAGACAACAAAAGCAAGACGATACAGATAGGTCTTCAGCCGCTTTACGAATGTGTCTAGCGAGATATTGTCGTGAGTAATGTAAACAGGGAGACTATTCCAGATGGCTGGTGCTGAGTTGCTGAATCCGCGTCGTGAGAAATCAGACCGAAAGTCTCTGATGTCAGGGAAAGACAGAAGGTTTTGTGTAGCTGATAGCAGACACCTGGATGGTAGGTAGCGGTGTAAGGATGATGACAGGTAAGGTGGTTGATTGGTCGAGAGAGTCTTGCGTGTGAGGAGAGCTATCTTGTAAGTGATTCTGGAACTGACAGGCAGCCAATGTAGATTTGCCAGTACAGGTGTGACGTGGTCAAACCTTCGGGTTCCTGTCACCAGACGGGCTAACGAGTTTTGGACGCGTTGCAGTTTGGCGATGTTAGACTTTGTAGTACCGTACAGCAGCGAATTACAGTGGTCGAGTTTTGCTCTGGCTACACTACAAGCAACTGTCTTCATAAGCTCCGGCGGTAAGCACGATCTAACGTGACGCATGGCTTTTATATGATAATAAGATGCCTTGCAGACAGCGGTGACGTGCTGATTAAATGTTAGCTTGGAGCCGAGCGTCACACCAAGACTTTTAAATGTTCCTGATAACGAAATGTGCAATGTTGACTGTTTTTAGGTCTTCAGTTGATTTTATTGATGAGGAAGTGCCAAGAACAACGACTTCAGACTTCTTTGGATTCAGACAGAGTCCGTTTGTTAGGAACCAGCAACGTACTGCTTCAGTACATCGTGTTAGATTATTGGTGTCGGAATCGATGTGATCGAGTGCTATGTACAGTTGTGTGTCATCGGCATATTGGTGATGGCTGATGCCATGTGCGGAAATGGGACCGGCGACTGGAGCCACATACAGCGTGAAAAGAATCCGGCCAAGGATCGACCCTTGTGCGACGTCATATGCACAAGTGGATGGCTGCGACCTTGCTGATCCGATGCTGACATGTTGTGAACGGTCCATCAGGTAACTACAGATCCAGTCCAGTGCAGCACCGCTGATCCCAAACGTCTTCTGCAGCCTCGCGATGAGGGTTGCTTTGTCGATCGTATCGAAGGCAACAGACAGATCGAGGCCGATAAGCAGAGTGGGTTGAATTCATCCTGAAGCAGCATAGACATCATCTAGGATATTCAACAAGGCCGTTTCAGTCGAGTGATGCCCACGATAAGCTGACTGATGACTGTTGAAATTACAGGAGCTATTAACGTGGGGCAAGAGACGAGCAGAGAAGATACGTTCCAAAATTTTCGACAGTGCATTTAAGTTTGATATTGGCCTATAGTTGGAAGGATCAGGTTAGGGTTAGGGTTAGGGTTAGGGTTAGGGTTAGGGTTAGGGTTAGGGCTAGGGCTAGGGCTAGGGCTAGGGCTAGGGCTAGGGCTAGGGCTAGGGCTAGGGCTAGGGCTAGGGCTAGGGCTAGGGCTAGGGCTAGGGCTAGGGCTAGGGCTAGGGCTAGGGCTAGGGCTAGGGCTAGGGCTAGGGCTAGGGCTAGGGCTAGGGCTAGGGCTAGGGCTAGGGCTAGGGCTAGGGCTAGGGCTAGGGCTAGGGCTAGGGCTAGGGCTAGGGCTAGGGCTAGGGCTAGGGCTAGGGCTAGGGCTAGGGCTAGGGCTAGGGCTAGGGCTAGGGCTAGGGCTAGGGTTAGGGTTAGGGTTAGGGTTAGGGAGGTGAACAAATGCCAGGATGATAAAGCTTTTGATTAAGGCAATTTTTAATGGCCAATGCCTTACGCATTCCAAGATGAGAAAATATATAAAACAAAAGCTCTTTCGAACAGGCTGTAAGAACCGCAAACGAAAATGCCTAAAACATGTTCTTCATCTGCATACTAATTTGATGAAGCTTCAGAGTTCAAAATACATTGGGAAGAGCTATCGCTAAAGCTCCAAAATATGATCATATATCACCAATCCTAAAATCGTTGCATTGGTTGCTCGTAGAAAAGCGCATAGTGTTCAAAACTGGACTAATTTTATACAAGATTCTACATTTCAGCCAACCTCGCTATCTTCACTCTGCTGATTCCCAAGACTTACCTTCACTCGACCAGGTCTTCTAGCTGTCAAAATCTAACTATTCCGTGGATAAGAACAGCTCTTGGCAGCGTGCCTTTTCTCTCGCCTAGACTATGGCACTCTCTTCCGACAAATGTCCGCTCGGCGGTCTGTTTCGGCTTCAGATCTCGACTAAAAAATCACCTCTTCCTGAACTCATTTCCTCTGTAGACTACCTGTGTCTTCTGGACTTCTCTTTGGGTTTTCGACCGGGACTAACCATGTAATTTGGCTTGGGCAATGATTTTGTTTAGCAGCGACCATCGACTGATGCCTTGAGCATTATTAGGCTACACTGGCGCTATAGACGTTCTTAGATGAAATGTATACTGTTTGAAAACTGAAACTATTAACCCAGCTAAAATCAACTTGGCCTGGCTATGATCTAGGCCTATTTTCGGAAACGCCGTCCACGTTGCGTCTGTGTACGCCTATGTCACATGACTATACAGGAAGTGGGTCGATTCGATCACGAGAAGGTCCTTAACAAAAGATAGCGCCTCGTGTTCGGACGTAACAATGTATTCAAAAGTCGGTGTTGGCGATTAGATGAAACTTGGGTAGCAAGACATGGGAAGATTTGAGACTGTTCTTCCGGTAGTGGTGTTCTGTCTGCAGAGCATGACGGTCACGGTCGATCGGGAGTTGTCCATTTCGACGAGGAACTGTTCGACGTTGCTGTTGGACCGCTGGAGTCTCTGCTGGTGGACATTGTGCTGACCGTCAGGAATGACGACCAACCTACGTACAACAGCCAGACACAGGCTTATAGGCCTAAATAACTCATTGCAGACAACAATGGCGTGCGCTTCCCATAGGGCGTTGATATTAGCTTTGCAGGTCTTAGTGAAAGAAAGGCGCTCATATTTCTGTTCTTTGGTTCTTCAGCCGGCAGTTACGGTCAAATTCCAAAGTCCATGAGAAGCGGCAAGTTATGCTATACAGGATTTGACTTTTAATTCTTTTTGCTGGATTTGACTTTTAATTCTTTTTGCTGGATTTGACTTTTAATTCTTTTTGCTGCATCTATCAACACCAAATTTTGCTACGTAGCAGCAGAGGTAAATATGCACAAATATACCCAACGTCGTTAAACGGCTCAAACCTACAGCGATCGTTAGATTGGAGGAAGACCACCCACCTGGCGCCTTTGATCTTTTCTCTGATGAGCTCCGACTGTCGAAAGTTGATGAATGTGCCTTTCTCTCTGTGAATGACAAGCGTTGGACACTGAATGTATTCCAAGTAACTGCGACATCTGTCATCTGCTTTTACAAACACTTCGTCATTCATATCATTTCGGTTTAGCTGCTCCTACTGTCACTGATGCTGGCATTTAGATCATAACATATAATGGCGGTTGATAATATCACATTTGGGTAACTAGTTAGTACATATTGGCCGTATACCCGCGGTCAGGATGGTTGCATTTAAGTGAATTAGTGCATCATGTTCGGTCTATAATTCTACTGTATTCAAACTTTCACTGCGTCTCAGTGTCCATTTCGGAGCTATTTATTTGACTTGCTTTAAGATTTCAGGTTTTTTGAACGGCATTTGGTCACATATTCTCTGAACCTGGTCGACCACATAAATTTTTGTGGAGGGGCAAAAAAATAAAATCCTGGACATGTTCTCACGGCCTAATGTAGGCCGAGAATGTTCAGGAGGAGTAAGTGTCCCATCTTGCCCATGTAGACTGGTCCCGGTTTGGATTGAGTCGAACCCAAGACTTATGTATGCCGCCTGCAACGGATAAATTTTGAATTCAGTGATGCAACAGTAAGTCAGAATCTTTAGACTGGCATCAACCGTCAGTCACGAAGAAGATCTACGACCAGTTGGCCAGCTACTGACAGACTGGTGACCTGAAGGATATCAGGACGCCATGTCTTCAATCCAGTGCTTTTTTCTGGAAAAAGGTTCCAGAACTGAACAATTATGACATTTTGTGCTAAATTTCATTATTTTTATCAATCAATAAACACTGAAAACAGAGTAAAGTTGTCACCACTGAAATTGAATTAAAACAGGTTACATTATATAATTAAAATAACTCAGTAACACAATTCTTTTATTAAAAACTAAATTAGTTTTTATTAGCCGAAAAAACGTGCCGGAACGCCGTTCCGGCGCGTTCCGCCTGAAAAAGCACTGCTTCTATCTCTTTCAATTGAGTGCTGGTCGAAGAGCGTTGATCTAGGCTGCGAACTTCATTCAGCTGTCGGCATTCGTCGTCATTAAGGCACAATTAACCAAAAACTCTGAACATGGTGCTAACTGCCAATTCTGAATGGAAGTCCGTTGGATTGACTCAATGCGTGTACATGGGCCCGTTAACAGCAACTGTTCTACTTATCTGAGCGCTAACAGCTCGCAGATGAACGTTCTCTTCTTCGTGAACTTTAACACCACCTAGACTAGCATCGGACGCACTTTTACGAGGTACTTAAAAGGTGCTTTTTAAGTGTATAGATACGTATATATATTAATTACGTAGATACACACACGCTCAGTATGTATGTATATGTATATGTATGTATGTATGCATGCATGTATGTATGTATGTATGTAATTACTATACACATTTTTAACACAACAATTACAAGACAATTTGCTTTGAAATATGCAGGCCCATCAATATGGAACTCAATTCCCAAGAATTTACGTTCTTTACCTAATTTAAATTTATTTAAGAAGCAGATTATTCGGTATTTTACTATTTCTTGCGACTGAACATTGTATAATGCCAAAGTAATAGGCTATTTCTTTTCTTTATGAACATAATATTATGTTGTTCTCGTTTTAGTTAAGAACTGATGAGTTGCTCGTATATAAGATATTAACTATCCATAATTATAATGTATAATTTATCTGAATTTTTGTTATGCCAAGGTATTAGGCTATTTCTTTCTTTATTGACAGTTGTTGTTCTCATTTTAGTTAAGAATTGATTAGCTGCTCAATGGTTGGACATTAGCCATTGTTTTATTATCGTGTAAGCCTGCCCTAAATTAGCGGGACCTTGGTCCCTTTTTATTAGACCTTTTGCATCCTAACAAGTATATTCTTTTTGTTATTTGCAATGTTTTATTCTGTTCTTCTTTTTATGGAGCAATAAACTACTTACTTATGTATGTATGTATGTATGCATGCATGTATGTATCTATATGTATGTATGCCTGTGTATGTATGTATATGTATGTTTATATGGATTTATGTATGCATGTATGTATGCATGCAGGTAAGCATGTATATATGTATGTACTATGTATGCATGTGTGTATGTATATGTGGATGCTTGCAACTACAGCTGCGACACGTTTAAGCTAAACGGTGAAATTAACTTTAAGGTTATCAAATAATCACCAGAGGCGCCAGTGGCGTTCAAATCCACCGAGAGAAAACCACTTACTTATACTACATTCTCGGAAATCGCATGAAGACGCTTCGGACTCAAGTTTTCAGCTTCCTTGTTCGTTCATCTCATTTGTCTTAGCTACTCAGCGAATTTAATGCTTACCGATGTTTAAAGGAATCTTCATGACCCGAAAACCCAAAGAAATCAGCATCATTATGAAATCCAGCTCTTTCTGATCTCGATATGTATGTTGCGATACCCTTATGTTACTCTACAATTTATTTCAGCAAAACAGAAATATCAATTTTTATAAATTTTATAAACTTCATCTGTTACTTGCGGATGCTTGCTAAGTATTATTCACTTATCAACTGGGAATACGTCCTGTATGTGGCAGTAATCTAATTTCTGTCTGTGGCGGCCATATTGTTTTCAAGTAGGGCGATTCTACAATTTACCCTAAGGTATTATGGTTATACTGGACAACATCAGAATGGTCAAACAAGTTGAGTTTGGAATGATGGATGGCGGAAAAGCGAAGTCTTTCAGATTTTACTTTGAAAAACACGTCATATCTGAGCTAATGTACAGGCCTCAAAATCAAAAATTTAGTTACATTTAATTCAATTATGAATTAGTCATTATATTTAATGTCATTTAATAATTATTAACATTTAAGACAAAGAGCACTTCCTTATAAATAGCATGATATTACTCAGTTTGTTTGATAGGTACTTTAAAAGGCACTATATAATTGTCCCGATATATGCATACCCGGTTTACGTATTGCAAATACACGTTGTGGCTTTTTCGGTCGGGCTAACTGTTCACGGGATGAGGGTAACTCCAGTCCAGTTCTACGCTCAGAGCCACACGCCTCACTGCCCCTTGTATTTTCACAAGAGACAATCCCTTGCCAATAGTCTCTGTTCTCTTCAAGGAAATTCTAGGATGGGCCACTTCCATAAGGGAGTCAACACTTCAACACTCGGTCTCAGGATCCGACTCTGCCTCTTCCGCGGTCGCCGGATAGGCAACGTCCTGAGAATGGCCTTTACTCAGAACAGGGTTCGTTCCGTTACTGGCAAAAGTCGTTCCCTTTCTGCGTGCTTTCGTTACTACGGACTTTCTCGTAACCACCATTCTACATTTCGTAACTCTCCCGCTATCGCCAGTATTCTGAGACACCAGTCGTTTTCTTGGTTCCTGGAACAAGGAAGTCTTACGACGAGCCTCTTAGTCTTTCCGCCCTAGGCACATTATCGACCAACACTGCTTCAGGAGATGGGCTACCCCTATGGAACACTCAAGAGAAAGTCCCTTCTCTAACCTTCTATAAAAGAACACACGGACCTTCGTACAGACTACGCACGAGGGGGCCCTTCCCCGCACTTCAGTCAGTCCTCTGATCAGTATGTGGCGACAATCATGTAGAGGAGTCGGTATCTTCCATGTCGACTCCGGTATTATCAGGGTAACCGATTCGGACTATGATGCACCGGGGGTTTTCATGGTCTGCGTTAGGATCCGGTCTCTTACGTAGCGGGGCTTAATTTCGACCGGGATTACCGCGGCCGCGTCTTTCCCCGAGTTTCGCACAACCTCTACCTTCCAACTATCGTGATTTACTCAGACCGTCTCGCGACTTCCTAACAGGGTGGGCCCAAGCCCTGCTGGACCAACGGAGCCAGTCAGAAATCAGGCAAATTGGTCTGTAACGGCTGTGACGTTCTCTAGTAGGCTTCCCGATGCCACCCCTTTTCTTGATACAGACCTGTACTTATTTCTCACAAACGGGGTCCTTCCACGGATTCTGTCCAAGCTCAACATCGCAACGGTCGTGACTCAGACCGCCTCGCGATCTACGGCAGAGTGGGCCCTCGCTCTACCGGATCGGCACCGTCAGCCCGAAACCAGTCAGTGTTTGTCTCGGTCGTCCCGCCGGGAACGCACAGATTAGTCTTTTTCCCCGGACTCTCGTCCGTATATGAGTATTGTAACTGGTACTGTTTCCAACACGGGCTTATCCGGACGTCACCCATGTCCATATACGCTCGAAAACACTTTTTACTCGTACCTGTGAAGGTACACAACCATCCTTCACTCGGTCTTCAGAAAGCCCGCATCGATCCTTCTGCACTGTCCTAAATGTGAAGGTACGCTACCATCCTTCACGTCTATAGCAACAGAGCGCACGACACCTCTTATTCAACCTACCTACACGTTTTACTTATAAGATGTCCAGCTTGATAATTCGTAAATAAAGGTGTCTAACTGTTACCGATCAGTTTGCGTTAAAACAAATATTTATGGACCTATACATTTAAACAATGTTGCGTATTATTTTACTAAAATTACACTAAGAAGTTTGTTCGGCTTTATTATTAAACTATTATTAAATTAAGCTTAAATTTAATAAAAATTTATTTCTAAAAAATCCTATGCAGCTACCGTGCACGCCAACGCAGTATTTCGTGGCTACCTAGCACGGGTCATAACTACTCCTGCCTTTTACCCAACAGGCTTGCCTTGTCTTGTGGCTGATACGCCACAATGTACAAACATGTAGCGTATATGATTGAATATATTATAGGCCTGCACATATTTTATTTAACTTTCTGCTTATTTTTGCCCGAAGATGTTTTCTTTCACCTTGTTTTAGATAAGCAGAAATGTATATCAATATAAATATAAATAAATTATATAAATTATATAAATAAATAAATGAATTTTGATAAATATAGGCCTATAAAAAGTAAATTATAAAATTAAATAAATAAAATAAGATTAATAACAAAACAAATTACCTAATTGAAAAATGAAATCAGATTAATAAATTAGTTAATTAAAACAAATAAACAAATGGACTGTGGGCGAAAACGGTACAAGTAAAACACTTGTTTACACGCCTTTAGATCTTCTCCAAATGCGCGGTTTGGTGTCAGAGGATCCGGCTGAAGCGCAAACATGACCAATATAACAGTTTAAACTTTTCAATTTGCGTTGATACTCATTTATAATGCCCAATGTTCGAGGACTGATCTGGCACCAGTTGGAATGGTCACCAGGTACTAAAGTGGTGCAACACTACTTAACTTCGCTCTACCTGCCAGCGTCGTATTCTGAATGGGAACATTTCGAAACATTTGGGAATGCTGGGTGTCATCCATGAGGTAGAGAGGAATTAAAGAATTGTAAAACGAGCAAGATCTCAAGATGATTTATAGTGCTTTCTGCTTATCTTACAGGTTTTATGACAAGTGCACGGTGTAACGTTTGTCAAACGGTCCTCTGTTCTGTACTTACAAGTCTACAGTGAAGCTGCATCCTTTTTGTGACCACACCCAAACATCAGCTGAGTAATGTAACATCTACACAATTATCTGTGCCACCCGCAGCCTCCTTATAAGAAGCCGCCACAGAGGATCATTTACATGCAAGCATGTAACGGATAGCATGCTTCGTCACTGGTTGTAAGTGTGTTTCATGTATTAATTATCAAATTGAAATGACTGGAAAGAATTAGAAGAAAAAAAGCTGAACTAAATACGAATAAACCTAAACTAAATATCGGCTGTATGCCTGCCTTTGTGGGTCAATATGTTATATAGGCATTTCTACGCAGGTCCATTTTGGGATTGGGCAAAAAAGCTGAACGACAACACTGATTATAGGCCATGTTATAGGCCATGCCTGATATTTGAAAATATTGTAATGTGGAGTGCAGCTCATACCCATGAAACACGGCATTGTACCCATGTTGTGTTTCAAACCTGTTAATGTTAATATATTAATTATCATAATAATTCATGGAATGACATCTAATTGCTTGTTATTGGCTACAGTAACTTATTTATTAATAACAATTGGCAAACATGTATTAAGACATTAATTTATATAGGGCCTATCAAACATTTCAAAGGCCATTCATGCATGGGCAGTTAGAAAGTTGGCGACAATACGGATGGCGCAGCTCAGGATGGACTGGAACTGACGTTTCTGGAACTTCGATAACCCTGCAAGGATCGCATTACAGTAGGGTAGACGAATTCAAATGAAGGAATGGACACTAGTCCCAGCGGCGTCAAACGATAATAATAATGCCGCTTGATGTCGTAAATGCAAAGACGAGAGATAGTCAATGCCGTTATGAGACATTACTTTTGACAATGAAGGAAGCATGACGTCATATTAATTTATAAATGACGTCAGAGGTTAAGGCATTTGTTAGTATTATTTAGTAATTTATATAGCTCAGGCAACCAACTAACTAGACTAACGCGTACAGCAAGGCGCCTTTGTACGTGAGGATGTCGTTTCGCATACTGATGTGGCTATATTTCAGAGATTTGAATCTCTGGTTAGCACGGTTCGTGCACGGGAACCTTAAATGGGAAGCGGTGGTGAAGGGCTTCACCCGATAAATTCATTGAAAATGAGCAGGGTCGAGGCCATACGGTCGCTAATTTAAACCTTGTACATTTACATTTAACCACTATCCTACTCTGCCTCTCATTTCGCAAATAACTGAAGACTTTTCCATCTCCTATCTCGATCTGCTGACTGAGCTGACATCATGCTGTTTCTGTACTTCTGACCTCGCAACAAATAAGTCAAACGACTTCTAGCTTCTGACTGTGTTTGAGTCAGAGGTTACTAGTCGCTGGACAGTAAGGCCTTACTCCAACATCTTTTTGACAGCTGTCTCTGTCGTCTGTCCGCACACGCCGTCTCTCCTGCACAGAGGATTTTGAGCTGTAGGATTGTAAACACTTTAACCATCAATCTCGCTCCACTATGTAATTCCAAGAATATTCAGAGTCATCATAGGGCCCTATATCATTTAAGCTGCTTCATCTTCTTTGGTTATTAGTAGAGCTGCATTTCGATTAAAAATTTTAATCGCGATTAATCGATCGATTAAAATTTTTAATCGCAGTTAATCGCATTTTAGTTGCATGTTAGAAAAATGAGCAATCCCAGTTGAATTGCAGTTTTACAGTATTTGATATTTCTAAATTATATGCAATGTCCAAAGTAAAGAAAAGTAATTAAATTTTTAATCGCAGTTAATCGCATTTTAATTGCATGTTAGAAAAATGAGCAATCCCAGTTGAATTGCAGTTTTACAGTATTTGATATTTCTAAATTATATGCAATGTCCAAAGTAAAGAAAAGTAATTAAATTTTTAATCGCAGTTAATCACATTTTAATCGCATGTTAGAAAAATGAGCAATTCCAGTTGGATTGTAGTTTTACAGTATTTAATATTTCTAATTTATATGCAATGTCCAAAGCGAAATGTTTAAAGTAGCTTTAAAATGTTTGTTCTTTTAAATGCAACCAGTTGTTGAAGCAAACAAGTTTATCCACATTATTTTGGTCCAGCGATGCCAGCTTCTTATGAACAATGTGCCCTGACAAAAAAACACTCGTTCACAAGGGACAGTCGTTGCTGGGATGACAAATACTTTTTAGCCATGGTGGATGTTGACGGATCGGCCATTCATCGAAACTATTTTGTGATGGCACTGGTTATACTTTCGCATATGCCCTGGTCCATTGGCTTTGGCATCTCCCGCTGCTAAGTAGGGTTGCCTGGCGTAGTGCAGGTTCCGTTTTACCATCTGCTGAAGATAACGTTGATGGCTTATCACGTTCAGTAGCGGTAAACGCATGACTGGTAGGTACGCAGGCCATAGTTCAACGACGAGTGGATATGGTAGTACTTAATTTCAACACTCTTGCAATACTTACAAACGATTGTCATCCGTATTAAAAATAAATTTAATATCACAATCGAATTTACAGAACGCGAAAAAACGTGAACGAATAGCAAACAAACAACTATAGATATTATAAATGTCGACCGTGGCAAGCATTGAATATTTTCTAGATGAATTTTCATCGCGCTAATTTTGGTCGAGCAGCGCTCGCGGCAAAAAAGAAAGACTAAGTTCTTAACGCGTTAATCGTTGCGTTAAAAAATTTAATCGCCAAAAATTTTAACGCGTTAATCGCACGCGTTAACGGCGATTAATCAACAGCCCTAGTTATTAGAAGTGTCTCTTAGAACAGAACATCAATCTGTCTCGAGAATGTCCAACCTCCCAGGTCAAAATTAAAACTTCTAGTCTGACTTTCTAGGCTCGTTGTTGTGAGATCTGCCCCACCCTGTCGTTTACCTCAGTCACTCAAGCATAACTAACAATTGAAACATCAACATTTCAATACTATCGCGTCCATATCGCGTCTTTAGTGCTATTTAACCCTCGTTTCTCGGCCTCGTGGGTGCGCATTAAAGCAGAAGCAACGCAGAAGAAAACCAGGAGCAAAGCAGGAACACCTGGATAGCCAGGTCCGGCTAGCGAATAGGACAGCAGACTCATATCCGAAGTTGGAAAAAGTTTCGCACAGGTATAGTGGCAGACAATGGAGCTAAGCGATACAGCAATGGTTGTGTCCCACGGTTCCCATTCCACGAGTTTCGGAAAGCTCGAAAAGTCTACGACGCAAGCGCATGCCAACGGGAATGGGTGTGGGCAGAGCTTTCGGATCTGCGAAACTATGCCGCCGGATTGGAAACACATGGCGCAAAGATATTGGAGCACATTTCCTCGGAGACAGCGCAAAAAGGCTGGGATGGAACTTCAGCGATTTCTATCCCACTCACCATGGTTGATGGAATGGAGGGGCCTGACCATGAAGTAGAAGTTGGAAAAACAGAGAAATTTTAACTTCTCTAGTCTTCGTTTCCACTATTCACTCACCAAGTCAATTTCAGCTATATTCACTAAATTATTCTGTCACCTAGTTTACTAGATAATGCATTTCAATCTGCTAACTCATCTTTATGTAGTGTTCATCCCAGACAGATTTCACTTATGCAGCTCATCAGGCTCACAGAAACATACTGACTGTAGTGATTAGATCGATGACGGTCTATTCCATATGGTAGCTGATTGCATTTATAAGGGTAGTAAACTACTGCATATGGTAACTAATTGCTATTATATATGCAGTAAAATAATAGCAACAGTGTCACTGTGTAAAAGCTTCTTTGTTATAGTATTTGTGTAGGAAGTTTGTTATAAAAATGATTGACAGTGCTGCCCATTTAAAGTCATTTTGCACAATTTCTAGTTAAAATACCTGTTTTCTCAGTTTAATGTGATGCACTTACCGTTATTTCAGTGTTTAAACCTACATCTGAACTCAATGACTTGCTTGGAATAAAATATTCCTTACAAATTGTGGCAGTAAACGAATGCAGCCTTTGCAATAACAATTTATTTATCATGTTTAACTCTGGTTAGCAAGTCAATTCTAAGGCAATGAATCATTATTCATCTCAGTATTTTACTGTAACTTATAAATGGCTGGACAGCTGAGTGGAACGTAGCCAAGGGACTACGCCATTTAAATCTTATTTTATCATTTTTATTATACTTTACATTCCGACAAGTAAAAAATCTTTATTTTATTACCGCAAAAATATTTAACAATAAATTTACATCAATAAATATAATGCAATGTAATATTAAATTATATTAGTAAAACACAAACCAAGCTTGTGCCATAAGGAATCTCCGTGTCACAAAACGCATCAGTGCAAATTCGATGGCGTTGATGTCTAACTCTCTCCTCGTAGACGCCACTTGCAGCTTTCCAACTTCGTCTCATGTCAGAACATTCCCTCACTGACGATGCAGAATCATAGACGTCTAGAATAGCAATAATCTCACTTGTTCTTGATATTTATTTACAGTGTACAGAAACCAAAATCTTTGACAGCCACTTTCGTTGGGTCCACATTGGGCCCATAGCTGGCCACCTGTTGCCACCTGTGACACAATGCACTCTAGGTGCCCTATAAACTGAGATATGAAACTCAAACGTAAACATGCAAGTGATTATTGCATTTCGAATGAATTGATTTACATCGTTTTTCTGATAGTATATGCAGTAAATTGATTGACATTTACTAAACACTTCGCAGTTCGTTCTTTTACAGTAAAGCAATTGCAAACATCGGTGTATTTTTATTTTGCGCCTCTTCAAGAAAACTCCTCAGAAGTGATTCCAACCTATCAAGACAAGTTCACAATCATATGAAATGGCCTTCAATCGCTGGCAAAAATAGAGGCACAGAAAGGGCAAGAAACTCAGGTCGCAGGTTGCATGACAACAGATTCCAGAATAAGGGACGACAGAGCTACCATGCTGCGCTGTGAAAGCGCAGAACTGAGGACAACCTGGCTACATTACGCTGCAGATTAAAGAGATAATGCGGTCGGAGACAGATGACACTGAAGAACATAACTCCTTAAGATGGGATGGAACATAACCGTTCAGAAAATGACACATGAGCAAAAGGATTTCAAAATTAAAGCGTGTATGCATGGACAGCCAATGCATCTCGTCCAGCATGAAGTGAGATACATCACCAAACATTTTTGGAATTCCACGGATTAGCCGAACCGCAGTGTTTAAAACGAAGTGAAGTTGGTTTACAGTTTACTGTCAAAAGGTTAAGCGGAAGGGACGTGACCTCCCATGCACTATATGGTCCGCTTAATAACTTACAACAACTTTGAAGGCGGCAATTTTGACATTTACATATTTCGCCAGTTCATTAAAAACGATATTCATTTTTCAAGTAGAGATGCGAACGTTGAAATCACACGAATATTATTTTTTTTTTAAATAATTGGGCCAGGTTATTAAGAGCTCTGGACTTGAAATAAACAAACAGGCATCATGGGATAGCATACCAGTAGATCTATATGTGTAGCGGAAATTACTATAGCGCCAGGCAAGACTGAGCTTAGTCGGGAAGCGAATACAGTAGTGATTATGATAGTTTTATTGATCGATGTCGGCTGCTGTATGAGCGCTAGGCTAGGCCGGGCGATGGTGATTGCCGCTAGCAATGGATGCCGCTCGCGCCTAAGAGCTGGAGTAGGCGGGAACGAGAAGCGCGCCGAACGATGGATGACGCGTAAAGTTGCCGTTCGCGCCTAGAATTTGGAGGGAAACAAGCCCGCCTAAGTTGGCGCGCGCGCGCGAACGATGCGAGGGAAGAAGAGCCGCCAATAGCGAGCGTGGAAGAAGAGGCGCGAAATAGATGGAGCGAAAGAAGAGGCGCGTACATGGACGCGGGAGAGTTGGCGCCTAGTCAAAAGCGCGCGGGTATCTCCTATATAAAGAATGCAGTTGGAGCTCGATCGGACGACGATTGCTCTCTTGGCGCTACAGTAGTTGGCGGACGGAAAAGAATCTTCTTGGAGCTTACTTTGCGGTAGTTTATTGCGCAAGTTGTGTGTCCTAGCTGATGTTCGTGGATTATTTTTGCCGTCGATGTGCTTAGTCAATACGCTGTCGTTGGGAAGTATACGGGATTTTTCTCGGAATATACTCTGTCGTCGCCGCTGTCAACGACGAGTTCGCCATTTTAAGCAGGGAGTTAAATCTTTTCTTTTATGTGTAAATTGTGGGCGAAATCTTTGAGCTCATGTCAGGCAGCCAATTTTCTATTAGATCGAAGGTTTAGAGTTCGATTTTAGCAATTGTTGTAAATAAGAACACGAGGTTTAACGAACTTGTAATTAGTAAAGAGTTGAGATTGACTAATACAATTAATAAAGATTGAATATATTAATTAAGAATAAACTGGTAAAACGAAAGAAATGGCTGAATCAGATTTCCGTAATGTAGTAGAGTCTTTACTTGCTTCATTCTCTGCACTGAGAGAAGATTTAGTAGAGCGCCAGAACAAAATGATAGAGAGCCAGAATCAGTTGATAGAGCGCCAAGCAGAGATAGAACATAAATTAGATCAAATTCATGTAGCGCCTATGTCGGACATTATACAGCGCTCGAGTTTAGAAACAGAAAAGTCTGGCGGGAAAGCCACCACGAACCCTTACGCTCTAGGAGAGGGGGTAGCGGCCCATCCGGCTGCCGCGGACAACAATTGGCCATCTGGTGATCGAACGGCGGAAGAATCTAAGCAACTTCCGGTCCTTCGCAGGAGTTTAAGATTGAGTTTGAAACCGCCCACTTATTATGTAACGGGTGCTGTACGAAGTCGAATTGCAAGTTCGTCCGACCAGGATTCGAACCCACTACCGTCACCTGGTGATTCCTCAGTTCTTTCCTCCGGGCTTTCCCGACAGCTAACGGTGGCGTCACACCACGCACCCGAAACCGTTACATATGGCTTACTAGTCCATGTGTACGTGTTGCCGATGCTCCACTCCAGTTGCGATATTTAGATCACAACAGTGGCCATTAACTAGGAATTCGGTGCCTTCGACATGTGGTACCTCAAAAATACTGTCTGCTGATTCCCTAAATGGATCATATCGGCAACCAGTCGGTGTCACAATCCCGAAATGCAGACTGAGCTTTCTCGAGCTTGTCGCTCGGGCTGCTGAAGACGAAGACCACCGGAGAGCCATGTGGATTGCAATGAACAATCGCCCTCAGGATTGGAGAAGACCACAAGACCGACCTAGAACAGCGTGGACAAGAGTCATGAAGAAGAATCAGATAGCTCTAAATGTTGGCTTTAATACGGCATTGAAGAAGACGCAGAATGGAGCGGCTTGGCGTCGCATCGTTGAGGCGACTACGATCAGCTGAGTTCGTCACCAGAGAAAAGCAAAAAAATTAAATTGCGCCTGTGAACGTGATATTCGTCAGCAAGCTTGCATAACTATCCGAACTGGGGCTATAACTGAATCCGAATTTTACCGGTCGCAGACGGCACAAGTAGGCCCTTTGTCTGCTGCTCGTCACTGTACAAACTGGAAGCAATCAGCCTGCTATAGATCGATCAGCTCAAAATTTCAATACCGTTCAAAAACGCACAGAAACCGAAGTAAACTTCTGAAATATTTGCGGAACGCACACTCAGACATGGTAGACGTCTGAATAGACGAGAATTATAGAGCAAACAATCGCTTTTGATAAATTAATCTAACAAAAATTACCAGACGCTTCAACTTGATCGTACAAAACACTTCAATCCTCCCAACCCTCCTATCTTCGTCAGTTATTTACAATATAACCACTCCACTCATCCCGTTCCTCTTCCGCCGTAACTCTTCGCCCACCCGTCACCACATCCTTAAAATTTGGAAATCGCTCTGTAGTCTTAGCTGCCCCACCGCTGAAATAAACTCCTCCAGAATAACAATTATCTGACCCACCACACGAGCACAGCAACACTGCCTCTTGCAATTTCTGCGCAGGTCTTTTACTTAAAACACTTCTCTTCCAGAAATCTTATCCTTATTCTTCCTTTTGGTCTACCTCACTTTCCGATTCAATTCCAAATACCATCCACCGTAGCCGTCTGACTCTTGGATCTTGACCTGGAACCGAAGCCTTCCTGCCTATCGATTTTGTTTTGACTGAGCGTCTGTGAATAAGCTGGTTCCCGCGACTTAGCTTTCGTTGGGTGGTATAGAAATCTTGACCTTACGATTACGACTACAATACGATTACAATTAATCAAATGAATAAGCTTTTATATTTCAAAATTATGTATATATACATATATATGAACTGTCAAAACTATCGAAATTGCCTACACATTATTATTCGACTTTATTATCAGAGTGGCGAAACTTCAAAGTTCGAGCTTGAACTGAACTTCTTGCTCTAGGCTTCACCTTTAACGAATCAGCCTCTCAAAGAACCCTTCTTTCAAATTGGGGCCCTTAGTTACGCCGAAGCACAGGAACTGTGTTGATGAGACTGAGAGTTGGCTTGATAGGCCTTCATAGTTTTTGGGATCAGTGACCTGCCATATTACCTCAGGACAAGCTTTTGCCGCGTTCAATAAATCTTTTTATTGTGGCGTTCTCGGTCGGACTAACTGTCTACGGGTGAGGGTAACTCCAGCCCAGTTCTTCGCTCAGAGACAACCGCCTCATTGCTCCTTATATTTTCACTGTAAAATGGCCTTTCCATATCTCTGCCAATAGTCTCTGTTCTCTCGAAGGAAGGTTTAGGATGGGCCGCTTCCTGAACACACTTGGTCTCGGGAATCGCGGTCGCCGGATGGGCAATGTCCTGAGGATGGCCTTTACTCAGAACAGGATTCGTTCCTTTACCGGCAATAATCATTCCCTTTCTGCTTGAGGACTTTCTCGTAACCACCATTTTACATCTCGTAACTCTCCCTCTACCGCTAATATTCTGAGACACCATTCCTTTTTTTTCCGGAAAGAGGACCACTTTACCACGCGCCTCCGCGTCTTTCCGCCCTAGGCACATGGATATCGGGCGACGCATCTCCCCGTAGTCGAACTCAATCCTTTGAAGAAGCCAGACGTTCGATAGGTTGGAGAAACCGGTAGTCGAACTACAGCCGACATATTGCGAGAGTAATATTGGGAAGACGACTAGCTTAGCTATTGCATGCCTACAGGACGTAAAGACGCAGAAATTATATGAAGCATTGGTCTCTAAGGAAGGCGTTAAGAGAATAACGTTCCAGGTTCAATTACTGTTTCATCATGTGAAAGTGACATTTATTTGTAAACCCGCAGGGAAACTCTGCATTATTTCGAAAAATATAAAAACAACGATTCGATATAGCGCTTTCCAGAAAGGCTTAAAGGTGTTCGTTGCCGCCGACTGATGTTTGAAAGGGATAGACGAAAGAGACGCAGACAGACAGACAATCAAACAGACAAACAGACAGACAAATAGGAAGAGAAACTGAGAAAAATTGAAACAAAAGAATAAACAACAGCCGACACTTTTCTACCTTGAAATTAGTGTGGTAGAGCTGAAAAAAGTAAAAAAGAAAAAAAGAACCAC